>CM061532.1:42681887-43037982 GCA_030545055.2 Neoaliturus tenellus | reverse complement strand
AAAAGTTATGATAAGTCTTTCCTACACAGGGAAAAAAGGATTTAAGGAAGAAAGAATTGAGTGCTCCAGCAATTCTGAGCTCTACAAATGCATTCATGGTTAGTAGATATTGAAATAACATTATAATTACTTAACTGTATCGTGTTTAGACTATTGTACTTTAATATTGTGGCATGCATGTTTAAAGTAAATTCTACACAGTAAACTTTATTAAAAAATTTCCTTTACTCATTTAGAAAAACAAAGAATAATATATAGGTACCCCAAAAAAATTTTGTTACAAAGCAGGTATAAAAAAACAATAATTTTTTATCAGGCTCCTATAACTAAAGTCTATAAATTAGAAATGTTCCTAGTCTGAGTTCTAACTTAGAAACAGTTGTGTTTTTGGTGAACACCAAAGGACCCTCAATTTCATTAACTAAATTTACCTGTAAAACCTAAACACCTTTTAAAATAATCATAATGAACCTTTTTTTTTCTTTACAAATAAAAAACATTAAAGAACCATGAAAAAGTGATTCTACTAAAATATTAACGACAATACTACAATAAAAAATCAGAACATTGACAAACAACACCATAGTAAGATGCGGGTAAATGACAAAACAGTTCAACAATAGTCATCTCTTTACATTTCACATACCGGTATTGCTGGCAGGTTAAGCAAAATTCTCTTAGGGCCCCAAATATCACAAAAGATTTTACATTTCAATGGTAATCTTCAATGGTTTGAGTCAAAATATTTTTATTAAAATTTTATGGTTTATTAAAATTGAAATACTGAATAAAATCACTCCACCCGCACATCCAAAAAAGTTAGTCTTCAAAAGATAGAGCAGAAGTGTTTAAAAATCAATGTTTTAAAAATAAAAAAAACGGTTTCCTTAAAATTATTTCTAGTCTACTAATCACCATTAAATTAAGCTCAATAAATAAATAAATAATCCAGTGTATTTTAAATTATTGTTCTTTCAAACTGTTATAAGCTTTATTATTTTTTATCTTTATTTTGGGAACCCTTATATTTAATTAAATAGGCTATTTTATGGCAAAAGCATACCGGTACCAAAGCTAAACTATAGTACCGCTACTAGTGCCAGATGTGCAGAATATGTCCGATCTGGCAATCAAGGATCGTGGGAAATTTCAAAGTGTCTGGGGAAATTTTATGGAAATTATTTATATTTTTGTCATTTTCCTCTTCTTAATAATTGATGTTAAAACTCATCATCTAATGAAGATTTGACTTTAGTTATGACAGATATAAGTATTAAGAAATACTGGTTAGTAGGTAGTTTTGATTTGATTTTAATTACTTGTGTTTTACTATAGTAAACTAAAACTAAAAGAATCGTTATCGTTTCACTGCTTCATTGTAAGCTGTTGAGTTTTAAGGCAAAGTCTTATATGTCACATATCTTGGGGGAAATCTTTGATCCATAACAGTACGATTGGGTAAAATTTTAAGAGTCAATAAATTTTCTGCACCCCTGACTAGTGCTAGGATTAAAAAAAAAAAAATATTGCCCAAGAAGAGTTATCCAAATAGATAAATTTAAATTATGTCATTAATAGTCATTTTACTTGGCTAATGTTGTGTAAGCCGGTGGTGAAGTGATAAAAATTTTTTGGTTTCTAAATATCACGGGGAAATATTACTGAATTTATTTCTTAGTAACAAATAATAAATAAACACTAGAATAGATTTTGAAATTTCCTGACGTACTGTTTTCTATCTTTTGTAAAATAATTTTGTTTATAAACAGCAGGCTCTCTTATGTTCCTTCTGATACCTCCAAGAATATGTGTACAAATTTTCATGATGATCGGTTGAGTACTTTTCGAATAAAAGAGTAACAAACATATGAAAATTCCCATTTATAACATTAGTATATAAGGATGGGTAAAACATAAAAAGTAAAATATAATTAGAAATTCACTGTGTTACTGTTAAGGTGCACTTTCCCTAATCTTCCCAAGCTGCAAGATTTTCAGTACAAAATTAAATTTCAAAAATTAGGCTACATTCAAGATTTAATTTATTGTAACGCTATTAAGGGCATACAGATGGCTCTTTCTTACAAAGTTAATTTGTCTTCTTAGCCAGAATTATATATTGACTCATGATTGTTTACAAATCAAATTCCCCTACGTAAAAAAGATGACTGATTTTGGAAACTCTATTCTGTTAACCTGCATATAAAATATCATTAGTGTACAGTTGAATTTTTTAACTGGAAGCAGCCAACAAGACTAAGTAAACTGTCTTTGACGCTGAACTTCTTTTATTTGTAGCACAATCGTGTGTGTCCTCTCAGTCATTTTATATATTTGTTTAACATTAAAACATATAAACAAATTTGTATTTACAGTTTGTTTGTTTTGACTGAAACTCAACATTTGACAAGTAGAAACACATAATTATACTACAAACAAAAGAAGTTCAGCGTCAAAGATAGACCACCCAATCTTGCCCGCTTCAAGTTTAAAAAATTCAACTGTACATGTGTGGTGTTTGCTGGTTATTATATTTAATTTGTTTTAATTGTTGTATCTATTGTTAGACATTTGTTTTAAATAGAGAGAATTATG
Organism: Neoaliturus tenellus; assembly: GCA_030545055.2. Taxonomy (NCBI): domain Eukaryota; kingdom Metazoa; phylum Arthropoda; class Insecta; order Hemiptera; family Cicadellidae; genus Neoaliturus; species Neoaliturus tenellus. The sequence continues at coordinate 43,035,387 of CM061532.1, read as the reverse complement.
TTTCAGAGAGCTGAGTAAACAGAGAATACCGATTCAGGAGAACAGGTCTGAAAATGGAGGAGATGAAGATTAAATATATGCTGTAAATTATACTATAAGTATGTGTAACATTTTGTATTAATATATTTGCATATTTCAGTACATACAAAAGTTTTTGATTCAATACATCCCTATTTTACACTCCCCACTTTGGACAATATTTGGAAATTAAACCCTCTAGCTTTAAGAACATCTATTAAGGTAAATGCCAATAAAAAATATGAAGCAAAATTTTTTGATTTTTTTTAAAATTAAAAACTCAAAAATTCAGTAATTAAAACACACTAATTATTTAAGTATTAATAAAGATATCAGAGAACCTACAAATAGGCTAATGTACTGTGTTGAAGTATGAGGGTACTGTTATACTTCGTTTGCTGATGTCAGGCATTTTTATATCATTTTTTTATGAATTTAAAATATTTATTTGAGCATTTTTACTGTCTAAAAAAAGTATAACAGTTTGTTTACTTAAAATTTATTTATAAATTGTTGAAAACAAAATCTGTCTACCTGTGGTTTACCTCTAGACGAACTATATAGCGTATACATTTATATATATTATGTTGTGTACGTATGTATTTATGTTCATACCATGTTCAAAATGATTTATTTTCCTATTAATTAAAATATATATAGTAATTTTCTATAAATATAACATTTTTATTAGCTTCAAATTTGAAATATCCCTTGCAGTTTTTCGTTTGCAAAAGAAAACCTTTTAAAATCTTTCCATTTGCAAAAGAAAACTTTTTGCAATCATTCCGTTTAGAAAAGAAAACTTTTTGAAAATTTTCCGTTTGCAATAGCAAATTTGCTGAAAAGTTTCAGGGATTTGCAAACATTCTGTTTGCACGAGAAAACTTTATGCAAACTTTCCGTTTGCAAATGAAAATTTGCTGAAAACATTCAAAAAAGTTGAAAACTTTCCGTTTGCAAAAGAAAATTCTCTGCAAACTTTCAGTTTGCTAATAAAATTTGCAGCAAATCTGCTGCAAGTTCAGCATGCGTCAACTACAAGTTTGCTGCAAACCAAGAGCAAACCTTTTGTTTGCAATTGTAAATTTGATGCAAACTTTCTTCTTTGAAAATGCAAATTTTAAAAAAATTTGCTGCAAATTTTCTTTGCTATCTGGGTATAAACATGTCATGTATGTATATTTTTTCGTCATTTATTCTTTTAAGTTTCCGGTACCTATTCTTATTCACTGCTTTTTGACATGTCAAATCAGAACGTTATTTAAAACATAAACAGATTTTATATAATAGGAAAGCTGTACACCGTATGGTTTCTCATTATAATCTGACTTATAATATTGCTATTAAAATATGAAATGTGTAACAGTTTGGAATCTCCAGACAAAATACACCTGGGTGATACTAGACAATGAGAAAAGTTTTATCTGAGCAGATATCAAATATGGCGTGTCCGGTAACGACGACATTCTGATTCCAAGAATTCAAGCTTCAATAATTGAGTAACGACAGTAAAAAACATGTTATCTGTAACGATCAAGTAGTCAACAATATTCAGAATTTGATTGAGTATTTTTAGCTGTTTAAAGAATTTATTTTAAGTGCGGCGAGTGAATTTGTAAAGCTTTTAATTATAGATTCTAAACAGGGCCCATTTTAGCTTAGTGCCGCCCCTAGGCCGGATTATGCTTGCCGAACGACGTTACCGAATGCCGCCTCGCGGCCGTAGCGCTATAGGCAAGTTTGATGGCTGCAGAGGTTTACGAAAATCGTGTTTTAAAATTAACTAACTAAGATAAATATTGACTCTTAACTTTTTCTAAAAGTAGAAAGAATTATCTCGTCTTCTCTGGTTTTAGAATTTTTAAGTAAAATTTATAATTTCAGCTATAACTGTCTATTAAAATAATCTGTTTTTCTAGATTTTTTTAAGCTTATTTAACTTTACAATCTGTTCTAAATCAAGTTGAACAATAAGTAAATATCATATACGAGAAAGAGTAGGCTAATTAACAGTAAAACCTGAACTAGCCGCTAACAGAAAAGTTCACAAAAATTTATATTCAAATCTAAAAGGCAAGTCCAAAATTGAAGATCTTTTTAGCCTGTAGACGAAAACTGAAGTTTTCTATTAATTTTGATGAAATTTCGTCTTTAACCTTAGTTATAGCTCTAGGCTGCATTTAGAAAAAGATAACATAATTCTAAGAAACTCTTGCATTTGCATCGAAAAAAAAAACAGAATATTTGAGACAATTATAGCTGAAATTAGAAATTTTATTAAAAAATTTTTAAACCAGAGAAGACAAGATCCGTCTTTTTACTTTCAAAAAAAGTTTTTTTGGGAAACCCAAAATATTAGGCTAATGCCGCCGTCCGATTTTCAAACGGTGTTTGGAAACCCAAAACACTGTCTTTTAAATAGTATTATTAACTCTTATTAGCCCAAATTATTTCTTTAAAATATAATGCGGCGCTCTCGTGCTGTGCTCTCGTAGCAAACTCACTCACTAACGGCCTACAACTTTTGCACGACCAAACCTGACCTGGTGATCTGTGGTAACGATGGTGGGAGGGCCCACGTTAAATAAACGGTGGCAGGCTTGCGTGGAAGTTGACGGGATCGGTTAATTCTTTGAGAGTTGCACCTCGGTCAACACTGATTTTGCTATTTTTTACTAGTGTTCACTGTGTGTGTGCCACTACGGCTTTGAAATAAATGCAAAATGACCATATTTGTACACTAAAATTCCAATAGAACTATGGAATATCATGCCAAAACTGGTTTAAAATATTGCGCAATATTTGTGTTGCCAAATGGTAACGCTAGGTCATAATGGGTTAATTTTAAAACATACGGCATACCTAGCAGTTTAAACGAAATATATCTACATAAGCTTATTTTACAAATACGTTTTATTAACAACAGTAAGGCTAGTCTACTGCACTTAAACGCCGATTTTTCAATATTTAAACAGCCTTTAACATATAGTATGTATTACTTTCAAATTTTATGTTTAAACATTTTTTCAAATAAAATAGTTCCTTAAACAAAGAATCATTTAAATAAAAGTATGATTAATACTGACAAAAGACTTATAGGCTGTTTACAAATTGCAAGTAAGATTGCTGTTAACAGAGTTTGGCGGCGGTCAACGTTTAGTCGTTTTACCTTAGGCCTACAATGAAATGCATAAAAATGTCTTAATCATAGCTCTTGCTCTTATTTCCTCAAGAATCATAAATCATCAAATTGTTTCAATGAGAAACACCAACAAACGACAACTGACACTACCAAACCAAACTAAATACTCCAGATGCAAATCGCAAGTGAAAAATGAAGCGTCTTTAAACGTCAAAAATATTAATCCTGTTACAAAGAAAGAACCCCCCCCCCCTCCTCTGATGAGCACCGCGCACCTTTCCGTTCCGGTGGCGGGCGATATAGAGCTTGCCTGCCTACCGGTTCCCTTCGTGACGAGTAAACATAGCCTACGGATCTAATTAATTCATTCAACATAACTACAAGTTCTGTTACGAGGATTATTTACAATGTAAATAAAAATTCCAAATTCTTTTGCAAACGCCGTTATGTTATTTTTAATTTATTTAATTTTAGTTGATAAAGAAAAAAATTTAATTAATTTCGAAATTTGCCGCCCTAGGCCGCGGCCTACTCGGCCTATTTAGAAAATGGGCCCTGATTCTAAAACAAAATAAGCAAAAACACACTGTCTTGGAAAAAATCGGTTCCAGTTGGGGACAACAAACTTTACATTCCCGAGCTGCCGTGCCGGCCCCATCAATGCATAGACGGCTGTACCGGCACCGCCACTCAGCAGTGTGTGAACCATCTGTTCAGCCGGTATAGGATTTTGGTTGTTCGTCCTATTTTTAGCTCGCAATGGAAAATTTAGTTGGGAAAACGTCTTTACAAGGATGGATGTATTAAAGTTGATAGTTTTATTGGATAAGTACTACAAGTTAAACTTTATAAGCATTCTAAATAGGCATTTAATAAATCCTCGGAAATAAAATAACTAATAAATATTGTTTTTATCAATCTCTTTATTGTAAAAATTAAACTTCACCAAAAATTTCTTTTGCCCCATGCAAGTTACTTAACGAACTCTCATCCCAAACTGGTCTCTTTTGCCGATGGGTGCCGATGCACAGGACTAAAAACATGGCGTTGATTATAGTTCCACGGCGAATTTTAGGATAACAGAACTTAACGTCGGTTTCCGACAGTGTGCGTATCCCCTCTAAAAACTGCCGTCCCTGCCAAAATTGTTGACCATTGCTATAATACTCATAATGAGAAGTATTATACGGTACCGCAACCTTCGATGGGCACTCAAGTCTTTCAAGGGGCGCTTGCTTGTATCTACACGAGTTTCAAAAGCAAAGAAATAAAGACCATTTACTTGCTGCTCTCTTGTATCATTAAAGCTAAATATAATATGAGGAAAACTATAAATTTATGATCAAATCTGCCGTATTTCCTCTCGTCGTTTGGTTTTTCAAATGCCTGTTTTTCTTTATCTTCAACCTCCTATCGCCCGGAGCCGCGCTCTGCGCCGCCCCCTCCCCCCCCAAAATCGGCGCGTGCAGGCGCATGGGCCGCACGGGCCGCAAGCCGCTACTGCATATAACACTATAAAAAATATTTCACCTACTGACAGTCACAAGTGAAACAAAATCTAACAGACATTAATGTGTACATGAGTTTTGGGTTTCCGTTTATTTAAGACTACGCAGGATTTAATTTAATTTAATACCATTTTTAGTTAGACCACCGAAGATGTTTAATAAAAAATCATGACCTAGGCCTAGATTTTTTTTTGAATAAGGTCATATAAAATATAATTCGTTACATACATAAAGAGTTGGCTGTTGCCGATTTCGTTTGGATATGTAGTCGCTTTTATAACATCAATTGCCGGTACTAAGAATATATTGATAATTACTTTTATTACTTCAGTACTGCTGTACTGATAAAATACTGTACGTTTTATTGGTCCGCATACTTTTGGATGTCTTAGTAAACAGTGAAACACATTCATAGGCCTTATTCGTATACTGTAGTCCTTTTGAAGACCCACACCAGTGGATGCAACAATACACCAGGTAAATAAATTTTAACTTACTTAATATCTTTAGCACCATATTCTAGCACTATGCTTAAAACACTTTACGGTGAAGTTTTGTTAACTAGATTTTATATTTTCAGTTTGAAATTGGTGTTATAACAAAATTATTGAAACAGAAAATTATAGCTTTCCTGATTTTACCATGAGGGATTTTGTGTATTTTGGGAAAATCAATCAATTGACCTAATTCTAATATCGTAACAACACTTAAGGACATGAATGTTTAAATAATTTAACCATTACATTTTGACTTTTGAATTTCAATTAATGGTATTTTTTAATTTTCATACTTTGAATTGAAAACCATGAACAGATCATTTTAACATAGCTTCATTAGGAATTTGTACCTTGCAATATAAAGTACTTACTGCAATATAGTACTGATGATCTAAGTTTAATTTAATAACAGAATATATTAACCCCAAAATTTGTTGAAATACTTGTAGTTGAGTAGGAAAAAAACACCACATTTTCATTACCTGCAACCCATTTGATTTTATAAGTGCATTTAAAGCAGATTGTTTTTTAATGCACATTATTTAAACTGGACCAGATATATATACAAAACTAGGAATGCTTCTGATGAAAATTATGCTTGAAAATTATTCACAATGCTTCAATATCAAATATTCTAATGTGTTTGATTCTCTCTTTTGTTGCAGATTATCTTCAGGAAGATGGCGCCCTTGCAGTTTATCATACATTAGCCCCCAACCATCTCTCAAATCATTTTATTTTCAAATAACACACATTGCCCCCACACCAAGGTGGCCCAAAAGGTCATTTTTCAGGACTTTCCCCAGTCATTAAATGTTATGGCTCTAAGAGTCATTAAATGCCTATGGCTCTGAGAGAGGGGTCCTGTTTGATGACCTATTCTAGTCCCGTGAAATATCTTTAATTATCTTAAAAGTTCATTTATCAGGACTTCTTTAAAAGTCATTGGATGTTATGGCTCTTAAAGAAGGAGCTCTGTTTAATGAACTATCCCAGTCCCCATGGATATCAAAGACAAATTGAAGTTTTCAAGCCATCATTGCCCCACTCCTTTTTCCTCGATAGGATCCTTGATAGGTAGTTTATCTTCAAACTTCCATTTGTTAGCTTTTCAAACCCTCTTTGCAATTATAACCTTCCTTATACATTATCTAACTTTTAAACTTTTTCCTTCAGCCCCAATATTTCTGGCCACCTTGTCTCCCTATCCCTTTATTATCATACCCCCTGCTTACCGCGACATGTTAATAGGATAGTTGGGCCTAAGTGCACTGACTGATACCCTAAGGGGGGTGGGGTTTTTTGGTACAGTTATCGAGACTTAAGGCCCCTACACCTTAGAGGAAGTATATGTTCACCCCTCGTGGGTGGACCGAACACCACTAGGTGTCCAACGAGGCGACTCACAGCTGACTCTCCGACAAACTTTCTTCTAAAACCAAATTCTTCACCAGTATCTTCTCTGAAACAGCAAGACCTCTAGAACCACGACACATGGACATGCACATGGACGTCCTCTGCTTCACATCCCTCTTCCTCCCCTCGAGAGCAGCATGAAGATCGGCCTTTCCAGACACGACTGCTGTTTCAACTCCAGACCATGGAGCACTTTAAAGGTTGGTAGGCCTAAATAATTACCAAAGTAATATAAATTTTACTATAGTCACCCACTCAGACCAAAATGTAAGTATGTTTGTTAATTTTTGATGCCAAAATATGAATGTGTTACACTGTTTATCTAACAAAACAAATATATCTTTTATCATTCAACTGTAACTACATCAACCATCTTTTTACGACACGTTTTTCATATACGCCGTAGTTGCCTTGCTTTTTTAGCATTCACAAAGTGAAAGCGATGGTCAATTAATGTGTTTAAAATCAATCTAATATACATTTGTCAAATACCACTCACTCATGTATCAGAGAATCTCCATAACCTTTGGATAAAGAGGGTTGAAATTTTGCATGGACATTCCACTTTGCTCAAAAATGCTCACTAAGAAACGGTTTTGCAAAACCGCCCCACTGGACTTTAAAACTACTCTATGGCATACGTGGTTGAAATTTGAAATGGTTGTTCCGCTTTACTCATGTGTACTCACTAAGAAACAGTTTTACAAAATATAGGTTTTGAAGTCCTTTAGGGCTCTGCCCCACACTGGAATTCAAAATTGATATAGAGCCTACGGCGTTAAAATTTGACGTGGACGTTTCTCTTTCTCTTTACTTATATGTGCTCACTAAGAAATGGTTTTTTGCAAATATCATTATTGAAGTTCTTTAGGGCCCCCTTTTACAGGACTTCAAAATTACCATAGGGCCTGTGGGGTTGAAATTTGACATGGTCGTTCCTCTTTGCTCATGGGTGCTTACAAAGAAAAGTGTTTGCAAAATTCAATGCTCTGCTTACCCTTCTTCAATGGTTTAATATAATTCTTAAGGAAGAAGATATTGTAGATCTTTAAAGAGATTTTATTACTCAATCATGGGCGAAGCCGTGACGGGCAACAGCTAGTTAAACTATAAAAATAAAAAAATGATATAGATAGGTATAAAAGTGACATTAAGATTAACACTAATAGTCCAGTAAAATTATACATTTTGGTATACAAGAGGTCGGGTAGTTCTGATTTTTTGATATGTTGTTAGAGTTGGGCCCATTACATTAAATCCAAGTTTTCGACCTCGAGGTGCGACCGCACGCCACGGGGTGCACCACTTGTTACTGAAATATTGAAATTTTTACAAATGCTTATTTGTTTATTTTTACAAAAGTTTATTTGGTCTATATTGCTAACAAATAGCTTTACAGGAAATATTACATTATTATATTAAAGAAGGATAAATTTATGACATTTTAAGCCCAACAACACATATGTAGTGTAAATAATAACCGAAATACAGACCTTCAAACAATTTCTTAGTGATTCAATAGTTATTTTTTTATATGTGACAGTATACTTCTTATGGGGGACCTCCTTTACTTATTTATTTGGCTTTCAGGTATGTATTTCACTTTTCAAAAATTTCCGCCATTTTTACAATATGGCGGCCAACTTTAAAATTTCTTATGGAACACCCTACATTTTATGGTGTTTGTGTAATTTACATGTGATTTTAAGACTTTTTTATTCTTTGTCATTTTTCTCTAAACCTAACGGTTAGGAAGCTAGAGGCAATTAAATTTCATCTTTAGTTCCTTAGAATAACATGGCGTAAACATTATCTGCCCATAACTCCGAAACCATTGATAAAGATTTAAAATACTCTAGAATAAAAGTGTCTTCAATTTATGTTTTAAGAACATTTGTTTATTTGTTTCATAATAAGTTTTATCACCTTTTTTTTTTTTTTTTTTTTTTTTTTTTTTTTTTTTTTTGCCCGCCATATTAGAAAGAAGTAAATCTATGTGTAAATGATAATTTTTATGAGTTATTCTATCTTCCTTTATTCTTAATATTAATATTCTTCCTCTCTTAGTTTCATTCATACGTTCTTGTATTATTTATTGATAGAAAATAATATAACCAACACCATAAATCTATACAGTGTTTAACTATATAGTAGAAATATTGAAAAAAATCACCATTTTAATCAATCTTTGGGAAATTGGTTTATTTTGAAGGTCTGTATTTCGGTCATTAAGAGTCATCTTCACCCCTGGGCCAGTAGCCCATTGTTGCGCAGTCGGCAATGTTGACCATATGGCTTTTAATGCAAAACATAGTATTTTATTCCCCTGTTTCGGACGCCGTTTTTCAACCGATTTTCTTTAAACTTGGTAAGTGTTTAGTTGAATTGTTATATTAGGCCCCTCATACCTCGAAATTTCAAAAATTTAACATTAACTAATTATTAACTACTCAGTAAAATCGAGTTACTTTTCGTCGTCACAGAGAGTAATATTTGTAAATTTTCAAAATTCCAAGGTATGAGGGGCCTAATATAACTATTCAACTAATTACTTACTAAGATTGAAGAAAATCGGTTGAAAAACGGCGTCCGAAACAGGGGATTAAAATACCATGATTTAGTATAAAAATCGTAACATATATAACACGTGGTTAACATGGCCGATTGCGCAACAATGGGCTACTGGCCCAGGGATGAAGATGACTCTTAATTACTCTACATATGTGTTGTTGGGCTTAAAATGTCACAAATTTATCCTACTTTAATATAATAATGTAATATTTTCTGTAAAATCATTCGTCAGCAATATAGACAAAAGAACTTAGGATTTGTCAAAATTTCGATATTTTAGTAACAAGTGGCGCGCCCCGTGGCGCGCGGTCACACTTTGAGGTCGAAAACTTTGATTTTATGTAATGGGCCCAACACTAACATTATATAAAAAAATCAGAACTACCCGACCTTTTGCACAGCAACCCTGTATTTTCGGACAAATTTACTGGACTATAACCCCAACCCCAATATTAAAACCATATATTTTTCACTTTTAAGTATGGATAATTTGCCAAATCTACAACTTATCCACTGATGTCACTTTACTTTTACGAGCGCATAAAATATTTTTAGGTACTGTATTTTGAGTCAGAAATCCAAATTTCTCATTTGGATTTCTGACTAAATTTAAATTTTAAATTTTAAAAAATACACATTATATTTTTACCCATAATAATTAATATAAGTTCAATGTTATATATTTTTTAATAAAAGCAATTTAACCGTAACTAAAGTTAATTTAAATACAACACCGTCGCAGCAGACCTGCGTACTCAGCGAATTTCCAAATTAGTAGTATTAATTATGAACCGATAAACCTGTAAACCAAAAATCATCACATGCTCATAAATATGGAAATAAATGTTTATCTCCTTATGATAAATGTAGGGAAAGAGTATGCAGGTTGCTGCCATGGGGAACACTAAAAGTAGGATTTTAGCATTAAAAAAACTATTTTAACCATACGAAGCCATCCACTAAATTTCATCAATATCTGTCCATTGCTAAAGGAGTTTTCCTATTCTCCATATGATTAACATGGGAAAAGAGTATGCAGGTTTGCTGACATATGATAAGCACAAAAACCAAGATTTTTTACCATAAATGGATGAATCTCAACCAAATGAAGCTGAATATTAACACATCCTTATTCTCCATAAGATTAACATTGGAGCCTCAAAATACAACGTACTGTCTTTAGACTTTATAATATCTCGGTAACCAATGAAGATAGAGCAAAGCTTCAAAATGCTAAATTGTGTGTTTTTTTGAGCTAAATCCAATGGTCAAAATAAAAATTTGAAATTTTTGAAAATTACATATGAAAAATGCAAAAAACCCATTTTTGGGGTACAAAACCCCCCAAAACTACCCCTTCCGATAGGTCGATATGTCTGGTTTACGAACTCATCCGAATAAACGTAGGATTACACATCTCTACCAAATTTGGTGTCAATCGGACCATTTTTACGAGAGTTATCGTGCCTAGGGACACATACATATATATATATATAAATATATACATATATATATAAATATATACATATATATATATATATATATATATATATATATATATATATATATATAAATTTTAATGACTATTATTTTTGGTCTCTGGGCACCTAAAAACGAAAAAGTAACATGGTCCCGGGCTTAGGTCTTACCATGAGACCTACGGTAATAGCTTATTCCCTATGGGAAATTCGCTAAAACATATATATCTCCCCTAACTGGAATGCATCTTAGAGTATAAAAATGCCACAATTAAAATGTACAAAGGATTAATTATAATGTTGGCTTTCGTTTTGCTTTTTACTATTGTAAAACTTTTTGTAGGATTTTTTTTTTTGTATTAGAGCCACTTGAAAAATGTAAACACACTAGTGAAAGTTATTGTTTGTTTTGACAAACTTTAGATCAAACAACTAACTGTCTCATCATAAAATGAAATTCAATAAATACTAGATTGTGATTAATATAGGCCTAAATATATATATATATATATATATATATATATATATACTAGTAAAGATTTTAAAACGATTATTTCCATTGTAGTGAAAAGAATCATTCATCACTACTCGTCATGAAGGTTCCATTTCAGGGCTCAATAGTATTTTCCATCCCACACCAAAATAGATCACTATACAACTGTATAGGCTACGATACAACTTAGCAACCCTACCCCCCCCCCCCCCCCCCAAAACCATTGACATGCCAGAGGGATACTGAGACAATATTTTCAACTCTCTGTATTCGAACGTAGCTAATTTCCGTACAGCTGAGGCCTTCGAAAGTTGTCAATTTCCAAACAGATAAAACTAGTCACTGTCAGCTGTTTTCCCCTACATAAACATTACTTTCAGTCAAAGGAAAACAATTCTTTACCGTACATCAACAAACTTTTCCCGTACAGCTAAAATCAGGTGATTTCAAAACAAATAAAATTTTCAGTTCTGGCTTTGTTTACTTTGTCTACTGACCAAAGCCGTAGCCAGAAAAAATTTTGGGGGGGGGTTTGAGTTTCGCGTAACTATCAAACTTTCATTTTAACACAATTGTTAATAGGCTATATAATGTTAAAGCATGATTTTTGACGTTTTAAATATTTAAATAGGAGCCTACTTATTATACTTACAATAATAATAATTATTATTAGCATTGAAGAAAATACAGCATTAATCATCATATGAACTACATTATTATTTTTAGGGAAGCTTGCTATCTTTAAAAAAAAACTTATGATTAAAAGTCGCTAAATGTCAATGCTAACAATATATAACAATAACATACCTAAAACAGATTATTTTACAACACAATAAATACCACAGTAGCCTAACTATATTACTCGATATCAGCATATTATGTCCACTCTTCCGCAGTCTATAATAAATACCTGGGGACCGAGCATTTGCTCGGGAAACCTAAATAAGTAATTCTTCATAGTAGGTATAATGTCAGTAACAGACAGTGCCCTAAAATGCCAAGTGCAATCATGCTTGTTTCTATTCAAGACAGGCTCGTTCGCTCCGCTCCTTGCCTTTTAGACTGTTTTTAAGAAGGCCTACGTGAGCTGCACTTTAATATATATTTGTTTAACCACATGTTGAATTTGTAACACGTGGATTATATTTCTATGATTACCATCTGATTTAATTAATTTTTAATTCTTTTGTTTTAAAATCAATTACAATATCCCACAAATTGCAAAGTTGTTTTATCCTTTCACTTAAATTTCATTTATTCGTAATCACCAATATAAAGTGCGATTTATAAAAACGTAAATTGTATTTACTATAGTAGCATTCAGTACTATAATTTAGCCTATCAGTAACTGGCTACCATTCAAAACGGCATCATGTTTATCCTCGAACTCTTACTTGACTTACTTGACTTATATTCGGCGTCCTGTGTCCCAATGGGCGTAGGATCTGTCACTCACGGTCTGTACTTTGACAGTTGATTCAGCTGTTTTCATTATTTCTTTGTTTAAAGGCCAATGTTAAAAGTGTTATAATTTAAACTAAATACTATGACGAAATAAGGGTTTTCCTGACACTGGGGCCTGAAATAATATATGTTTTTATCTCAGAACTAAATACCTAAGTTATTTTCAGATTTTTGGAAAATCTTTAACAGCCGTTTTTGAGATCTGTGTGCATACACAGTTACAAATATACCTTACTCGAATCAGATCAGAGTAACTTATAAGTTAGTTGGTTCATAAAAAAATAAACTCAGGTATTATTATGTCAATCCGTCTCTCCTGTGAATTTACATCGTAGGCCTATACTTCAGTACTTCCGCTCAGACGGCTTTGACCACAAGAAAAAATTACAAGAAGAAATATTGGCTGGTCTTCGTCTTGGCTAGTCATATAAAGGTTAAATCGAGGCTTTTGATGCAGGAGCAGGCATAATTAAAATATATTTTCACTGTTTTTGTTTTGTTTTACATACCTACTAAGCATTCATATCGTCTATGTCAATTAAACAGACGACACAAAGCTTTATGAAGACTAATTCAAAGTTCACTATGTAAAACTAAACTGCACAGTACACACATGATCGGCACACGTTCTAATGATTGAATTGACATGCTAAGGTTACGTCAAATTCCCACTCATTTGTTGTTACACTCCTCCGTGAACCGCGATCATCCCCATTTTGGAGCGCACACAGCTGATTAACTACGACTTCCGTTATTATTTGAACATTGTAATTAAACAAATGAGTATTTTTTTTTACTTTGTTTTTAAGTTTGTTCCTTGAAATTATGTAATTTTTAAACAGTTTTTTTTATGGAAAAATTCTACATATTTTTTGGTCTTTTTTTAATTATGCGTTCCAAAATTTCGGGAGGGGGGGGGGTGGTTTCGACCCCCTGACCCCCCCCCCCCCCCGCTGGCTACGGCCTTGCTACTGACAAATAAATTACCAATAATTCTCCTTTAAAACTTCCATATTTTTTATTAATTGCATCGTGATGAAAAGTATTGTTCACAACTCGTCCGGAAAGCCCATTTCGGGGTTCAATAGTGTTTTCCACTCTTGGCTTCGCCTCACACGTAAAACATTTTCGCCCTGAAATGGGTCACTTTCCAGACTAGTGGTGAAATATATTATTTATTATGTGCTGTTCACGGATGCATGTTCATTAGTTGTGTTTGAATATTTTTATTAATAAATAAGAATAGTTGAATTTTCCAACCTGAAAATTATTTTGTAGACTCATTAGTGTTCCATAATTTTTGAATAAAAGGTACTAAATTTCCCTATGCCAATGCCACTGTTGATTTGGAAGAGAAAAAATGTAGGTTGTGAAGATGTCTTTTATTTACTTACAGGTCTAACCAACTGAAACATTTTGTCAAAGGATTCATAATGATGTGTCCAAAATAGAAGTAATTAAGTTTTATACTTATTATTACTCGAATCATCAATAACTTTTGAACAATTTAGGTGCCTTATATCTTATATAAAAAAAACTCCTCGATTATAAAGACAGTACAAAAGTTTCTAATATTAAAAAAGTTTAATCTATAATTTACAAATTTCTAAAGGTTTAGTATGATCAGATGTGTTTATAATGTCCATAAGCGAATGGTAGAGGTTCGATGATTTCAACCTCGTTGATGATGGGAATCTCGTTGTAGATGGGACCTGGGAGGAAGACGGGTTGGGGCGGCGGGGGCGGGGGAATCAGCTCCTTTAAGATTGTGTGCTCCAGGTTGTAGAGGTCAAAGTTGTTGTGGATGGGGGGCGGCAGCAGCACAGCCGGGGGCGGTGGGGGTGGCGGGGGCTGGTGCGTCAGGAACTCCAGAGACTCCTGATACAGCTCAAAGTTATTCAGGATGGGAGCGGGCAAATGTACAGGTTGTGGGAGAGGCGGTGGGGGCGGCAGCTCCTGTACAATGGTGTGTTCATAGTTGTACAGGTCATAGTTGTTGTGGATGGGAGGAGGCAGTAACACTGCCGGTGGGGGCGGGGGCGGCGGCGGTTGGTGGGTGAAGTACTCTAGGTTCTCTTGTACAATTTCATAGTTCTGGAAAATAGGAGCAGGGAGATGGACAGGCTGGGGAGGGGGAGGGGGAGGTGGTATTTCCTGCACAACTGTGTGTCCAATATTGTAAATATCGTAGTTGTTGTGCAGTGGGGGAGGAAGCACCACAGGGGGCGGTGGTGGGGGAGGGGGAGGCTGGTGCAGGAAGTGAGCCAAGTTCTCCTGCACGATCTCGAAGTTCTGTGTGATGGGGGCAGGGAGATGCACGGGCTGTGGGGGTGGCGGCGGAGGCGGGATCTCCTGTACGATCGTGTGCTCCAGGTTGTAGATGTCGTAGTTGTTGTGGAGCGGGGGCGGAAGGACTACCGGTGGGGGTGGTGGAGGCGGAGGCGGCTGGTGTTGGATCAGCCTCTGGTTCTCTTGTACGATGTCATACTCAAATGTGATGGGGGCAGGCAAGTGTACGGGCTGCGGGGGTGGAGGCGGAGGTGGCAGCTCCTCAACGAATGTCCTGTCGATGTTGTAGACATCGTAAGCGTTGATGATCGGCGGGGGAAGCACCACCGGTGGGGGTGGCGGTGGTGGGGGTGGGATCGCCTTCACCACAGTTGTGTCCACCTGATATACATCCTGTGTTCGGATGATCGGGGGCGGTACGATGACCTGTGGAGGGGGTGGCGGCGGGGGCGGCAGAGGCTCCACGATTGTCCTCTCAATCTCTATCACATTGTAGTCAGTGTAAACTTGTGGTGGGGCGATGATTGTCGGCCGCCTTGGTTCAATGACTTCTGCAATGAGGTAATTAATAAATATAAACAAGAATCCTGGGTTATATTTAAATTAATTTCCTATTATTATGTAGACATAATAACACCTGCCATTTACAAATATGGCTTTTTATCATTTCTACTTTGGCTTTCGATAAACTAATAAACTAACATATGAATATTTTTTATCTTTTGAAAAAAAAAATTCGATGCAATATTGTACATACAAAACTTACTTTAAGTAATTTTTTTCAAAGTAATATTTGTTTAGAGCATATACCTATTAATTTCCTAAAAGTATGATAATTTGTAAAAACAAAGAATGGATATTATCTACCAAAATATCTCTACACTTGTAAGTAATTTTATTTAAAGTTTAGAATATTGTATTTAAGACTTTATTTGCATTTTGAAAAGTATGATAAAAAACCATATTAAAAAAAGGTAAATAATTACACCATTTTGCATTTAAGAGCTGGAATATTGGAATTGTAATTAATTGAAACACAATTTGTTGTTTAATTTGCCGAGGATGAAATGAAACATTTGATTTAAATCACAACATACTATATACATTTCTTCAAATAATGTGAACTTAATAACAGAATTCAGAATTGGTCCCTTATCAGTGTTTAATAAATTATCTTCTTGTGATAATTTTATGTAATTTGTGTCCCAAACATCAAGGTATTGTGGTTTTATAATTTCTTAAAAAAAATTAAGTTGAAATAAAAAAATGGTGGTTTTGTAGAAAGGCATTGATCTACAACTGAAGATTTTTTGACGTGGTTTAATTTTATATGAGATTGATTTTCATAAAATCTTGTTTCCACAAAATACATTTCATAAAATGTTCTTTTAGTTTGGTCAATATACAATCCAAAATCGAGATCTGACTTGGTATATTCACTTTTTAAACATAGAATTGAATTGAAAATATTCAGTAAATTTTTTTTATTTCAACTTCACTAAGCCACTATCTGCCATTTTGTTTTCTACAATAATTTTATTTCTATAACAAAGTTGAATTAAGTTCTAATTTGGCATGGACCTTTGTAACCTTTGTCCATTTACAACCGTTATATTTGGATGAACGGATCAAAGAGGAGTGAAATCCTCATACATGACTATTGGTACTTGACTATCGGCAGTGTGTAGTGACAAATCCCGATTTCATTGACCGACGATTACGTTCGCAAGAAGCCTCAGATTGGCTTCAAACTTTCACAGTAGATTTTAGGCGTAATTTGTAAGGTCAAGTTCGTTTCTGAAGTTATTCTGTTAAGTAATAAAGTAATGAGACATAATTTAATTTCCCATAAGAAATGCATTGTGGTCTGTAAATAACGGTGGTTGGTATCTTTAGTTTGCATCTTATTTTGAAGTTGAAGACATGATGATATATATTTTACCGTGAGAGCAATAAAAGTTCTAACAATCAAATATCTTTATTGACAAAATACACAAGAAACCTTAAAACCTTTTTCTATGATGTTAATATATGTAATTGGATAGATGTTTTATTTTTTATTTATTTATTTTTTAATAACTTAAAAGTAGGATTATCTGGCTTATGTTGCCGTTCATCCCCATACGCAGGAACAAGCGTACTCCTAGTTTATCCTTAAAAAATTTTGTTTGTGATTGAATATTAATAAAGATAACTTTTTGATTTGTATTCATGGTGAGGTCTGACCATTTTAAAGGTCTCATCTATAAAATTAATACAAATACAGTAGAAGCCCTCTAGTGCGACCTCGGATGGTCCGGACGCGGTCTTCTGGAAATTAAACTTTCAACAGCTGGCGTTTCCCACGGTCAAAATAGACATGAGTCAACTTGTTCCATGTTATATCACTAAAATACATCATATCAATTACCGGTTTCCGAACTGTTCAGATTTCAATGTCTTCTTAAACATTGTGTTCAAGTTCTATTTTCAATCATTATCTTTTTCTGTGCATTACGCAGCCCGTTCATTAAACGGAAGTTAGGTCACTAGAGGGATTCCGTCGCTATTACGGTCCCATTTACACATTAGTGCCTTTGTTAACAAAAGACCAGTATTATTGTCCATTAAACACAGTTTCATCGCTAGCGACCGCTTGCCCGTTGTCTGATCGGCTTTTCGGCTGCATTAAAACATCTGATTGTTACAATGTCGATTCACAAAATTAATTGGGCACGTATGATATCCTTCAGTGTTAAATATATACCCCAAAAATTCATTGTTGGAACACACATATAATACAGGTCTCTGTTCAACTCATTTAATAATCTGCCGGTTAATCCGGCCATTTTGAAATCAGGCCGGCAGTTTGGTCCCGAGGTGGCCGGATTTGAGGGCTTCTATTGTATTGGCAAATTGAACAAAAAAATTGTGTTTCAATTAATTAACTAGACCTTGTCTGGCCCTGGGATAGAAACCCCCATCGAAGCGCCCTCTTGGGATCCTTGCGGGCAATTCATATTCTGCAATGATAAAAATGTAACACACAATTAATTTTGTATTTTTAACTCGCTCCTCTATCGCTCGATCGATTACATATCTCATACAGTCTAATATAAATAAGATATCAAATCGGTTCAAAATTTAAAGCCTTAGTGATAGTGAATGTTTATTTGTGACTCTTCCTTTTTACAGGAGACATTTTAATAATACAATCTTTATTTTTATTTGCTGGTTAATTTTTACATTTTATGAAGCCAAGAAAAATTAAAACAATGATGAGCATTTCAAACTCAACTATCCGTTTACTGCTCAACTTAAAGACTACGGTGTAGTTTATAATATATTCCAGTAGACTGCTATAAAAAATTATAGAATTCCTAATTGATAATAAGATTTATTTGACTGCATGCATGTCACATTTAAGTCATATTAGGGATACAAAATTAAAAATTAGAATATGCTATTTTAAAAATTAAAAAAATTCTCAAATTAGGTATGTTATATTAGATCTCTAACTTTTATTATATTGATTAACCCTTCAATGCTACAGTACAATATATTGGATCACGGTTTTTCCAAAAAGTACGAAGATATGATATTATATTGGATCTCAACTTTAATACAAAAACTGTGATGATCTAATATATCATCTCGCCGCTGATGTCAATACTTAAACGGGAATATAAGTTGTGTCGATACGATCTAAAATATCATCCTCTAGCACTTTTTAGGTAAAAAAAATTTATATGTGATGGATGTTTTCTCATGCACTCACCTTTGCTCTCTAAGAAACCCCAGCACTTTTAAAAAGTTACCGTAACTATTTTTCAGCACCAAAAGGGTTAGAAGGGTAACCATTTAATAACTACAAATTTGTAAATAAATTGTGAAGTAAAATTAATGAGATATTTGAAATAGAAAAAGTAAGAGAAACCAGGACTATGTAAACCTCTAGTCTTTGAAACTTTAACTTCAAGCTGACATCTCAAGTGAACTAAAAAGAGAACTGCTAAAGTGAAATTATAGAGAATACAAATTTAAAAAAAACCCTTGAAGTCACATTGATTAAACACTATCTGAGATAGTTATTTGTTTGAGGCGATGTACAATTTTACTAACACATCCTTCAAAAGGGCTTCCTTGAGGCTCCTTTCACACATCACGGTTTTGCCCGTACGATTAAAAATCGCATGGCGGTCATTCCAATAGAACCTTATGAGACCTTTCACACAGGCACGGCGACGGTTTTTAACCAGCTGCCACTTACTTGTACGGTGTGTTGGACGGTTTTTAAATTGTGCGGTTTTTTCCTGCACGGCTAAAAACGTGATGTGTGAAAGGAGCGTTAGTGTATTTTCAAAAAAATGTGTTAAAATAGTTTGCAATGTACACTCATTCGATTAGTTTTCCTCAATGTTTACTCCTGTTATCTTCTTGCAAATTACAAATCTAAAAAAAAACCACTGGAACATGAAATCTGTAAACTGTATGAATGTATCAGTTTAGATATTTAAAAACTGTTAATACTTGTTAATACTGTTGATACTTACTGTTAGTATCTAGTGTTGTGACGGGTCATAACTACAGTTAATAAGGAGCACCATTTGTAGAGCACTATCAGTGGCAAAATTTGCTCATGAAGTAAAAGAAAAAAATAAATGCTTCATGGTATATTTTAGTTTGGTCTATGTAAATTTTAAATGTTTCAATTTACAATAAATCCGTGATAAGGTTATGAATATGATATATGCTAATTAAAAAAAAATAGAATTAGAATTATTGTGAAAAAAATTTTGTTTACCGTACCACAAAAGATACAAATTTTCTAAAAATTACATGACAAATTGTAATTGTGTTTCTCATGGATTTTACCAGTATTTGTTGCTAGACCCTACAGGAAATGCCTTGATTCAGTGTTGAAATCAACATAACTTCTTAACAGTTGTAAGTTACATAAAATGTCTTTCTTTCAGGTCTCTCAATTGTATGAACACATACAATTGAGGGTTACATTTGAAATTAATGTTAAAACTGATAATTCATCTTCTAGGAAGATAAAGGGATGATGGAGGGGTGGGAGGATTCCTGGGATCTTCCTGATGGGGCTTTTAGCTTAAAACTGTTGTGGAAACTAATTTAGTCAGCCAAGTTGTCACTAGAAAGCTCAGATTCATGACAGTATGGTTTTCCCAATTTAGAAAAAAACCTGCTAAAGATTCATATGATATAAAATTTTCTTCAACTAAAAATTAAACTGATGGGCGAGTGTAATTACCTAAATACCGGTCATTATTATTAGAGCTGGTGGTATGACCTAAATATCGGATGACCTAATGTAATGACCATGATTTAAAACAGAGGTACCGTATATTTATGGTAATTCTATAAAAAAACCATGGTTTGAAAAGCAAATATCTGCAAATAATTGCAATGATAAAAAAAAAAATTTTTGCAAAAACAATGGTTTCTTTAAAAAAAATACCTAAATTACCTGTACAAATAAAAAAAGAATAGTATATTTTGTCACTAGTCCGGAAAGTCGTCATTACCTGTGTAAGATCAAGTTTAAAGTACGAGGCGAAGCCTAGTAGGGCCTACTTGAATCGGTATACCACTTTCAGATGAGTTACAAACAGTACTTTTCATCTTGTATCTTAACTGATTTCAACTGTTTAGTGTTAATAAAATTTGACATAGAAAAATAATATCAATATCATATTAGAGGTTTGTTATTGTTTCATTAGTTCCAACAAGCAAAACGAGATGTTTGAAAATTGAACAATATGGTATAAGTTAATGCAAGTAGAATCGCAGGGCTCGTGGTGAAAAATCTTGGAAGTTTTTCCAGCTAGTCCCAAAAACTATTGTTTATTAAACCGTTTATCCAACCCATCAGGAATCAATTAGTTTCAACCACAGCTGACTGCTCCAAAACGTTTGTCACAAGGGTATGATAAAAATAAAATTGTTGGGTGCCTAATTCGTATTGATTACATGTGAAAGAAGATATGTAGATTATTATTACTTTGTTGCTTGCAATACATACAAAAATACAGTAGTTGTTTTACTTTTAAACATACTGTACCAAAAATCCTAAAATTTTAGGACAAAATAATAATTGCTGGTTCATAAAATTTTTTGATCCGAACAAAATAGAATGTTTATCATTTCCACCCCTCAGTGCTTTCTAGTGGCAAGAAGGTGAACCAAAAGTGACCACCGTGCTAGGTGCTACTTACCGATGATGTCCACACATAGACCCTCGTTACATCTCAGTCCTGTACAACAAGACTCCACCGGACCGCACTGCAACACGACAGGAATATCAGTTGAAAATATTCACCATAAACTTATTGCAAACTTTTACCCTTCGGCAGCCAGGGTTAGTCATCCAGTCAGATCCTACCATTGAATTGACTCATTCACTGGAAGTCTTAGGAGAACTGGCCATAGGATTGAAAAAGTTTACTTTATTCCTCATGTTAAATCCCCGTAAGAAAAGTTTATTTTTCATCTTTGACCTACTTAGCATAAATATTTTCGAAATACAAATAAATTTGCTAGTATAGGATCAAAAACGTTTGTTTTCGTATGACTTCCATATAAATCGGCCCAGTAGAAGACTTTAAATGAAAAGGAAAAGAAGCTGTATCCGTCGAATATCGGCGGGCAACAACTCGTGATAATTTAATGTAATGATATTCTATCTATAATGAAATTTCAGTTTTACCGTCTTACACATTTTTCATTGTTTAAAGGCTCTATTCAAACTCTATTTCCCCTTCTAAAATTTCAGTAATGAATGAGTTAATTTTGACTTTAAACAATCATTCACGCTATGATCTACTCTGAATTTGAAGGGTGAAAATAAACCAAACAATATGATGTCCCTACTTTTCTCATTCGGAACTTGAGACATGAACATTTCCTTTAAGCCGTATCCCCAATTATGCCAAATAGCATAGATTGGCATTGCAGAGTGGCAAGTGTGACACACTGGCGGCTTGTGCCGCGTTATGCCGATGCCGAATGCTGCGTGCCGATTCCCAACCGGCAGACTACGCCACCATGTGCTACTGCACATCCAAAACCGGGGTCACTCAGTGTGAACCACATTGTAGTCGCTAGTAATTTAGTTTTATTAAACAACTAGCTGTTGCCTGTCATGGCTTCGCCTGTGATTGCATTTATTTTATAGGCAATAAAAGTTTTTTGAAGATCAACAAAATCTTTTCCCTCATGAATGACATTGAAACCATGAAGTAGTGTGAGTGGAGCTCTGAAGGACTTTTCAAAACCTTTTCTTAATGAGAACCTACGAGCAAGTAGGAATGACCATGCCAAATTTCAACCCCCATAGGCCCTACAGCCATTTTAGAAGTCATGTGGGGCGGAGCCCTAAAGAACATCAAAACTATGTTTGCAAAACTGTTTCTTAGTGAACACCTATTAGCAAAACGGAATGTAAACGTTAAATTTCAACTCCGTAGGAGCTATGGTAATTTTGAGGATTTGTGGGGAGGAGTCATAAGGGAAATATGGAAAATCAATTCTCAAATCGTCGCCTAAGAAACAACACCACCTAAGTGACAAGATGCAAACTGATCAGGAGAGCCAAAAAACTCGCGAGGGATATAAGCAGTGTTGTATTACATGAAGAGTACGATATAACTCCGCCTATCTCCAATAAACACTTTAAGCTATTAATTTGACTCTTAAAATGTTTGTTTTACAACTAAGACAATAACAACTAACACTATCTATGATCTTTTAAAAATCAATGGGAATCAATTAAAACGGTACATAAGTTTCACCTCATGCAGAATGACATCCGTCTCGAGGTGACTACCGTGCTAGAACAGAACTGGTGGAGGTGGACATTGGAGGTGTTTTATTAGTCAGTGAGATAGGTGGTGTTAGAAGAAATACGATAGCAGCGAATTCTGTTGGATTGTCACTAAACTACATCACTTGATGTGGAACAATGTATACAGAACCAAATAAGTAGGGACATCCCATGTTAAAAAATTTTGGTTTTGCCCCCGAAAACCAGGGTAAAATAAAGCGCTGATGCTAGGATTACTTCTCCTTATTGTCACAGGAAGCGCTATTTCTATTTATTAAATGTCAAAATGAGCGTATTTGTTTACAAAAAATCAAAACAATAACAAATGTCTGCAAAATTATTCTAGCCATCTGTTTCCATTCAACCAATCAGCATGATCTTTGAATAAAAATTACGTCTTGGTGGTGCTATCTGTGTTTCGGGGGCGGCGCTCTCACTTCCCCTAAGGATGTCCCTACTTATTCGGTTCTGTATACATTGTGTGGAATCAAGTTCAACATTCCACTGCACTTTTTACTGAACAGCGTACAGATATGGTATTGTATACCTATTTTCGCTGTCACTGTTAAGGGGATTTCCTAATTGAGACAAACCCAGTAATAACTAGACCTACTTAAGTTTAAAAAAAATGAATAAAAAATATAAAAAAAACCAGAGACCAACACTTAAGTGTCATCCACATAATGAAGTAATTCAATTAAAAGCACACTTATTGAAAATTTAATTACCCACTACAGATTTTTGTCATTGAAAAAGACTTAAGTTATTAAAATAATTTAATTGCAATGCCTTATCACAAAATGACTTTGTAATGCTAAAAGTGTAATATTTCCCTATACTATAATACGAGCACTGTCTGAAGGGATGTGTGTTTGACAATCTCGAAATCTAGCGGGTAGATTTTGCTTAAACTTTGCATTTACGAGTGTTTTAACCCAAAAATAAGTTTAGAAACAGCCTCAACCCCAGGAAAAATAAAATTCTTGATCTAAATTGAAGTTTAAAAATCGTAATTATTAACATTGGTCTTATGGGTTGCTATTTTGGTAACAACATAACAACGAAAGGTATGCAAGAATATGCAAGAATAAAGAATCTGTGATGGAACTGTACTATCACACAAAATCAAAGTTTGATGAAATTGGTCTAAAACTAAATTTAAAGAAAACTAAAATAATCAACATAATGAATGGTGACTTATGTTTGGACAAATTTTACATTGATGGGCATGAATTAGAGTCACTAAGAAAAGGAGATACAATCAAATATCTTGGAGTAAATTTTGAAAATGAAATCGTTTTAGATTCTTCAAACATTATCAGATCATTTGTAAAAAAGATTGAAAGACTTACTTCATCCCCCTTCTTAAAGCATAATCAGAAAATGTATGTTTTAAACAAATGTATATGGCCCAGTTTAATATATCCGTTTCAGACAGCTCCTTTGAATAAGTTAAGTCAAAAATTTCTTAGTGATGTAGATCTTGTTATGAAGTCAGCAATAAAAGAGATATATGATTTGCCCTCAGATGTCCCTAATTCTATGATATATTCCTCACAAAAATGCAAAGGATTAGGTTTCTTTAAAGCAGAATGGGAAGCATTAATCCAACATTTCAATATTTGTAATGTTCTTGAAGAAATTAAAGATCCCTACATTGCTCTCATGAGAGATTTCAAATTAGAAAAAGAATTGTGCCTCAAGAAACTAAATCTGACAGAGCTCATCCCTAACATGACATCTTTTTCTCCAAAAGCATTAAGAAATCTTCTTCAAGAAAAGGAATACATGAAATGGTGTAATTTACCTTTTAAAGGTAAAGGCGTAAGCCTCTTTGAAGAATGTCCTAAAATAAATGTAAACCTACTCAACTCTCAAAACTTTTTGACATCTTCAGAATACAAAGAAATGCTCAAAATGATTGGAGATGTGGCATCAACAAGATCGAACCACGGGCGGTCCAAGAGTGGGAACCAGTGTCGTCACTGCGACCTATGTATTTGAATCCTTATCCCACATTCTTGGAAATTGTCCCTTCAGTTCTCTTTTACGAAATGAGCGCCACAACAAAATAAGGAAGATCATAGCAGACTGCTTTAGAGAAAAAGGGTATGAGGTCTATGAAGAGGTCACATCAATTGCGGATATGGGGTCCATAAGAAGAGCTGACATTATAGTCATCAATAGAAAATTGAAACAGGGACATATGATAGATCCTACTGTCCGTTTTGAAAGAAACAAAGAACAACCAGAAGAGGTGCACAATGAAAAAACTCAGATATACAGAGACACAATACATTACTACAAAGAAAAATATGAAATAGAAAATTTAGATATATATGGATTACTAATTGGGGCTAGAGGTACCATACCCAAATTCTGTATGGACTTTTGGTCAAAATTCAAACTAAACAAAGATAAACTTCAAGAATTGGCAACTACAACAACAAAATTCAGCGTATCAATCTTGAGAAACCATTTATATAATACTGAAAATTGATATTTAATTACAAGACTTAACAAGTAAAATATTTAATTCGGAATCCATTTAACGTAAAATAACCAAATTTGTATAGTGTACTCCTTTGTTTTAAGCAACTTCAAATGTGAAGAAGGTGAAAATTTATTGTAAATAAATTTGTCTTTATATATAATGTTAAGCAGACTTTTTGAAACAGCTGTTAACTGTGAAGAAGTATAGTTGGTTGTTGGGGGAAATTTAATAGCTTAATTACCATGACACTATATCAAAACTGAATTAAAACCAACGAGCAAAGCTCGGTTAACCTGGTACTATAATCAGAAACTTGAGTATACTTACGATGTTTGTAGAGCAAGCCCCCAAGCCATAGCCGTTGGCTAATTCGAAGCCTCCAGGGAGGTCAAACGATGTGAGGTATTGGGGGGCGACGAAGGAACTATGTGAGACCAGTACACCTTTGGCCAACAGAAACACTCAGATAATATAGAACACACTTTAATATAAATCTAGCTGAGTACAACCCAATATAATCACTATTGTTGTTACTGTAACTACAAAAAAATTCATACTAATTATCTTAAGTATTTTGTTCAATTTTTTTAATTTAAGAGGGGATGAAAGGGCTACTCTCAGAATGTCATGAAGTTCTTCGCCTGCTATCATTCATTGCCTTTATTTTATAAGTTTGATAAAAGTATAAATAAAAGATAAAGTCTTGGACTATTTGATTCACTTATATATTTTTAATCCATACTAAGCTATAGTGGTTCAAAGTTTATTTAACATTAGACCATTATAGTTTAATTTAGATTCAAAATGTAGTTTCGCAATTGCCCCTTGGACTGTGCAGACAAAATAAATCACTCTATCTCTTTAACCC
The DNA here is from genome assembly GCA_030545055.2 of Neoaliturus tenellus. Lineage (NCBI taxonomy): Eukaryota > Metazoa > Arthropoda > Insecta > Hemiptera > Cicadellidae > Neoaliturus > Neoaliturus tenellus. The sequence continues at coordinate 43,009,321 of CM061532.1, read as the reverse complement.
CCTCTTAAGATATAAGATGAGGACAGATCTATAATTTTAAGCACAGTTTCAGTTAATTCAAATGCATGTTATAGCTAGTTGAATTAATTTTTGTTACTTTTAACCATGTTAGTAACACATTAATGGCCACAAAATTATTAGTGGCAATTGTAACTGGTGATGAAATTCATATTATTTTTTAAGCTACAGTATTCTGCATTAGGGAACATCTACTAGGACATCGTAGTTAACGAGCTCACCTGAACTGTTCTTATTTAAGTATTTAGGGAAGATTGGTGATAAAAAAACTAAAGGATATTATAGACTTGAGGCGAGTGTTCGCAGGGAACGAGCTTAACTTGACGGCGAGTGAACGTATCGAACAAGTTCAAGTGAGCGACAAAAAATTCAATTGGTTGGTATTGCAATTTGAATAACGTTATGAAGCATGTTATTCAGCTAGTCAGCTAGTTAACAAATATAGAAAAACTGCAGCAGTAGCAGTCAATAAGCCGACTGCTTTTAATAGCAGCAATGGGTTGGATTATCTGTTTGTGAAGTAAAATGTTAGTTCATAACATGAACCCAAAGTTGCTTTTTGAATCTTGGCAAGACCTACCGTATGCTATAAAACTTGACCTTGTAAGAAAAGCGTCACATTTTTGTACTCTTGAGTATTGTGACTCTGGTGATGAAATATATTATTTGTATTTTATATACTATTTATCCTATTCCTATATTTTCCCCAATGAAGCAATTAATGTTGTTTTGATAGATATATGAAATAGAAAAATTAGTAGGCATCATAGAAATAGAAAGGCATGATTTGGTTTTATGTTAAATCTCTTTATACAGGGTGTCCGGAAACTCTCTTTTGAAACTCCATGTGGAGATTCCTTGGATGAAAATGTACAAAAAAAATAACCTGAACATATGCCCTAAAATGCTTTGTTATGCCACTAGCCGCCATTTTGTTTGTTACACTTAATATTTTTCCCCATAACGGTAAGTTGTATTAAGTTTATATTTGGCATAAACCTTTATCACACCAACGGTCTTTTTCAGGAAAAAATCTTTTTTTCTAATCTGTATTTTTTTAATGGTGTCCATTTTACATTTTTAAACTCAAATATCCCAAGAACGGGAAATTTTATCACAATTTTGTAAGTACCGTAGCAAAAATGTTGACAAATTTAATTATCTAAATAATGGCATCAAGTTTTTTAGGGATCCGACAAGAATTATTGGAGTTATTGCCATTCTTCTGTAGAAAAACATTGATTTTGCATTATAATTCATGAAATTTATAACCCCGTTATTTGTTGTCAGATCCTTTACAAATTTTATATTGTTGGTTAGATAATTATATTTGTCATCTTTTTTGTTATTATACAACTTACCGATATGGAAATAAAAATAAGTGTAAAAACAAAATGTTTGTTGCCAGCTTAAGAAAGTATTTGAGGACATATGTTTACATTTTTTTTTAATTCATTTCATTCAAGGAATCACTACATAGAGTTGCCAGACAACTTGTGGTAGTCAGTTGCACATACAAAAAAAAATCTTTTTTAAAGTTTATTTTTATATTTTAAAATTAATTTACCATGAAATTTATTACAAATGACAAATTTCCTTAGTTAGTGTACTCTGAGCTTTAGATAAGTTCAATTTATAACGATGGCCTTGCATGGGTCTGTAAACTACGTCACAATAAATACCCTAGGTTCGGGTTTTAGGGATAAAAATAATATTTAAAACTTACTTACCTATTACTAAAACATGTAATTTCTCCCACATGTTGAGGGCACCATTGACAATAGATATTATTGACCCAAAAGATCCCTTATCAACTGATGTTTTATATTGCCCCTTTATCAGTTGTAAATTATTCAATTGTAAACACAGAAGCAAACACTAAAGTTCCAGCCTTTATCGTTAAGGAAAGGAGTCCATACAAAATATACTTCATTCCCACCTTCTTGTGAGCACTTAATGCTCACCACAGTTTTTATAAATGGTTTTGTTCAGTAAATTCATGGAAGTCCACTGACAATTAGCTACGTATGCAGGTTGGCTGCGAGGCGGGCATTTTCTGTTGGATTCACTATGCCCATTAAATCTTTGATTTATAAATATGGTAAAATTGATTTAATTGTATATTTTTTTTATTGTTATAAATATTGTGCTTTCATAAATAAACTCATTCGATTAACAAATTCCTTCAAATTAATGACTTTGTGGTTACTTGAAATATAAATTAAATTCACCAGTATAACTTTTTATATGGATAAGCCTGATCATAAAAGCTAAAAAATAAGTTACAGAATGATGTTTTTAAGTTAAAAATTCAAATTTTTAAAAAAGGTAATTAAATATGTTTGATAAGAGTACTTTGAATTTTTTTTATATTAAATGATCCTAGCCTTACAGTCGAGCAAAAAGTAATTAAACAAAATTGGCGTTTTTGACTTTTCAGAGAAATATTTCATAACAGTACTTTTCAATTTTGGCAAAAGCTGTCATGAATTTGTTTGGTAAAAAATAGATAAATATACTGTACACATTTAAAAGAGAGAAAAAAACAATAGTTTAATAATATAGATCAACTTTGATTATGATATTAAAACTTAAATATATTGAAAAAATAAACAAAAAATTGTATGCTGGAATACAAAAGTGTTCAACAAGCTCACAAGTTCTGGACAATTTTATCATCATTACAAAGATACACACAAAACGTAATAGAAACATCCATAAATCTTTACCTGCTTATTGACAATGCTTCAAAATGTGTGTCAAACAAAAGTTGACAATTGATCACAAGCAAAAGCTCGATCTATTAAGTTTTTTGAGGGAGAGAGCTGGGTTGTATTCAGAGATTAAAAATATTTTTAGCTTTTATCTCAAGGTCATTATTTGGTATTATTGTCTCAAAGTCTCCACTTCCTGCAGTCTATTGAATTAAGCCGTATTCTTCAAACCTTTCATTACAACTTCTTTCTCCTTCAGTCCTAGAAAAAACGGACTCACGAGGAGTAGAAAGAATTTTATAGACCAAGGATAATGATTTATAAAATTATATAATTGAATAAATTTACTTTAATCCCATCTTAAAAGGATGGAAGCCTTCAAAAGCAATGCGGACTTTGTAGTGTTTTTAAAAACAGACTCTACATTGTGTAAAATATTTTCGTCATCCAATGTCAAAACGTACTTAATGTCATTGGTTTTCGAGTTAAATTGTGTAGTTATAGATTGAACAACTTCAATTTCTAGCATTGATTTCTAAAATTTTAAATAATTTTTTATGTAATTTTCTAATGTAACCGAATAGTCTGTCAAAAATCCGTTCCTTATTTTTGTGATAAGCCACTACCAGATTTTTGAACAAGTTAACCATGAATTTCATGAGACTTTTGTTAGAAAGGCCAGGTGATGCTATAGAAAACATTTTAAAATAAATGACCCGGCAAGATTTGCTTAATTTTATCCGACACTATTTTTTCTGCACACAATGAGGTAAAAATATCATCACTGATATTTATATATCACTGCATACAGTAGAGTCATGCAAGCCTGAACTAATGTGGACTGAACGGTGTCTGGGTTTGTGAAAAATTCCGGGTTATTTTGAAAGGAGTTAACAAAAGAAAAGTACAAATAGTTTGTTATTCGTACAAAAAACATATATTTAATGCATAGTGTGCCAATTAAAAAAAAAAACTTACAAACTAAAGCACCAAATCATGTTCCAGCTGCCATGGCACTTAGCGCCTTGAAAACCAGTGCACTTCACTGCTTTGACAGGCTTTCCAAGTTATTGAGATATCAAAATGTTTGTTTGTGGGACTCTACTATATCAAACCAAAACAGATATCTTTTTCAATGACCTGAAGTTTTTAATAGGCAAGGTTAATTCTTTCTTATATGTTTAACTTTAAATAATCCTGTTTATTGATATGTTTTGTGAAAATTTTAGAATAAGAAGTATCAATAAGGCTGTTTTGTGTAAAAACATGTAGTGTGATTTTTATGCTTTTCACAAGCATACAACCCTAACGAGTATGCTTAATGACATTAGCCATCTTTTCTCAGTATTGTCTAAAATGGACAATGATTTGCCATGTGATCCCTACTTTCTTCACTGTCCAATGAACAAATCAATAAATACTTATGAAAAAGAGTGATAAGATTATTGCCAAGGATTTATTTCCTTGTTTTGAGTGTACAAAACGTGTTATTAGAACATTGCATATTTGGTCTTAAATCCCTCTGATCATAAACTAACTGGTTTTAGTAGCAATGGTAGTATTCCGGGCGCCTCACCGGGTTTACCGGTGACTAAAAAAGACGATAATTGTCGTCTGCTAACAAGGCATTTGCATTGTTTAGTAGACGACAGTTATCGTCTTTTGTAGTCACCGGTAAACCCGGTGAGGCGCCCGGAATACTACCAATGTTCACAGCTTATGTAAAAATGTTGACTGCTAAGTGTTCAGCATTTCTAAAATTCAAACAATACCAACTAAAAATGGGTTGAAAAGAAGTTTAAATATTTTTGTAGGAAAAATTAATAATTATTACTCTTGTGTTATCTAGGTCTGGTGATTGAAGAGGGTTCATAAAAAAGAGATCACATTTGTCAAGACAAATTTTACTGAAGTAACAAATGGGCACAGGACAGCACAATTTTGATATTCCTAAACTAACAGATCTAACACCATGGATTGCATGGATTAAATAACGGATAAGACAATTCTAATTGATAACTGGTTTAAGATTTTTTTTATAACAAAATTATAAGTAAAGACAGGCTTTAATTCAAGCAATTAAAATAATATCATATCATCGAATAATCTCTCATATCCGACTCCCCCAACATCCAACCATCGTTATTCATAGGAAGGCTCCGTTGATGAGCCGGTTCAGACTTGAGAGTTTCAAATTACACTAAGCTTTGTTTTTGTGTCACAAACTGTCAGTCCAGCCCTTGGAGGAATTATATGTAAGGAGTGGCCACGCGGGGCTAGGAGCGAAGCCGCCGCGCCGCGCCGCGCTCGTCAAATGGCGAGGGCTACCGAGTCGTTGAATCATGGAAGTTTAAATGTAATTAGTTGTTTTAAATAACAGAATAAATTTTAGAAAAGTTTTCAAATAATTTGTTAAGTTTTAGGTCTATATTTATCAAGTTAAAAATAACTATGTTAAGGCTATGTATTTTACAAACGTCGACTAAATTTTATACTATTATAAAAAACCGTAATCATAATTAGTAATATTTTATTAATATAAATAAATCATTCTAATTGTGCTGATAACCTTAAAGGGTAGTTGTTCTTGTTAGTACATATAGTCTACTAAGTATTTGACGAATAATCGTCTATTGTTTATAAGTTAGTTTTAAGTTATTGTACCCTAAATTCCGTACTTCTTATTATTTGGTTATTTTATTATTATTAACCCATTAAAAGTAATTATGAGTAATTAATTATATGCCAACAAATTACTGTCTAATATATTGTAGCCTAAATGATTCTGAACATCAAGCACTTAAAGAATACACCTCTTAACGTTTTTTACAAATTATAATAAGCAATTTACATTAAAAAACATCAATTCTTACATTTATTTTTGTTAAAAGTATTGTACTACACAATAAAATCAATTTTACAGTAACACATATACATTGAGATAATTTAAATTTCGTTTTTAATGTATTAAAATCATCTCTTCAATACAGATATTTTACTTTAATGTCCCTTTATAAATTAAAATATGTTTTTATCTAGAACAAAATTATATCACTTGATAGAGAATTTAATCCTCTTTTAAAATGCAAAAGCTGTTCTATGTGATTTGCCTGGTGTGCTCAGGATTTTAATTCAAAGTTGCGCGGGTCCCGTTTTTTCCTATCTCGCCCGTGTTACAGCGGCGGCACCATGCCACTCTACGGCCAGCCGTGCCACTCTAGTGGAGGGGAGCGGCCGGCTTCACTTTAGCATGGTATATCCATAAGGACGTGGCCACTCCTTATATATAATTCCTCCAAGGTCCAGCCTTGTTTGTTGTTGTGAAATGAGCTCTGACTGCAATATTGCACTGTAATTTTATGTTTTCAACATCAATACTGTTTGGAATTTTCCTCATTATTTATTGCTCCTCCAGAGATCTTTGAGCTATTCTGACCATGGCCCGTTCCAAATTCCGTAATGGTCGGATATGAGAGATTCAAATTTATTTTTGGAAAAAAAATATGTGATGACTATCTAATGTTAAACAACTAGTTCGTAAAATATTTTAAATTTTAGATGTAGTGTTAGATTTAAAAAGTATACTTGAAAAATGAATCCACTTAGATTCTCAAAATCAGTCTTGAACTATAGAATCAGTTCTTAATACAGAAATATTTTATAGCAAATTTCACATGAATGGCTTGATACTTTATAGTAACATTAGATTAAACTATTTATTTTAATTTTTTCATTTTACAAGTCAACTGCAAATAGAAAATGTTATTGGATTGTGAAGGTTACTTTCAATGAAAAAGTAAAATATATATAGAACATAGTATAATAAGGAATGTTTTATTTACATAACTACATAATATAAATCACATTTATCATCTATACAACATGTACAAAAATAACATCATTATAAACTATATAATTTGGAACCTTTTTACAAATATAATATACAAAAAATACATAATTTGGCAGTTTTGATTAGAAATGCGTTGAATTTATGCTTAGAGTTTCGAATACCTTATGTCATGTAACAAAGTTTTTTTTTTGGTTTTGTCAAACAAATCAAAACGCTTTTATCCGGTAACAGATTCAGAAGAAAGCTTGAGAGATAAAACAACTGGAAATAGCACCATAGAAAATACAAGTTTAAAGCGAGACTACTCGAGTAATAATACTAAATCTATATAAAATATTGCTATAAGATCATTATGCAACGCGTATTATACTAAATATTGCAAACCAACGTTGCTCCAGAAGATAAGAGATTCATTGTGCAATGAATTGAATGCAATGGCATAATATGTAGCCCAGGTAACTTAGTCCAATATGGTACATTTGTACAAACAAACTGTGGAATGTCGTTCTTCCAAATTAATGCAACTGTCATGAAAACGGCGGTACAGTTTACACGCAAACATTGAGAAATACAAGGTCCTTTGCAAAGCTTTGTAATATGTAAGTCTTATATAATATTATGTAGCCTAATCGGTAAATATTATGACCTTGTACATTACTATAAAAAGTATAAATATAACTTTAGAAATCCAGGAAATATCATTGAGTCTAAAATAAAAGTCCTTTGTGGACTTAGTCACTTTTTGTTTACCTAAAAGAAAATGTGTCTTTACCACCAGACACCAATAGTTACAAACATTATTTTTACATATAACTCTTACAAATAATTTATATTATAATAAATACGAGAATTTACCAATTCATAGGCCTAAATTCTTTTGAATAAAATATTTTTTTCCCTAAAAATTTACATATTTTAAAAATAGAGTGAAAAATACTTTGGTTTTACAGCTAAAGCCAGGTATTATATAAGTGATTGTATCATAAAAATATACACCTGCATTGGGTAATTAGAAAAATATTTCTAACCATAAAGTTAGAATAAAAAATACAATATACTTTTGTTAAAGCCATTAAGAGTTGAAATTGTGTAGAATTTTCTCAGTCATAACTTTGTGCTTTCGTTTTCAACCATTTATGTGTTATAAATTGCTTAGAAAATATGAAATATTGTTTATAAAAAGATGAGATATGCTAGTTTCAGGCCCAACCACTAGTTGTGTATTTTACTCACTGAGTGCTCTGCAGCTTTTTTTGTCCAGCTCATTATGTTTGGTAAGATTTGATAATAAAGTTGTAAACTCCTATTACTATACAAAGCAGCAAAATGCGAACAAATTGTAAACGTGTAATACAAAAAATATCCAACCACAAAAATGTATATTACTTGTCTACAATCCGAAACACCTCCAATCATGAAGAACGGGACAAATGACCGCTGCAGAGCTGATAATGTTTGAATCGTGCGTGGAATGTGCGCAGAAGAACAGTCTCGTCATAAGGCAAGCTCCGCTGTCTTGAAGGCACGTGCGTCGTCGTTCGTTGCTATTCGATCAGTCTCGAGCTCATCTATCTGAAAAAAAACATTTCAAAGTTGCTTAAAAGATGAGTAAAGCTGTACGAATAGTAAAACTTAGGACTTGGTTGAGCATTATACTCTTTATTATCTGTATTTAACAGTTTAAGCAAGTATTTTTAAAATACTTAGTAGAAGATTTATAGAGAGTATTTAAACTGAGTGATATCATCCTTAACCGCTTGCATAGAAATAAGTAACTCTGCAAAGAACTGAATTAATGGAAAAAGAATTTATTTACTTTCATTTAAGTTTTTGCTGCATTGTGCAATTTATTACACTGTAAATAAATATTAGAGCCTTACAACAAAACTATGGGTACAATATGTGATATTTCCTTAAGTCCACTGTGTTTATGGTAGTCCAGTAGGACCAGCACAAATCACCATTACACCATGCAAGCGTGAGGTGGCCATTTTGCAATCCAGCAAATCAGGAGCATTCAATGTGGTGATGAAAGTATGTTTGTCTATTGACAATTAATAAAACTATACATAACGAAATTTTCTTCAGCTAATGTACAGTAAGGCTATGTTTAATTAATAATCCAATATGTTCTTTGCATATTTGGCACATCAACTTATAAAAATGGATTGAGTTTAAATGTATTTTGATATGAGGGTTTTGATTTAACTTTTTAGGAAGGAAAAAAGAGGATTCAGATAGAAAGATAAAGCTGAAAGTTCTGATTATCTATCAGTTGAAAATATTTTTGTACTTCTGGGAAAGAAAAAAAGTTAAATATGCAAGGATATGACTTTTGTTATGTCAACTGATAAAAGGAAATACTGAGAAATTTTAAGTTTAACTACACATGTTTTAAGTTCGGTTTTAGTAACTTAAAAAATGTACAAATTTTTGGTAGTGATCAAATTTTTAAGTATGATAATTCTCTTCAGTTAATCGTAAGTAAAAGTATCCATATGATGACGTTAACAAAAATCAGAACACTGATGATAAAAATAAAAATATATAATCAAATTGGATCTAAAGCAGGGTTACAATCAGATAACTGTTCATAAAAATTAAAAACAAAGCACAAAGAAAGGCTTTCAAAAGTAGAGCAAATAAACCAAGTATAAAAATGTAAATATATTGACATGATTTCAACCAAAACAAATTGCAAATAGTATAATGAAATTATATATCTCAATTATAAAAGAGCGTATGCCAGGAAAACCAAAACAACAAATCCAATAATGAGGTGACACGAAAAAAACTGTTCAGTTTATGTTATCCGAGTGTCCAATTGTGTGACCTAATTCCAAAATGCAAAGCAAAACCCCAAAATAAAACAAAAACACCAATGAACCAAGAACCCTTACCTTTCCGACTAAGGGATGCAACCGAAGCCGGAACTCCCCCGCTCTAAAATTTGGAGAAAAGTGAGTATTTATATATTATATATCACCTGGCAATGAGTACTGAACAGAAGAAACTGGTTTTCTATGAAGTGGTTATAAGTTACCAAAGATCCATATTGAGCAAGTAAATTTACCAAAGAGCAAAAATCGTGTGTAGCAAGTACAGACCAAAAAGGGGTATTATAATAATAGTTTAGGCATCAATTGTATTTACAACCAACTAAAATTTGATAAAGCATTGTAAAAATAAGGGATAAACATTTTGATTATTTATAGGTTAGGTTGTCAGCAGGTCACCCTTCAAAAACAGCCACACCTGATGCCCTGATGCTGACTGATCTCTCTGTGTTTAGGTTTATCCACTAATTAAAACTAATTAAGTACGAGCTATTGTGCAAATCCTTTTCTATTATAACACTACCTTCTTCAAATATCGAGCCCTAATTGGTCTAGAACCCACATTACAAAGACTGTTCTATACTAATGTAATCATTATGCAACGGGTTTGTATTTGGTTTAATATTGTACCTCTTCAGTATTATGTTACTTGTAATATCATTGTTGATCCTTAAATCAACAGTTGTAGATAAAACACTTTAGAGGCTATAGTAGAGAGTGTGGTATTACCTCATATCTCGAGCTCGTCTTGTGTCCGGCTGAGCCGGTGGCTGTCGATGCGCCGGCGCTGGCTGCGCCGCACGGCGTCCGCGCGCCGGTACGGTTCGCTCTTCAGCCCCAGCAGGATGTCCTCGAGTGCGCCGTTGTACACCTCGTCCTGGTGTAGCAGCTTCTTCTCCTGTACCAGACGAGACTTGCTCTTCAGCTCGCTGATGACGGCGTCCTGGCAACCGACAGACTACCGTGCAACGCTACTAGCCACACGAGCCCGCCCCGCCCCGGCCCAGGTCGACACGCGATCACAGAAATATCCGTATCCAAAGGTAGATTCAAACAAACTGTGAGTGATTTAGGAAAAAGCCCAAGGGAAATTTTATAGAGGTAGAGAGGTTACACATTTATTTACCTAACCTTGGGTTTTTCATGAATTTTTGAAAGAAATATTGCAGAGCTGTCAAATTCAAATAACACAAATTAAAAGGTTTTGAAGTCGACGTATGATTGATTTTTTGTTAATCTGTATCATGGGTTTCAAAATTAAATTACAAAAAGATGAATTATATAAAAAATTCAACAAAATTAATTTTACATTGTGACTAGATATTTATTAATACATTAAATTCCAATTACAGAATTTTCTTTAAAAATATTCATATTTAAGTGTAGGTTTTATAAAAAAATGTAATTATAAAAATTAAATCACGGTATCGACCTCGGCCACCTGAGCTAAACTAAAGCAAATAAAAGCTAACAACTAAAAATAACTAAATAAAAATAATTAACATTTTTGAACTTAAATGAATGAATGAAAAGTGAAATAAATACAATACAACTGAGAATTTTATGCTCTTAACCTTCAACAGTAATTAGGAAATAGTAATTTTATATTTAACTATTGGTCGTGTGCATAGGATTTAATAGATCCTATTTTTAAAATAAGCGCAGTTAACTGTGAAAATGAAAATGAATTTTTTTTATCCAACTGCAATTTTCTTCACTGCATTAGAGCAATTATTTTCAATTTATTAAAAATCAATCTAAAAAAAATGTCACTTGGTGTTTGATTTATTTTTTTTCTGTTGCAGTTGTTTTTAACTTGTTACTAATAAGCAACTAAATCAGCTTATGAACCAAATAAATCTTAAAAATCACTGGTCAGAATTCTAAAAACTTTAATCCATCCTTTTGGAGAAAACATTTTAATAAAAATTAGACTTAACATATTTTATTTCAAATCAACTTAATGATTAAAATTTTAGATTTGAGGAAAAGAATTCTCAGAAGAATGTGCTGAACTCTCATTGAGGAGCTTCTAGGAATATAAAACTAAAATATAAACATAAAGGAGGGTAAAATAATAAGAGAAAAGAGTAAAACAAGCAATAAACCCTGACTTTGTAGCTAGTTACGTGCAAGTCTATTGGTTGCCAGAACTGTACATGCATACTACCATGTTGCCATGCTATTAGTATATCTGGAGTAAAACTGATTCTCACAAGACAGTCTTGGTGGGCAATCGGAAATAGTTTTCCATGTTACACACCCTTACGTCCAGTGTGAACTCAGCCTTAGGATACAGAATAGTAGAAAAAGGTATAAAATTACGATCAAGATTACCAAATTCATAGTTTAAATTTCTTTTGAAAGTATAGGAAACAATTTTTAAACACACATGTGAATAAATGGGTCGATGAAAAACATTTGAATTATACGTTATTAGACATATAAAACACAAATTGATGTAAAATTACAATATCATTACTAAAACAAAGGAAATATAATGTCTAATATAATAAAACTAATATTATGTATATACTTTAGGAGGATTTTGAAAAATGAAAGTTTTAATAAACACAAACTAAAGGAGAATTTCCAAATTATAATTAACAACAAAAATTTGCTTAATCTTTTAATAACTTTTCATTAAAAAAATTCAATCAAGGAACTACAAAATTGAAATAAAATACATAAAAAATACAATAAATGTACGGTTATAAAGTTTTTCTTTAAGTTCATGCATTAGTGTAAAACTAAGTTTCATTAAAAGAGAGGCAAAAATACTAAAATAAAATAAAACAGCAAAAATTTGGTAATTTTTAAATACGTTTCTTACTTTAGGCAGTTTAATTATCACTATTTATTTAAGTATAAGCATAATAAACAGCAAGCAAGGGATGCCAATTTATTTCAGTTCCTAGCAAATCGATTAAAATAAGAATGGTGACACCAATTTTTTAATTAAATTTTGTTCATATGATGTTAAGGACCTTAACATCATATTATCATTGATTAAAAATGAAATTAACCATAATGTAACCAACATATACATAACTTATATAGTAGAAACTTTGAAGAGATTTTCTTGTTAAAAAGTCTAGAGTTATTTCAGTACTGAATATAAAACTAACCCTTTATTCTCATTTATTTATATGTAAGCTCAACTCTATTCCATGTTTTCATATGAGTATTTACACAATTAAATCTGGCAAAAGCTAATAAAAAATAAGAACCCTGTAGTTTAAAGATATTTCACTATACAGAAGCATGTGGTAGCAGAAAAAAGGATTATCTTAGCACAAGTATAGTTAGAAATAAAAATCCTTTAAAATAATGCTTTGTCATGTTTTGTCGCACTTGCTCTTTTTATAGAAACTTTATTATTACTTTTTTTCTTCAAAAATTACCAACAATTCTGATTAAACTACCTTTTAAGTAGTAAATTCCCAATTAATTTTAAAACAATAAGTAATTTCAAAATACGTAATAAGAATCTATACTTATTTAATACGCTAAGGGGTTTTTTTGTTGTTAAGAACTTTTCCTACAATTCTCAACCGATTTTTAAGTTTTTGGTGTTGTTGGATAGAGCTTGGTCTGTAGTTGTTTCCACCAAAAAATGGTTTGAATCGGATTTAAAATAAGGGCCCTATCCGCAAATTAAATTTGAAATTTCCCCATTAGAATAACATTGAGATTGGTTTGAGTATTTTAAACATCTGTTAACGTACAGCTGTAGTGTTTGGTGATTACTGATATTCACAGTAATAGACTGGTCGGATTTCATTGATTTAGAACTGAATGTAACATTTGTATTGTATCAAAATAAATTGCAAAATAAATGTGCACTAGTAAGTCTTAAATTGTACGCTCCAGTTTCAAGTTCAAATCTAACACCTCTTCCAAAATAAATAAAACTTAAAACCGGAAGAGCTGAAGGAAAATGAAACCAGATAAAATCTACAAAAGCGATGTATTATAAAACAAACAAAACACAACTTGTTACAATAGAGTAATCTACAGAAGCCATACGTTATAAAATCAATGCAACACAACCTGTTATAATACATTACTCTACAGAGGCCATATGTTATCGAATATACAATAGAAACCTGGTACAATGCAGTTATGTACAAAAGCAAGAAAATACTTAGCAAAAATATATACAAATAAATACTTTTTAAAATATTATAAAACATCACATGAGGTAAAGCTAAGGATAAAACACAGATGCAAGAAGCAAGCAAAATACAACAAAAACAAAAAAGTGCAAAAAACTAGTAAGGAAATCTCAAAATCAATCAACCAAGCATTGTGTCAAGCAAATTAGTGATACAGCAAGCGTAACTGTGAATTACTCAATGCGAGTGGTTAGAGCAAGAACCATGCAGTTTATTTCATTCCATTGGTCCTTCAAGGTTTTGGCATAAGTTTCCGTTACCTGTTGCCGTTTCTGGTTGAGCTTGTTCCGTTTTATCACTTCTTCCGAGTTGTTGTTTTGTAAACTCTGCTGTGCCAGCAGTTCTAGCCTCCGTCTCTGTTCGTTTTCTTGTTCTGCCGCCTAAAACGATATCAACTAAATGAACTGTTTTTTTTATTTTTTTATGTATAACTGTTTTACTTAAAATACTTCTCAGGAGAAAATCTACGGGAAAAATGGTAGAACTGTAGAGTAATGGGAAATAAACTGGCATAAAAATAAAGAAAGGCTGATTAACCTCGTAGTGGGATTTCACCTACTTTTCATTTTCAAATTACTTTAAACTGAAAATGAAGTTTTGAAAGGTTTAATTGTCTCATTGTAGATTGAAGTTAAATCGATTGTTATCTTCCAAATATTTTTAAGTTGTAGCGGCACAGACATTAAAAACTAAGATGGTAAAACTCAGTGTTGAAAAACTATCAAAGAATGAACCAATTTAACTTTCGAGCAAGTTTTTGGTTGTGATCGAAAATGAATATATCATAGACAACCTGTCTCCAGTGACTATTATTTTGGCCCACTTGGCAAACACAACAGATTGCCTGAATATGGAAATTAGTGTTTTTAATGCACACTCTGAACGGAGAGATATACTTTAATAATGTCATAGTCATTAGTGACTAAGTCTGCTGAGAGGTGAAACACCAAATCCGATATTTTTTGGTAGGTTCTCTGATTCATAATACCGGGTGTTACAAAAAGACTTTACTGTACTTTAAACATTCATATAAATTCCATGAGAGAACCTACAGTGGTTATTATGGTGTCAATTTGAATAGAAAAACCCTGTTTTTTATACATGTTTTTCTAGTTCCAAAACTCACCAATACGAATGCTAGTAGCAGTTATGTGAAGCAGTTGCCTTCATTGGTCTCACAAACGTGCTAGAATTGTGTTTTTATTAAAAGAAATGAATTTGGCTTTTTAGACTGTTTAGCCTTATTTGTCAACAACAATGTCAAAAATACACCTTCCTTTGGTGATTGGCATTAAAGTTTTGCCGACCTTCAATTCTTTAAATTAATACAAACAATTAACACACTCGATATAAGTGAAAGATGCTATTTTAGTTGCTACTAGCACTTGTATAGGCGAGTTTCAGAACTAGCAAACATTTCTTTACAAATTGACAATCACATACTCACCACTTATAAATCCTCTCAATAAATTTAAAAGAATTTTCAAAGTTGTAAAGTCATTTTATAAACACTTAGTATATTACGCTCTGTAACAAGTTATAAAAGTGTCACATTGTGTTGTGTGGGCTCCACTCACCTTGAACGCGCGGATGAACCTTACAAAGACGGAGAAGAACGTGCTAGCGTCGGCGGTGCGCGGGGACTCGCCAAAGTACTCGAGGCACTCTTTGAGGCTGTCCTGCGCGCGTCGCGTTTCTGCCTTAAGCCGCTTCAGCTTCTCCTCCGAGTTGGCCAGGAAGTCCGTCAGCACGGTGGCGTTGGTCCGCTCCTTGCATTCCTTCCGCACTGTCTCCATGCCCTTCTCCAGCTCTGCCACATCGCTCACCACGATCTCCAGCGACACTGTGCACCAATGTGAGAGTTGTTTAAATCTGAATCGACCCATCAGCCAACCGACTTGGCAAATATTTTATGTTGGCAGAACCAGAACCTCCATGTTTTAAGGTGTTAAAAAAAAAAAAAAAAACTCTTTGGTTTGAAAACGACTTTATTAATTAAACTAATCATTATTTGAAAAAAAAAAATAAAAATAAAATAAAAAAAAAAAAACAATAAAACATTCACATCTGATTCTTGCCTACCTCTTGAATGGCATTTTTTTTACTGCAACTAGTCCTTAGGTTTAAGAAACAACTGAGCCTCTTCCTTGATTCAGGGTTAATTCCCATACCAATATGTTCCGCAAAATAACCAGTTAGCAAAGAAGTAGTGGGCATAAATGATGTAGAGACTGGACAGCTCACAATGGACAGGTTACCAATATGGTGATAAGATAAAACAAAACAAAGAAATTATTATATTAAGTTGGTTTTAATTTAAAATTATTTCATTGTATACAGGTTAGTTTGTAAGGAAGAGCCTTTTGGCTGATTGGGTAGACAAAACAGGAGAAAGGATTCAGCTAGTTTACCTGAGAAGATTGTGTTCAGGCAGCATACAGATACACATAAAAATACACATTTTTTCACTAATATTTCGTCCCTATGGAGGACTTCTTCAGTACTACTCTTATAATAGCTTTATATAACAATTAGGTCTCAAATGAATAAATGAACTAATGCAGAGTATTTATAAATAAATACTCTGTATTTATTTATGCAGAGTATTTATTAATAAATGGAAAAGAATATTTGACCCAAAAAGTATGGCATTTCGTCAAGAAAATATTTCAAATTTGGAATAAAATGATCAAAGGGCAGGGAATTAGCTCTTTTTTTAAGTGCTGTAGACTGTCTCATTAAAAAGGAACAGCATTAAACTGTGCCGCTGGCCGATATAAACACTCTTTAAGAAATTATTCATTCGTAGTGAGGCCCTACACTCACCAGTGGCGGCTTTGTCCACGTGTAGCAGTTCCGTGTCAAAGTTCCTCAGCTCGGGGAACTTCTCCCGGATGGTGTCCACGATGTAGTGCAGCAGCGAGCACCGCTTGTCACTGCTCTTGGTGTCCCCCAGGGTGTCTAGCGACTGCAGTTTGAAGCCGTAGGCCGGACCTCGCTGCGGAAAAGAACGGTAGTTAAAATTAGACGGTTTTAAATGTTTAGGACTATATGCTGTATTAATCAAATTTTCAATAATTTTGTAAAATCTGAACTTGTTTTAACTATATAGTGGAACCTTGATATATCGAACCTGAAGGGGAATATAAAAACTTCTTTATATTAGAGGTCTGCGGGTAGTGATTTTTCAAGTCGGGTCGGTTTCGGGTCGGGTAGTAGATTAACATCAATTTTCGGGTCGGGTCGGGTTTGAACATTATAAGTTAAAGAAAAATTCGGGTCGGTTTCGCGTTCGGGTGTGTGAGTTATAAAAATCTCGGGTCGGGTTCGGGTAGCCTATGTATGTTAAAAGTCGGGTTCGGGTATTGTAAGTTGAATAAAACTTCGGGTCGGCTTCGCTATTATTTGTGAAAAAAAAGTCTAGGCCTAAGTTATTTCTTTTTACCTAAAATAATTGTTGATGTGACAACTAAGCTTAAGTATAGTATTAATAAATACAAGGCAAAAACCTTCCAGCTACTAAGTTAGGCCTAGGCCTAACAAAAGTTAAAAAAACTATAATGTATTTTATTCTAGTATAAAATGTTAAAAAATTCTCCCGAGCCAATAACCTATCAAGCTAAGGGTTCCTTTAGTCCTAAGTTACTTTACCCAATGTTAACTTATTCAACAAACATGACAAATATACAAATTATATTGTACACTGTTGAAACTAAACAAAAACCACTTTCATAAATGTCAAAATACCCTAGATGCGAATTATCATACCATAGCCTATTTTTCTGTAGGCCTAATAATACACAAAGTTATTTTATTATGAAAGATTATGTGATTATACTCAAACTTGGCCTTTCAATCAATATTGCCATATCCTATTTTCAAAACAGACTTAAAATAATTGCATTTCATTTCTGTTGGATTACTTTAGGCAAATTTGTTTCTTTGCTTGAGTGATTCCAAATAGCAGATGAATGCCCATCCACGACATTTTACACTTCCCAAATCTTTGGTTTCACTAGTAGGACTGTTAGTTGATACACTGACATTAGAATTCTCTCAATTCCGTGGCTTTTTAATATTTATTTTTCATATCAGAAAAAAATTCAACATCACTCAAGTAACACAAATAATGTGAATTAATTAAACAAGAACGAGAGGAAAACCATCTATCAAATCATCAATGCAGACGACGGATCGCGCCATACCATACGACAAACATGGAGTACCGTAACTATAAAACTACATAGAGAATGAAGAAATCTCTCTATGAAGTATCCAACCATTGACTATGGATATCCAACTGTTACATTATCCAAGAAATTGTTTTCATTGGTTATCAAGAAATCTTAAATGGTTTGACAATTTGCAAGATGGAATGAGAAATAATTCGGCAATAAAACCAATTATACCGAATAGTCATATATTGATTATATTTCGTAAAAATATATACACTGATGAATTTTGTATTGTAAAAATAATGTAAACACTAATCTGTAGAGATTATTTACTTTTGATTTTGCTCTTGCTATTTACCGGTTATCGTGTAAATAGTACCATTGACTTTACAAACAAAGACTTTGTATGTAAAGTCAATGATAGTACCAATGCCACTGCTACCTTGATTTCGGTTTTTACAGTTGGTGACGGTATTGGCTATGCCACAGTCTATCTTTCTGGCCTAAGAATGTGAGTCAGTCACGACGGCGACACTGAGCAGTTCCTTTAGGTTAGATTGAGAAAAGTATGCTAGCGCTACTGGTGTCTAGGCTTGCAACAAATGATTTAATGCTGTTTAAACTATTTTTTGGGCATAAAATAGTACTGTACTAAAGGAATACAAATGTTCCTACGTCAAATACGATCTTTCATGATCAAAATGTTATTTGTTTTAAATTGAACATGAAATATGGCGTACCAAATTATCAACAAAACAAAATTGCTTACGTTTCTAGGCACCAGAGACCGCTAGCTTCTTTCAGAAGCCACATTTTCATATGCGAGTGTCGCGAATAGTAAGCTAAGGTATTTCCAGTTCATCCACATCCACCTCAGCAATAATGACTGGCAGTTATGACCACTAGTCTAAGATAGTGTGTGGAACGATGCCCAATTATTCCGTGAACGTTGTAATTCACAAATTTTGGCTGTAAAATAGTTTTAAAAACCCGGGTTTGCTTTTAATGTCCTGTCGGGTACCTACAACCCGATTTAATTCGGGCATTAGGTACCCGCCCGACCCGGCTTAAAATAAAAGCCCGCCCGAATAAAGACCGAGACGTGTCAAACCCGCCCGACCACTCGGGTTCACGCTAATACCCGGAGTTACCCGAATTTTCGGGTACCCGCAGACCTCTACTTTATATCAAGGTATTCAATATGCTGAGGTTCATTGTATGAAGGTTATATTTAAAAACTTTGATATACTGAGTTCCATGACCACCTCCTAATGCCATTACTTATTTCCAATAGGCATTGCAATTGAGGAATAAATACGGGTTTACTGTGATAACATTACATAACCAACATTTTGCTATTGCACAAAAGAATATAACAGTCTACTGTAACAGTATAAGTTGTTTATAAACCCTTTTTATGTCACGAGCTGATCAGGACAAAGACTATAAATAGTGACGCAAAAAACTAAACAGTGTTGCAAAAGCACAACATTTATTTAATAAGCATAGACGTTTGTACTCTTATACATGCATTAAACATGGGGTTGTAAAATTAGCACTCACGAGAATAATGTAAAATGCATTTAAACAAAATGCTAACGGTGGTTTAACCAACACTTAGGGCAATGAATGGAACAACACCAACACAATACTTTAACTAACTGCAAACGCGGGAAACAGGAACAGCGCTACGAACACAAAAGGCACTGCAAAAAGCAACGTCTGAAGAGCGACAGGTTGCAACGCGATAGAAAATGGACCAGTTCAATGATTTAACTAGTTGTCCTTTTTTTAACATCGATATGTTGAGGTTTTGCAGTCAAAACTTCGATATGTAGAGGTGGTTCGGTGGTGCATCAGCACTCAAAAAGTTCGTTATATTGAGGTTATCCTCGCTAATCCGTCAATATATAGAGGTAGAAATAACATTAGATTGATAGGCAGGTTCAAGGGGAATGAAAAAACTTCGTTAAATCGAGGATTTCGAAATATTGAGGTTCGATATCTCAAGGTTTCACTGTAATTCTTAAAACTCATGGTTGAATTCCAAAAAAATCAAACTACTTAAATTGATTAAATCATATTTTTATTTTATATCTTAAGATTAAATGTAGGTGTACACAAATCAACCTGAGTATATTTATTTAATGTGGTTTACCTTGGAACTGTTGAGGTAATTGCCGAAAGCAAGAACGACTTCCAGCAATCTCCTCAGCTTCTGCGATGTTCGGACAGACGACGACGCAGAGATGATGGCGTGCACTTGCTGCAACATGACCAGCGACAACTTGTAATACAACTAATGTTGGGTTGATTCACTTTTTATTTTTTAAAATTTCAATTTTAATTCTGAAATCAAATCTCGTTAGTTTTCAATTCCTTTTTATAAACTTTTTTTGTTGAGATTGCATGAGTAGATATTTTGAATAAAATTAACACCACTAAAATCATTAAAATTGTGCAGGGTAGTCGAAAGCATGTTGAAGGTGTTTTTTAAGAATGTTGATTGATTTGACACTCTGTAGAAATACAGTTATATCTTTAGACTAACTTCCTGATAACAGAACTGAGTGTCTGGATGTCAGGTGAGTAGGCCTAACTGCTTTGGTTGGGAATTTCACAGGTTTTAGTTTTGAGAGATAGTACTTCTGTGGGTAAAATTTGTTAAAGGAAAATTAAAAATGAGATCTGAGAGCAATATTTAATTAGGTTTCAAGTTACATAATTATTAGTTTAGTACTTAACTTCTCTTTAGAATAGGAAGGCTAGCCGGGATTGCTCTACCTCTAGTACATTTTGGAAAAAAACTTTTGATATTGTAAATCTTAAGGAAACCCATCATTATAATCCCTTCATGAATATCACTGTGTTATTTTTATATACAGTCTCATTGAAAAGTCAAAATGTGACTTCTCATGTAAACACCACATTGTGGCTCTAATCCAAAAGTGTTTTAAAAAGGCAAGCAACGCTCCCTGTGTACGCATAGTGTGTTGTGATTCGCGTCGCTGTCCGGGTTTCTAACACATTAAAATGGATAGTTATGTTGAGAGCGTAATTGTCACCCTACCGGCGTGATGAGGTGAACGTTGTCCAGGAAGTTGCCCATGTAGCTCATAATGGCCAGTTTGTTGGACAACCGCTCCACCCGTGTGAGCTGCATCAGGAACCGATCTTCCTCCGTCAGCAGGCACACGTCCTTCTTCTCCAACTGGTATTCCCGGTACGCCTTCGCCTGAACAACACATGATTGTTGTCAACTCTATACACAAATGTTAAATACAGTAGACCCTCTCTTAACTGACCCTGGATCAAAGTGCACCGATTAACAGGAGAGCTCGGTTTAATTGCTCTTAAATATAAAATGGGCCGCTTTAACCGGCCTTTCTTGGAATCAAGAGACTTCCGTTTCTATCCTTAACCGCTTAAAAGGCTTAAAAACGCATCCGTTCATAGATTATCTATGGATTGCATGAGAAACCCAAAATTTAGGCTACTACATACAGTATTGTCAAACATTCACCAACCTCAGTTTTATACTACCTTCTAATTCTGTGTCTAGTGTAGACATACAGTACAGGAGTGAATTTGGTTGTAATAAAACATAATACAAAGTTGTTTAAGTTCAACTAATTGTGTGTGTGCATCTTTTTCAAATTGAATTTCCTATTTCCAAGCGTAAATTATGTGGTGTATCAATGGATTAAGAAAGTCTTTGCAATTCAACAATTGGTGCAGGTACGTACAGAATGCACATTTGTCATTAAGTATTGAGTAGGGACATTTCATAAGAAAAGTTGCAAAAGTAGGTTTTAATGTAAGAAGCTGAGTTTAAGGTATCAATAATACGTTTTATTACATTGTATTTTACATGTTTACAGAATTTCCCGTTTTAACTGGCCTTTTTAAGTTATCCGGCCTAGTCCCGGTCCAGTGATGGCCGGTGAAAAGAGGGCTTACTGTAATAGCTAAAAAGATCAGTGGGTGGTTCAGGTTTTAACCTGTAAGATAATGTTGAATTTTTTCTAACTTTAACTGATTCTTAATAAACCAATAGGCCGTGCGACACTCTGAAGAGAGTAAAGTACCATTCAGCATTAGTTATTTTAGCAAAATAGTAATGATGGGATTGAAATTAACAACTGATCACATCTAGGTCACAAATTGTTATTGTATGTTTTAAAACAGTTTGAAATTGGAATTTAAAAATAAAATACAAGACCGGCTGTGCAACAATTGTGGATTTAAAACAGTCATTACAGTTTTTAGTTCCATCATTCGCCCGTCAACATTCATTAAATATTAAGAAACATTCTTCACAAACTAAAAAAAAATGAATGCGGTAACAATACTTCTTGTGTTTGACTAATGCCTGCAAAAAATTTAAATAATACACAAAACAATATCCAACAAAACTTCTATGAAATGGTTCATACTATTAAAGAAAAACAAAAAAAAAAAAAAAAACTATAAATTCTTCAGTACACCAAAGAGGCTAATGCAGGAAAAATTGAGCTTAATTAAAGCTATACTAATGCTGAAAAACAATGCATAAAATAATTTGTACATTAAGCTAGAGTTTAAACGTGGAAAACCAGCTTACGAAGTTGGTGAGAAAAGCAAAATTTACCTCTTGGTCAGTAGGTACCATGCGCTGAAGTAGTTCCACGTTTTCTAATGAGACTTGTTTCAAGTCTAGAGCGTTGACTGCAGCAATAACTTTATCCACCGGCATCTCTATCTTCCGCCTAGAGATGGCTGTAAAAAAATCACAATCTAATGTAATATAAAAGTTTTTTTTTCACATACAATGCATTATAGGTATTTTCTTTCATTTTAAGGTTAATAAGAACATAAATAGATACCATTTTAGTCGCTTACTTAAGTTTGTATTCCACAATAATATAACACGAGTGGTTTAATTGTATTTCAACATGAGCTGTATAGTGAGGTTACCGATATTCCTGAGCCTGGTGTGCTCTAGCAGTGACACGGTCTCGGGTTTCTTGAAGCGCTTGCTCGGCTGAGACGTGAGGCCGTCGACGTCGTGAGATCCGTTAGTCATCGGCGGGCCGCCACTGCCCGGGAGCTTGAACATCTCCTCAAACTCGGCAAAGTCAATGACTTTATACAACTTGTCATCGTCCAGCTCGTTGAATAACGTTCCTCGTACCTACGACAGAATAATTTTATTCTAAATTTATCAGGCTGGAATTCATTCCTCAGGTTTATTTTACAAATGTAGTTAAGATTTTATTTTGTATTGGTTGATTAAGATTAATGTGGTTTTATGTCATTTTACAATAGAAAATAACTTTCTCTTTATTTTCTTCTTTTGTCTTACTTTAACTCATCCTCTCAGACAAAAGATTTTAGTAGAAAATGGAAAGTAAATGACAAAGAAAGAAAGTGAGTTCTTCAGTTAGGTGATAGGATATTCAAGCCCAAAACATCGCAGCCATGGTTCTGAAATCCATCATCCCAATCCTGTACCAGTGAATGACAAACTCAAATATATTTAATTCTTATAACCTTTATTTATAAAAAAAACCCCTTTAAATAAAGACAATAATAACCTAAGTATGTTATTTTATGTGTGTGAGGTTGTTATGTTTTTATAAAGAATATTCAATTGTTTTATGCAATAGATTTGAAACTCTAAACATCAACACTTTCTTGTTTAAAAAAAGTAAATAAAATAAATAATAATCAATAAATTTACCTGGTTTGGTTTGAGGGCTATCCAGTTGAGCGATGGCAGTTTGTATTTGGTCTGTACTTTGCGTTTGATGGTCATAGCTCCCTCGGGCGCCTGCATCATGCCGACGGGTGGTGGGGGAGCAGGAGGGGTGAAGTTCTTGGATGGTGGTGGGGGCGGCGGGGGCGGGGATATGACGGGCGGTGGGGGCGGGGGCGCAGGGACGGTGTTGCTACTGCAGGAACTAGTGGATGAAGTGGAACACGAAGACAATGCACTGCTCACACCTGTAGTGAGGAGAATAGGGTGAGAAATAATATAGGTAGGCTGTCAAAAAAAGGTACAAACATTTAGCAGGAAATTGTAAACAGTGGAAAATATGGAAGACACAATGTGAACTCCATTGAAACCAATTATTATGATTCTGGTGTAATAGCTGTAATTTTCTTGTTTAGGATTACCCAACAAAATAAAAAAAAAAAAAACGTATGTTTATGTAACAACATTCTATAACATGTG
Source organism: Neoaliturus tenellus (assembly GCA_030545055.2). Taxonomy (NCBI): domain Eukaryota; kingdom Metazoa; phylum Arthropoda; class Insecta; order Hemiptera; family Cicadellidae; genus Neoaliturus; species Neoaliturus tenellus. The sequence goes on along the minus strand of CM061532.1, from coordinate 42,985,332 downwards.
CAGGTATGTGCAATGAGTAAAATTGAAATAATCAAAATGAAAAAGCCAGTCCAATTAAAGTAGAATCTGTGCAACAATTAAACTAACTGAACATTTGTAGACTGGTTGTTCAGGAAACTACTATGCTGAAATTCCTTGAAAAGGCAGTATTGAAAGCAGGAATAGTAAAGCAAAATGAATGCCGACGTTTTGATACGATGTGTTAGGAACATCTATCCAGTCTGAGAGTTAGCAAATTTAATTCTTTTGATACAACATAAAAATTAAACAGTTTTACACCCAAAAGTTATAAAATACTCTCAACACATCAAATATCGCCTAACAATTAAGTGTTGGCAGAGTAATTTTTTTGGTAGTGTAATGGTAGTGTAAACCTCATTTCCATGTGAGGTTTGGCATGAAACCATAACTCCTAATAACTAAGACAACTGTTTGCTTTGTTTAACAGTCATATCTCATAACTTAAGATATGCCTTGCGCACAAGCTAAATGCTTTATCTTCACATTGTATTTGTTACTTAAAAATAGTAACACTTGAAAATGTGAAGGAAGAATCTGGAATATGAAATTGAGAAATTTGGTAGTTCTATGTAGTCAAACACAATAATTTACCACTAACAAGAACCAAGAAAAAATCTTAAATTGGCAAAGAATTTGTTGTCATATTTTTATAGTTGAACTAGCGAACAGCCCGTCAAAAATGACGGGTAATTTTCACGATGGTTATTCATGAATTTGATGTTCTCGTTTGAAAATGGTCACAGAGTTTATTAATACACAGACAAAACAGTATTAAAACTAAAATTTCCCATTTATTTATCAATGTGAACAGTTATATTAATAAGGCAAACATGTTTCTTTTCATCATTTTTTCTCAGCTTGTGAGCAACGTAAAAGAAACCCGCGAAACCCGTTTGAAAGATAGTGTCTTCTAGATAAGCAGAATGGTATTTTAATTCACATTGACCCCCGAGGCTATGCCCCAAAGGCTTCGAAAGTTTCAACGTTAACCTTATGGGAGAGGGATAATTGATTGATCATGAAACAGCTGTCGTAATAAAAAATTATAGCAAATCAGGAAGAACAGTATGTTTTACATATAATTTTCTTGACTAATTAGCTCAAGATCAACTAAATATTCTTGGTAAAATTTTTTATCAGTGGGCGATTTCCTAGTCTTCTATAATAGGCAAGCATGTTTCTTTTCCTCCTTTTTTCTCAGCTCATGTGCATTGTAGGATAAATCCGAGCATACCGTTGGAAAGGTCTAGTCCTGTAGATGAGCAGGATTCTATTCTAATTCACATTTGACTCCAGGGCTACGCCCCAGAGGCTTTCAAAGTTTCAATGTTAATCTTTTGGAGGAAGGAGAATTGATTTAATCATTAGTAGACAGCTGTTGTAAAAACAACTGCTGAAACAGGAAGAACAGAGGTTTCAGTCATAAAATGTTTTTAAACTTCTTGGATCCAAATCAACTAAAATTTTGGTCTAATTTCAAAGGAGGCGATCTCTAGTATATCAATAATAGTTTATAAGTTTAAATAGTTAATAATACTTACTATCATATGGTTTTACAATATAGTGGGCCTATGAGACTATATATAAGAAAAGATAATGATTAAAGGTTTTTAACCGGATTTCCATTTTCTCTATTCCAGTTGTATGGCCAATTAACTTATTGGTATAATTTCGCTGACTCAGAGCCCATTTAATATGCCAGAATTCGGAATTTTTATCTTATTTGTTAAACACTCTAAATTTACCAGTCTGATTAAGTGTGTCTTCAACCTCTGCCATTTTTGCCACCTTACGTTCTTGTTTAACTTTGTTGGATCCACGCAGAGTCTAACGTCCCCATTAATTAGGTTTTGGTATCATCACCATCGCTGAGCACCATTCTGTAGGCTCTTCCACAGTGTTTATGCATCTAATTTAACCTTGCTTTCAAGTTCTGACTTGAATTTTTCACGCAATGGTATAGAAGTACATTCCTGAGTGTACTAAGTGTTACTTCATTGTCCTCTAAGTCAATAGTATAGTAGGTTTTCTACCTTCACTAAAACACTATTCAAAATGTTTATTCTCTGTCTTTTGTTTCCACTTTATTTCCATCTCCTTTTCTCATTCTTGGTATTTGTTCTTTTAAATTTCAAGACTTATTTCTTCCAGTACATAGTTCCGCATTTTCAATTTTTGTTATCCATTGTTTATATCAGTGGGGAACAATAAACCAACTGTTAAACATGTAGAGTCATAAGCCTACGCGATCGAAGAAAAATAACAATATAAGGATGTATGTAATATGACTTAGTTATGAAAAAAATTAATGGATTCAAATACGGTGGGGAGAATTATGTTTATATATTTTAAAACCTAAATCTCATTAGTTTATAATTATAAAAACATATGTATAAATAACTCGTAAGTTTAAATACATAAATTCAATCATCTATATTAAATAAACTCTCTTTATAGTATAGCAACCAAAATTTTACGAAAGCATCAGCTGTTAAATATTTATTTTACTGCTTTAAAAACCACTGCAACATTACGTGTCCTTGATTTCTTTGTATCCGTCAATTATCATAGCATTGAAAAGTTGTCTGTTTTGTTTACAAAAACACTTTGTAAAGCAGCAGTGCTTTCAAATTTCAATGTAATATATGGATCACCTGGAGCAGTAAACAAATTGACAAAATCACGTCTTAGATTGGTCTAAATAAGGTCTAATTTTCATTTTGCGGCTTTATAAGGCATTTCTTGAGGGATACCATATTTTTCCTATCATCTAGGAGTCACAAGAAATCCATTGACACCAAAACGGCCTCGATCCGTTCAGTAGTTCTCTCTCTAGACCCTTAAATGCACTCTTTTATTATATAAGATTCTGAATCTCCAACCAAGCAGAATAACAAACTTTTTTAAACACTCAATATTACAGCTGAAGACAGTAAACAAAACATTACACAATAAATATTTAGGTTCATGATCCCTACATTGAGATGGTGATACAAATTCAAAGAAGTAATTAATCGTTTACCTTCTCAATATCCCATTGTTGCGGAGGTACACTAAATGTTTTATGGTAACAGTCACGTCTTCAGGTGATCTCCAAGAAGGTTCATCATTATTTTATTTAAACACAACAACAACAAGAATAAATAAATACACGACACAGATAACACTTAACATTTTGCCAACGGGGCACACAAAATCGCAGTGCGTGCAAGTATTGTGTTGGACTGGCCGACTCACCTTCTTGGGGATTACCAGAAGATGTGGCTATTGCCACGAAACATGTTGCGCACCTCCAGAACAATAGGATATTGAAAATGTAAACAAACAATTACTACAAAAAATTATCTATGCGTGGATCATAGATCAAGATAGACTAAGTAAGGGGGGGACCCGCTACAATAGAAGTGAATGGTACCAATAAAACTTCCTGGCAGAATGAGGATTTGAACCCACAACTTTGCTACCATGGTACAGAAGTCCGTCCTGACCACTACTCCAACGAATCACCCAAACAGAATCTTGTAAAAAAATGGCGTGATTAACTTGGTTGGGGTGGGTTTACAAATGGACCAAGTCAACCCAATCTTTTCTTTTACAAGTTCCTGGTGAAGAATCCACTTCATCAAACCTTTTTTAATGTTCTATGTACTATCTTCAGCTTGACCATCAGGTGTACTGTTTTTTTTACAAATCCTAAAAAGTGTATAGGACAAAGGCCCTTTGAGGATAAACAAATATCTTAAAATATATAGCTTAACATTGAAGATTGCCGTACCAGAGTCTGGTGATGTCCGGGAGATCAGCTCCTGTATCTTGTCCTCCAGCATGGATGACTGCCGGCTCTGCGAGTGGACCTGTTTCCGCAGCGTCTGTACCTCCTCCTCGACTCTCCGCCGCCCCTCCGTCACCTCCTCCAGCTCCGACCGCGCCGCCCCCAGCGCCGACTCCAGTGCCGCCAACTGTGACAGGCTCTCCCGCTCCAGCTCTGCCATCCGGTCATGCGCCTGCGCAAATATTCCTAACGTTAATAATTTTTAGTGCTAATTACTTTGCTACCTCAGATATTAGCAATAACAGTCTAAAAATATAAAATATACTACAAAAGAAAAAGTAAATTAGGCCTAGGCTAACAATATTGTCTCATGACAGGAAAAAACGAGGTCTAATTACGTTCATTAGTGGAAATAGTAACTTGTGTAACGGTGTGCAAAGGTTCAGTTTGCTGCAACAAGGTAAGTAAATATACAAACACAAGGCTCGTGCTTGTGCAGGACAGTTTCTAGACTGCTGCGCAAAGATACTATTCAAAAGAATTACACATAAAATTTCCATGAAAAATCAAACAAAACATTAAAACATTAACATTAAGTATACCATTCAAAATACCCATTATTGTAACAGCTGATCTATTTTACAGTCAGTGTTGCCATCTAGTTTTCATACCTAAACAACCTTGTCTTGCTGTTTCTTATTTCTTGTTTTTAAGTTGAAAGTCTTAGGAAAAGTATAATGAAGTGTAGGAAACGATAAACCACTGCAAAAAGTGAAACAGTACAGGAAATCGGCTGTTTTGTGTGCAATACAACAGTGCGCAAATCAGATAAAAGGAAAAAACCAACTTTCACAACTTCAAAAAAGATTCAATTGTCATAAAATTTTCATTTTCCATTTCCATAAAAAAGCTTACTTTTGGGAGGATAACATACTATCACAAAACGGCTAAAAAGATTAGGCCTAGTATTTTTTTTATTTTTTTTTTTTTTTTTAATATTAGGCCTCATATTTTAATTGTTGTTTATCAATTATAACAGTCAACTTTTGGGCATTCCTTATTAAAAACTATTATTGACCTACACATGAAAAAAAGAGATTAATTTTAGAGGTATCAACATGCAATGCTAAAAAACACTAACATGGCTTATCTCTTCTTCCAGTTCGGCGACCCTTTCTAGCGCAGCTGTTTTCGTCTCACTGTCTTCCATGAGAGCAGCCACGTCAAACACGTTGTCTAGGTAGGCCGAGATTTGTACCTGGAAAACAATTGATTGTGTTGAGTTGCTCAGCTACAGTTTGATAAATGGCTCATTAAAATTAAAGGAAAATATACTGAAATAAAAATTCAGATCACCATCGAAAGCAGTTCAGGGAGGTGATATTTTACCATCACCAGCTAATTGTGACACAAATTCTTTTGTATGATCTGTTTATTTTACTTGGCATACGTGTGTTGGTCTTCAAAGAGTTTGTCCAAAATATTTTATGCTTGGTAGAATTTATTTAGAGAAATAGATTGTCTTTGATTGACTAAATGTACACTGGGATGAAGATATTAGATTGGCCAGTTACACATAATTTAGTGTCACCTGTAGTTAGGTCGACAACAGAGAAATAAAAACAATTGTAACACTGGACGGACATAGTTGCCAAACAAACCAGTTCAAAGAGTGTTGCACTTTATCTGTTTGTGAAGTCTAAAAGTATAATAAGTACAGAGGAACTTTCATATCTGACCATGATTCCGTGGGCCATGGTCGGAGCAGCCAACTAATATCAGCAAAAAAAGCCTTTCCCAGATAGACGTATTGACGTTAACAGATATAAAAAGTATAATCAGAGCATATTAATAATCAACAAACACAGTTGAACTGTCTGTGACACAAAAACAAAGAATATTGTAATAAACCTCTCTTTCAAGTCAGGCTTGCCAACGGGTCATGTGAGAAACACAGATGGTCAGAACGTGAGATGTTCTACTGTAACTGTAGTGTAGGCCTACTACGATCCCGGAACCTAGTGGAGCGAGCGGTCATACACGGTATTGGCCTCAGTACTACACAACTGTCAGGCTTCAACTAAAAAGGAAGGGTAGTCTGGGGAGGGGGGGATAATAACCTTGAGATCTTCACTCTCGGTGTTACGCAGTTTCTCCAGGTATTCGTCCAGGCCGAGTTTGGTAAACTCGTACTGGAGATGCACCCGGTAGTTCATGTCCTCCACAGAGTGGACGATGATGTTGATGAACTGCATACACGCCACCTGACGACAACAATCACAACCATAAGCGATAATGTTCAGGGTACACATACAGAACAAGCCATAACCTTGATGATTTGAGTTAAACATGTTTGTAGTGATTTTTAATTGTAATTTCATACAGAATAAAAAACAAAGCCTATCATGAATGGTTAGAAAGAACACTAGTCCGTTCCAAAAGACCAGCAGCATCATAAGGTTGAATAATTCTTTTTCACAATCTTTTTACATTCAAGATCTTGGAGGAAACAGCTTGAGGATGCGCAATGAAAAAGGATACTAAATGCTTCAAATGCAAGGCGTCATTTTTAACCCTTCATGGGTGTGTTTGATTTCTGAACACGAGAGGTGACTCTTAGTTTTTGTTCCGGTATTGAAATAATAAACAAGCAAGGTAATTTTATACATATATTGTTATAAATTTTTATAATCAGTAAAAGCGTCAATTAAGGCAGTAAAAAAACTTATTAAAAAATAACAATAAATAACAAAACAACAACACCATAGGTGACACATGGAACTACGACCCCGGGAACAAGTGGAGCGTGCGGTGACAAACGGTATCGGCCTCAATGTCAGGGTTCAACTAAAATGGAAGGGTTGTGTGGGGAGAGGGGTTTAAAGAGCATAATGAGGTTATGTCAGTTCTAGAAAGAGGCCCGTGAGGTACTGTGACTTCTATGACTACCGACTGGCACAACACACATTTTTCAACAAAAAAAGCACCCAGAGGAAAATTCCGTTGCACTAAGATCACCTGGAGCAGTCATGTGAACGGTGTCTGTACAAGGCTTTCTCGCGTTCTCCATCGCCTCCGCAGACTGACACCTCTTTTAACAGAACATTATCTAGTCACCGTATACCATGGCTTGTTTCATTCCCACCTCATGTATGGACTCCTTCTCTAGGGACACGTTGCAAGGTGTGAAGACGTTCTTTACTTCAGTAAAAGGCAGTCAGGATCATCTCGTCAGCGGGCTATATTGATCACTGCAAGCCTATCTTCAGGAGGCTAAAAATCCTCACCATCTTTAGCCAGTATGTTCTGCTCAGTCTCTGTTAGGTGAGGAACAACTTGAACCTGTTCACAACAAGGGAAGACCACCATACCCATAATCTCCGTAGCAGGGACCAGCTCCATGTACCGTACTGCAGGCTATCCAAGAAGCAAAACTATTTCCAGATCAGGGCTCTGAAGATGTACAATGCCCTGCCACCACGTTATAAGACATATGAACGTCTTTGAACGTTCAGTTAAAATCTGGCTCCTGGATAGGCCTCTATATTCGGTCAACAAATACTTTGCCGAGTTGACCCAAATGTAGGCTACGTCATCTTGCCCAGTTGTATATAGTGTAAATAGTATAATTAGTTGTTTGACTCAGTCTATCCAGAAATTCTGGTCATCGACATCGCGGGAGGTAATAAGGTAACTAAGAGTTAAGCTCGGTTTACACGTAAGAGTTTTTAACTCTTAGAGAGATTGGTACTCTCAGGAGTTACACGCAGAAGTGTTTACACTACAGGTAAATTTTCCATTTACACAATATGTCTAAACTCGCAAGATCCAGCTCTCGAAGAGAATTAGTTACTCTTAGGTTGTGTCGGAGAGCTAACTCTCAACACCGTTTACACGACGAGTATCACTCGCAAAACCTCTCCGAGAGTAAACAACTCTCACGTGTGTAAACATAGCTTTATGATTGTTTCATAAAAGGGGTGTTGTTTCCCATTCTAAGGTGGGAGATTTGAATTGTTGCAAGTCTTACATACAATTTAAAATACAGGGAATATCTCCTCTGAAGTTTCAATAAAGCTTTGCCTTTCAGGAGAAAAACAACCTCCTTAAAATAAAAATTGAATCTTTAATCACACAAAATGTTAATGAAAACAAACTTCCTTTCAGGAAAAAACAACTTCCAAAAAATAAAAACTGAACCTTTAATGATACAAAATGTTAATAATAATAATAAAAAAAAATAAAAAAAATAATAAAAAAAAACGGCAAAAAGTGGTAGAAATTATTAACAACATTATTATTTTATCAAGGCCAATAGTAAAAATTTTCTTAAGTTTTCAAGAAAAATTCCTTTTGCATGTTTTACAGCATAAACTTTGCTAATTTCACTGTACCATGAACTCGATGTGAAACACTTCATAGTTGATGAAGTACTCCATGAGTGTCTGGAAGCGCTTCTTTTCGTGGCAGACCTCCTTGAAGTTGTCGAACGCGGAGAGGATGATCTCGTGGCCGCCCGTTACAAGGCAGATGGCCGCCAGCAGCTCCAGTACTAACGCCTTGGTCCTGCCAGACACACAACAGGAATAATTATTGCATTTTTCATTCAAAACTAATTTGGAGTTTGTTTTATGTAACTATTATAACTTGTTAAATATTCCCAGATGCAAAAATAATTCACCTTATTTGGAGTAATTGTAGTAAAACCCAACAAATTCGACTCAAGCAATATCGACTTTGGTGAAAGTGGAGTTTCCCAGAGCAGTTATTATTCCTGCAGTTTACACACACAGAGTAACATCGGGTACCAACTACCAAAGATCGAACGGCAGAAAAGCTTTGGCTAGCAATGTTATGACTTGAATTAGCCGAAAATACCAATTGAAGAATGAAATACCATCTGTCACTAACAGAATGTTGTCAATTGCAGAAAAGTGGCTGCAATAGCTTGACTAGTGACTGTGAATTCTATGTTATATTGACGATCTGAGGTATCGGGTTATTCAGAGTGTTGAGTTATTGGTAGTCTAATTCATGGGGTTTTACTGTAGCTTATTTTTTAAAATTTCTATGTATAATAAAACCCTGATTATTTAGCAGTCCATATAACTCGACACTACCGTACATGCCCACGGTATTTGAATGTGTGCACCACTACTTTGGTGCTTTTTCATGACATGATCGGCAATACTGCGCGGAATTTACACGAGTTAGATGCAGTTCTGTGATTACTGAATCTGATTTTCTAAATGATAACCTTTCTTGTGGGTGCCAGAATGGGAATACCACATAGAGAAGTGTCTATCTATGGAGACAATGGATCTGATTCCACTTAACAACAGGCGTAAGGTACAAGATATGGTGTGGCTTCACAAGATTTTAAACAATAAGTTCTAATGTTCTGAACTGCTCCAGGGCGCAAGATGGGCAGAGGCCTCAAGATCTGTTTGGAAAATTTCACCCCACAACGTATCACGCAACCCCAACCATGGCCAGAATCTAACGCTTGAGGAACAAGGTGTGCAGGGACATTGACTTTTTTTCTACAGCAGAGAGTACTTCACCAGGAGAAGAGCTACCGAGATCTTCCTCATGAACACTCATCATTAGGAGAGTGAACCTGGCCGACCATGTTGCATGATTATCAAATTATATCGTGGTCATGATATTAAAATATTTTATCTTTGTTGTTATTGTGTAGATTTTTGTGAGTCATTTATTTATTATTATTGCCAAGAAAGTTTATTGTTAAGTTTTAAATATCAATACATGCGTTCATTAATTTATTACTTTAATATTTTCCGTAATTTATGTTGTGTAGTATTTAACATGAATTTGTGTAGTTTATGTTCAAACTGTTGCATGATAACACATTGTAATTAATTGAAAGCACTAGTAGATATGTAAGACTCTTAATGTAAATATTAAATAGTGTATCCATTAATATATAGACAATAGACAATAGACAAATATCTTTATTCAAGCATACATAAAAATGTACAAGAATGCGTCAAGTATTTACAAATATTTTTTAGCCTACTCTCAATCCACCTTTACTTTCCAGTCAAATCAAACATTATACAACTTAAGGAGTATTATTCTTATAAAGATCTTCTAGATTGTAACATGGCAAATTAATAAGGAAATCTATGAGTTTGTTCTTAAATCTTGAAAAATCCATTTCTTCCTTTATGCCACTTGGGAGCAAGGAATCTAAAATAAATTAAGACAAGGTAGGGGTCAAGACATGCAACGCCCTCTATGCACCAGGTGTTCTTTTGCACCTATGACATCACCATTTACTAATACTGGCAATGATAATGATGACGTCATAGGTGCAAAAGAACATCTGGTGCATAGAGGGCGTTGCGTGTCTTGACCCCTACCTTCTCTTTATTTATTTTAGATTCCTTGCTTGGGAGGAAGTTTGTGAATTTCACCCCAGTATATGTTGGACATTGTTTAAACTTTTCTTTCTTATGTATTGTACAAATAAATAAATAAATAAATAAAATGATTGTTGTTGAAGGCTGAAAAAATATGCTTAATCGTTATTCCTACCACTTCATCTAAATTCTATTCACTAGCAGCCACTTTTCCATGGTCCAATCAAAACTAAGAATCAATATTAAGCAATCTGAAATATGATATTCCATAATATCTATAGAAAATAATAGATAACACAGTACATTTAGTGTAGTAAAATGAAGCCAAAATAAGGCTGGAAAATGAAAAATTTTTTGGACAGCCAATTTTTGCTGAAATGTGTTCTATATCATCCCCTGACCTCCTTCAGAAAAGTCACCTGAAATCCCCAGTGGGCAACATGCCTAAAAATGATGGGATGGCCCTCGTGGAGTCAGAAATAAGTCTTTCGTCGACCAATAGGTTTATGTATATCAAATTAAAGCTCTTACGTTGTAGAATTCAATGCCGCAAAGCCCATCTCAAAAGGTTGCTTGAGTCGAGAATGGCAGCCTGTCAAACTTAAAATAAAAATCAAATTTTAATCTAAACGCTTAACAATGTAATAATATTAGAAATACTTGACCTTTTGAGGTCCGGTTTGCGGTAAACGTTTGCTTGTACAATTACCTTGGCAAATGGGGATAGCTTGACATATGCCCATCATATTACCCTTGAACCACCCTCTACATGGACATCCCAAAGAGGGAGTTTAGAAAAAATTTTCTTAGTCCATAGCCATGCTATACATAATTTTAAAGGTCTTAATAAGGAGAGTACATAGCTGAAAACCAGACCTCAAAAGGTCAAATATGTCGGAAGTTATTTCAAAGTTTTGATAGTATTATTTTATTCTAAATTTTGAACGTCTGCCATTTTTCTCTCGACCATTATATTTAGGTCGGGTTTACGCCATTGTGCTCTACATTTTAAGACCTTTAATTTGATATATATAAACCTTCTGGAACTTATTCAAATTTAGTATGCTTAATATCCAAATTTATTTTAACTCCTTATAGGCCAACCCCTCATTTTTGGGCATGATCCCCACATGGGATTTTAGGGGACTTTTCGGAGGAAGGTCAGGGGATGCCATAGAACACATTTCAAAATAAATTATCTTTTGCTTCTATTTTATTTAAATTTAAATTTATTTAAATCTATTTAAATTTATCCTCAGCTTCTAAATTTAGCCCTTTTACTTCTACCAGTCATAAAAATTAGCAGTTATTTTAACCTCAAAAAACTTTCTTTAATAAGCTGAATACTTTTTATTTGTTACTAAGTAAGAAATATCATTTAACTACGGAGATTACCTTAAACTTTTGTGTATAAGACTGAGCGCTATGCTGTTTATTGCTTCTGTGTGCTGGATCACCATGTTAAACCCGTACTGGAACAAAAACAATGAAACACCATATTTAAAATGGAAGAAATAAGTACTGTATGCCAAGGGTCTTTTTATGACCAATTACAATCAAAAGGTGTAACTTATCAATCTAATCCAAAAATATTTCACTTTAATGAAGTTTATAGTGTGATATGATAAAAAACGTAAGACTATGATTAGGGTTTTTTGTGACCAGAACTTAACCCTACCTATGATAATTAATTTTTTAATTTTTTAACTGTAACCACAACCACCTGGGGCTTTCTGGCGAGCAGCTTTCCACAGTAACACTTAAACATTATAGGCTAGGTAAATTTAGAAGATCAGTAACTGTGGGGAAGTGTTACGTCCCAGAAAGGATTCCAACATAAGCTAAGCGGCACTAGGGTGGCATGGCAATTTAAAATAGTTAGTAACATTGAATCTTATGGGAGTGCACACACTAGGCCGGACGGTACAGCACGGACACTCCCGGATGATCCGCTTCTTCCACCGTCTTGAAAAAAGTCAGAGAGAATGAGTCTCAGGACATTTCCAAGCTGCCATGTCGGTCGAACTGGCAGTGCCCGCACCCTCCAAGCAGGCGGGATGGAATTTTTGTCGTTTTACCTAGCTAACAATACAAAATTTTATTTGAATGTTATCTTAGTGTAACTGGTTACGGGGAAAATCCAAAAATGTGTTTCATATGTTAATCTTTTGGGAAATTAAGAAAATCCTGTATCTTGCTTACTTATTCACATAACTCAATAAAATTTGGTATGTACATTATCTAGATAGGGGTTAAAAACTTATACTTGCTTACAAAACCCATTTGGCGGCAAACCTACACACCAGGACTTGGTCGGATAACGGGATTTGGCCGGTTAAACCGATGTACCTTTAAAAACGCCAACCTAAAATTTGTATAGCCTCAATGCAATTGTGATTTGAAAAAAAAAAAAAAACTCTTTTGTTACTCTATATAATTTATAGCTAACATCCGACACCCATGAAATTCATGACTAAACTAAAGCAATAATGATTTGTTCCTTATTTTGTCTACTGGATAGCAGGTCCAAATGCTTTTACTTCCGGTGGCATACACTTTCGTCCAGGACAGTTAATTTTAATGGATTTGAGAAGGTCAATACAGTGTGATATATACTAATGTTGAATTAAATGAAACAGTAGATGAGAAAACAACGTTTCCGGCGAAACACAGCCGGTTAAAATGATGTTGAGATAAAAATTGGCCTGTTAAAAAGAAGTAGATTTTGTGCCCGGGTACGCTGGTTAAAGCAAAGACCGGTCAAAAGGAGCCGGTTAAGAGGGAGTCTACTGTACTCACACCCATATGGGGTTTATGGAGAAAATAAAAAATTGCAAGATCTTGTTACAGTTTTGTGTTTACCTTCACCAATTATTGATTATCTTAGATTTTCTAACAACAAACCATGGCAGCAACCCTACATACTCAATCCTATGGTGTTTTATGGGTAAAGTAAATAATCTGAAATTCCATTGGAAATTCGCTGAGTATGCAGGTCTGTAGTGACAGGGGTATTATCTTATTATTCTTTCCTTTTTTTCTCTTAAAAATGAACTTATCACCACTAATTCCACAGCCACTTGTCAGCGCGCACCCTCTTTATAAATTGCCTTATATGCTGTACTGCCCGCCTATGCCATGCCACTCTCATGTGCGTGTAGCTTGAGCCTTGAAACCAACTTGCTTAGTCTACTTCCAAATTTCCACCTCATCTGACATGTCCTGTGTTTTGCTGTGTACTATCGTACCTTGTTGTTCATGATGGCGCGCAGGCACATGATGCAGACGTGGATGTCGTCACGCGGGTCTCCCATACGCAGCTTGGCGGCGTGGCGCGACCGCTTCCGCACGTCGGGCGAGTCGAGCGGCTCCAGCGGAGTGCGGCAGTGGCTGCTGGGATGCAGCGTGGCCGACAGGATGGAGCATACACCCGCCCCGGCGCTGCCTGTGTGCAGAGAGGATAAAGAGTTTTGTATTTAATTTGATAACTATAATAGGATAGTTCAAAAGTAATAATGTAAATTTAAGAAGTGATAAGTTGAAAAAAATAAAGTGGCAATCTATTAAAAGAATGCAGATATAGTAGACCCCCTATTATCGGCAAGCAGATTATTGGTGTTACAGATTTTTTGGTAATTTTAAAATTAGACTGGCAGGACAGGAAATCCCATTTGTCAAGCTTGGACCAGCTTGGACAGGCTAACAATTTTACCTTGCCAATTCCTATTAAATGCTCGTATTTAAGTCACAGCAATTTTGTAAGGTACTATAGTGTTAAAGAATGCATCAAAGAAGGTATTTTATAATTACAAACAATTACTTTTTTTCCTTAACAACTTTCCTTATATTCTAATGTACCTCAGGGAAGGCCATGAGGAGATAATTTTATGTTTAATGTATCGTGTGAAAAAGCCTAGAGAGGCTTGAATATCTGATGTACATCAAAATACCTGAACAGTGGTCGGAACTGGTTTGACTGATGGTGGTCATAAAAGCAAACTGATCTTTAGAATGTCGTGTGTAGAGACTATACTGTAGTCCTTACAAGGTTAAACTCTCACTTATGTTGCTTCAAAGAAGGTTTGCAAGTGTTTACCGTTGACGGAGGTGTTGATCCGCTCCTTGGAAAGTGACCGGACTATACAGTAGTCCTTACAAAGTTAAACTCTCACTTATGTAGCTTCAAAAAAGGTTTGTAAGTGTTTACCATTGACGGAGGTGTTGATCCGCTCTTCGGAAGGTGACCGGGACTCCTGGTCGTGCCGCAGCATGATCAGTCGGAAGCTGAGGTAGTCCACTAACGAGTTCAACCCCTGGTTGTGCTCGTTCAGGAATTCCCGCACCCATCTGCAACAGAGAAGCGCCAGCGTCAATGCAGAACTTGTTGTGATGCAGTTACTTAATGCGTCTGGATACAATAAGTGTTTGTTACCAATGAGACAACTAAAAGGAATTCGGTAGTTAATGGTTGTGGTAGCATAATTTGATTTAAACCCACAACCATGGTACCATATTTAGAAGCAGATGTACACATATGACACAGGAATAGATTATTTTCAATGTGTTTGCATTGTTGAATTGTTGAAGAACATTGCAAAGTCAACAGCTCTTTGTTGTGCCAAAACTTACTTTTTTTAAATTTTCTTAAGCGTTTTGCAAGAAAGTTTGGCAAAGTTTTATCATTTGAATGGAGAAAAGATTGCCTCTGAGGTATAAATATGCCTCTGCCAATTTGTATGTAAGCAAACACTGAAAATAATTAAATTAGTTTTAGCCATGGAATTTGAAATATGTTATTTAATTTGAATTATTTGCCTTTTCTTTGGTTTTTTTGGAAAAAAATGTTAATTGCACCCTCCTGTCTCTCAATAATCAGAAATGCCTACATGTAACAAATAGATTGAAGTTTTATGTTAAAACCAAAAGAATAACTGCAGCCAACACTCTGGAACGTATTGAGATAGTCACACTGAGTAATCAACTGGAACGTTTGTAACAGTTTAATAACCAAGTGAATGCCTGTCTCAAATGTTATCTCTAATCTCTATTGCTGGTTTCTGCACATAAGTTTACAGTTTACACTCAATAACATTAATGCAGTTCATTTGTTACAAACTATTTGCACTGATGACTTCATCTGTTATCTATTCACGTTTTTTCTGACCTCGAGCATAGCTCACTTCCTCTCTTTTCATCATACAGTTTTGGTTTTATCATATGATTAATTTTGCAATTGATATATTATCTTCAATTTCTATGTCTCTGGTATCAAGGTTTAGGAGATTATATTCAAATTCGCATTATTCAACATATACTACGAGCAGTGCTGTTTTTGTGATGGTATACGCCGATACGCCGCACTGGTACCTCTTGGGGGGAAAAAAATATTTTGTAATTTTAGTAAATATTTTTGTAACCTTGCTCCCATATAGCTTTAAAACATCTTTTTTAGGCTAAAATTTAAAAGCTTTTCCAGGTGCAGACCCTCCTTCTGAATACCCCCCCAGACCTCCCGGACCGGAACCTATATTGTTACAAAAACAGCACTGACTACGAGCATTCTCCCCTCAAAATTGTAGAAAGTTAAATTTTTGTCAACTTTATTTACCTATTAGTAATAGCTTGTTCTGTCAAACACCTCTGTCCTGGGTGAAATATTGTTTTAAAAATGACTGTCTGTGTAGTGTATGGATCAGACTCTAAAAACCCTTATAGTATAAATATAAAATAGATGTTATCCCGCCAAAAGTTATTGCTGGAGATATAGATTTATAAAATCATCTACTGTAAATTTTTTTTTTTATAATTATTATGATTCTTGCAACCTCATGAGAAATAGAATAAAGCAATCAATAAGTCGGTTATTGAAACACAAGCTAAATTGAGAGTGGCTTAGGAACCAGACGGAGAAAAATCAACTTGATAGTTATATATGAGAGGAGGAGGGGGAAAGTTATAGTGTGAGTGAGGGGAGGGGGAAAGACAGGGAGGTAGTGGGAGGAGGGGTGGAGGAAACAGTAATCAACAGCTTACAAACCCTCCATTGTCTCTCATTTCCACTTGTTGTAATGATCAGCTTTTTGTTGCCGTTTTGTCTGGGCTGACATTTCAGGTGATACAGTCAATAATTTTGATGGCTCGCAGATGGTTAAAAACAATTTACAGTCAGTTGAGTATAAGATTTTAATTAGTAACAAAAAAAAAACCTTCTAAAAATTAGCTTTCATGAAATATTTAGGATCTCCAAATAAAAACTGTAGCTAAAATTGAAACTCTCAGAGGCTATATTTTGAGTGTTTATTCAAAAGAAGGAAAATAATTTATAAAAAAGGAAATAAACTCTATAAAAAGTAACAGAAGTTTTATATTTTCTTATGCAACTTTTAATAAAGTTGGGGTGGGCTCAAGCAACCCCCCGTGCCACTCACTTTGAAGCCTATTTTTACTTAGAAGTTTAAAAACTATAGGGGAAGGAATATAAAGAATACATATTCTATACGTGACATGGTTTTTCAGCTGGTTTAATGATTTTGGCATATTTCGATAAAGCTTGGAGTGAAGTTGTTTCTAAAGTAAATTGACAAATATCCATCCAACCGGAAGAGTCCTACAAGCCCTTAAGTTCGTTACTGCCCCATTCAATTAACATTGGTAAAGCAAATAATTGATTTTCAAGTGCAACAGCTGTATAAAGAAACATAGCACATCAGTGTGTGCATCTTCTATACATGAACCAGAGGTTATGTTCAACTTTAATGGAGGATATCAATCAATCAATCAATCAATACACTGATACACTGATTGAGGCAGTAAAAAGTCAAATTAATGAAGGTAAATTTTTTACCAATAGTCTACTCAGACTTAAAACTAATGTACTTCGTTTCAAGCAATTTATACACTCGTTAACTATGAACTTTGGTAGGAATGACTGATGAATACCACAAAAATGCAGACATGATGATATCACTTACTCTATGTGGTTAGTCCGCAATGAGATTTCTAAATCTTTTAGAACTTGTGTTGATGTCGCATCCCCTACTATCTTTCGCTTCTGAAACATTACAATATACATTTTAGAGTAAAATACTGTTACTGCTACCAATATAAAATGCTCACTTAATAGTAAAAGTATAGGATCATATATTTAATAACTTGCTTTTGACCAAGGATTTATTGAGGGTAGTATTCAAACATTAGCCTACGCAAAATTATGTTTATTTAAACTGATAGAACTGATATAATACAGATTGAAACTAAATACAGTATATAACTGCTGAATGAACAGGAGGAATTTTCACGGACACAGATCATGAATAAACCAGGAGCGGCATTTGAATAAATGGGCGTTTAGGTTTCTCTCAGTGACTGGGCTCTGAATCGGGCTATTGAGGCTTCTAATTGGCACAATTAGAATGAACAGCAAAAACAGTTGTTGTGCACCCAACTGGTAGGCCTATATCTCGGTTTCTCTACAGCTACGTTTAATGGTGCGAAGCTTTACTACTGCTTTAATTTCTGCTTGGTAAAAGGCATTCAAATACTAATGGTGATACATATATTTTAAGTATTTGATTAAAAGTGTACTTGAACTATTCTTTAAAAAGTTATAAAATTTTATAGTGATAAATTTAGCTAAAGATGAAGTAAAGTTCTTTCGTAGACACTCTCAGTTTTGAGTTCTTTCTTAACTTTTCATAACATTCCAGCTAGACCTATAACTAAAACTTAGTAAACTTAAAATTTATTGAATTAATAATATATAAAGTGGTAAGAAAACTACCTGGAAAATACCAAATTTTTCCATTTTCAATATCTTGATTAATAGAAAAACCAAAAAAACTATTTTCTACTTAATTTAACCTTATTGCGAATAATGTTTTCATGAAAGTAAAACAAACCAAATATTTTGAATTACAATACAAAACACATCTTTGAGTATTTTATTTTGCAAGAAATGCATGTAGAAGTTAATTTTACATTCTAAATTGAATTAAATATACTGTAATAGTAATATTGGTTTACCTCCATTAAATTTTGATGAAATCTCCATTTATGACTTAGTACTAAACTATGCTAGAGTTGTTAGGTATTTTAGGTTACAACATATAACCTTATGCCTGGCAAACACTATCTACCTACTGTATAATGTTTTCTCGACATATACTATTTTCCAACTATAAAAAACCGAAATTTTCATTATTTACCCGACTGGTACACCCTCTCTAATCCCGGTTTTTCTCCAATCGAGGAGCCATATCACAGTGGTTGGGGTCAAGAGAGGGGTGAGACAATGAATGTATCTGCCGAGTGCTGCAGGGTCATCCCCTCGCAGGACCGGGGGAGCCAAGACTGCGAGGGTGGTTCCCTACTCTTCAATCCCTTCGATTCCCCCATCCGTTTCCAACTCTTGATTCTAGTTTTATTGCCACATAACTCTCAAACCTTGGTCTTTTGCCCATTTTTACCCAATTTGAGCAAGTCACGATGAGAAAAATAGCTTGGGAGCAGAAGAATGGCTTTCTTATTTATTCTCTTACTTCTTCACGGTTTTGTTAAAACTATATATTTGAAGACGTGTAAAACATTTTGGTTTTAAAATCGAGTCAGTTTTGCACAATTAGTAACTAATAATTACCATGATGATATCATGAGTAACTTCCTACCTTATTTTTGGGGCTGTTCTATATAAAAAGAAAGATAAAATAACATAACATAACAGATACTGTTTACTTTCTCTTTATACACATAAAAAGGAACATTTTACAGCAATCCAAACTAATACCACAGAATGTTTTCCACAGGAGGTATTACTCTATGTTTACAACTACTTCCCCTAAAAAAACAAATAAAAAAAACTCCAGGCGTTTTCCTGTCTTTGTATCTTTTCCAACCTTTATTTAGACTTCCATCATTGGCTATACGCGAATAGATTTCTCATTTATAAGAGTGTTTGAAACTGATTTAAAGTGGCACGATCTCCTGTGGTGCATATGAAGCGTAAATGACGTAAAAGTATCAGCTATACCATTCTCATTAACCTACCTTGAAAAATCTTATATTAAAGATTATGGGTTTTTGGCAACATGTTTTGTAGCACCATAAAACCAGTTTTACAATTACAACACCGATTGTAGTTGCCGCCAAACATGAATCCGTCCAATTTTCTTTGTCTAACTGTCTAATTTCTTTGTCAAATTCTTTGTCAATTTTCTTTGTCTAATTTTCTTAATGCACTGGATGAGAATTCTATTCACTATTATTCAGGAAGTTTGAACCATGTAAAGTAATTATCTGCATACTCATTCCTACTACGTGAATTAAATCATGTACTGCAAACACAGTTTAAACGTCAACTCACCCTGGAGCTCCTAGAAGCCTTGGGGTCCAGGTAGGTGCGTAACTTGTTGAGGTAGTGGGCCGGGGGGTCTTTGGCCTGTACTCGTTCCTGAAACACAACAGTGCATTACTTAGAAAACATACTTACTGTTAACTCATTTTACTAATGTACAAGAAATAGGCATAATATAATCTCATGTACTTCACTTGGAATTTGGAGATTTTCCTTATGTTTCCAATAAAATATAAAATGGGTTTGCTGTCTTAGGTGTTTGTAAATATTTAGGCCTATACAGGGTGAAAAAAAGTCTGGAAACGGTTTAATATTTTTTGAATTATTCAAGTAACAAAAGTAAAACTTTGCGAATTGATTTTGAGTGACTAAGGCTATTTCCTAAAGTACTTATTGTCCTTGGACCTTGAAAGGGGGACGGTCCACAAGGAATCACAAGAAAATCTTAAATGTAAGCATAGGTCAATATGTACATCAAATTAAAGGTCTTTAATAATAGAGAACAATACTGCAAACCCGATCTCAAAAGGTCGAGCGGATCAGGAGTTATTGCATTTTTTGTTTTCAGGAATATGATTTTAATGCAAAGTTTGATCGCCTGCCATTTTTGACTCAGTCATTCTTTTGAGGTCGGGTATGCGGCATTGCTCTCTATTATTAGAGACCTTTAATTTGATGTACATATTGACCTATGCTTACATTTAAGATTTTCTTCTGACTCCTTGTGGACCGTCCCCCTTTCGAGGACCAAGGGCAATAAGTACTTAAGGAAGTAGCCTTAGTCACTCAAAATCAATTTGCTAAGTTTTACATTTGCACTGAGAAAAATACTCCTTCCAGCCGTAAAGGCAATGCAGCATTACCTAGTTTACTAGTCCTCCTGAAGTACAGCAGTCTGGAAACCCATTAAACCCGGTGAAACACACGGAAACTTAATAAATGGGTTTTCAGGAATGCCATTACGTGTACTGGTGATCCTGTAATGCCAGTAGTACAGGCGAAACCTCCAGTTCCCTTCTAAATTACCTGGACCGTACAGTATTTTGCAGCGTTTTCCAGTCTGGCCGGGTCAAACTGACTGCACTATACTTCTAGATTCAGATTCAGATTCAGAATTTCTTTATTCATAGCATTACAAAGTAAATACATAGAATAGCGTCACACATAAGCAACTAATATTACTTATTGTATTTGAACTGAATTAATTTTTTTACAAACTAAATTTATTTAGAGAACTTTAATGTTTTCTTTCACAAGTTCAATATCTATGTAGAACGTCCAAATAAAACGGTCTGAGATACATGAAATGGTACATGATACGGAGCCCTCAAGGAAATTCCGAAAAGGCGTATAAAGCTTTATTTATTAAGTATTGCTTTAGTTTGTTCTTAAAAGAATTAAAGTTCTGTATATTTTTGATTTCATTTGGCAGTTTCTTAAAAAAATTTTTCCCCATGTAACTTGTCTTTTTAGTATAGAATTCCAGGTTGTGACGATCCATGATAATTTTATTCCTCGTGTTATATTTATGGTTTGTTTTGAACAGAGTATCATTTTCGTATTCTTTAACATATTTTATTGTTTCAAATATATATAGACTATAAACAGTAAGAATTTTAAATTGGGTAAAAAGATGTTTGACTGAATCAGTGTTTTTAAGGCCAGCCATTACTCTTATTGCTTTTTTTTGTTTAATTAGAATTTGATCTAGATTATGATTTGAAGTGGCTCCGTAGATACATATTCCATAGTAAATGTGAGATTGTATTAGAGCGTGATAGATTATTTTTAGTGTCTCGATGTCGCTTATACGTGACATTTGCCAGAGGGCATAGATTCCTGAAGACATTTTACTTAAAACACTCTCGACATGTTTATTCCATGACAAATTTCTATCTATGGTTAGTCCTAGGAATTTGGTTTCATTATTTTTTGATAATAATGAGTTATTAATTTGAATTTTGGGGTTAATTTCCTTTTTATTTTGTGAAGTAGAAAACAAAAGTATATTTGATTTTTCTGTGTTTAGTAAAAGGTTATTTTTATCTAAAAATTGTTTTATATTCGTCAAATCAAGATTAGAACAGCGTTCTATACTATCACTTGAGTTTCCTTTTATGATCAAATTGGTATCATCCGCATAAAGGCACATTGCACTTGTTTTTACTGCATTGGGAAGTCCTCCAAGATAGCATAAAAACAATAGTGGCCCCAATATCGATCCTTGAGGGACTCCATATCTTACTACTCCAGGTTTACAACAGTATCTTCTCAAGTAGTTATAACGGTAACCTTCTTCCATGTACTCGATTTCTACATACTGTTCCCTATTGATTAGGTAGGAGGAAAACCAAGCACTTTCTTTTCCTTGTACACCTAGTGATCTTAATTTTTCGATGAGGGTGGAATGGGAAACACTATCAAATGCCCGGGAAAGGTCTAGAAAAATTCCTACTACTTTTTCTTTATTGTCGATAGCATCAACAATGTTTTTTATAAACTCCACTCCAGCAGTAACAGTTGACTTCCTTGGTCTGAAACCATGTTGTTCTTTATCTAAAAGATTGTTTTTTTCTAAGTGCTGTAATAGCTGTATGTAAACAATTTTTTCAAAAATTTTTGAAATAGCGGGAAGTATTGAAATTGGCCGATAACATGAAACATCCTTAGGATCGCCTTTTTTGAAAATGGGAATTATTTTGGATATTTTTAATTTGCTCGGAAAAATACCAGATATAAGAGAAGAATTGACCAAATGGGTTAGTGGTTTTAGTACACTTGATAATGATTGTTTAATTATAGTTATGGGAATGTCATCAAAGCCAGCAGAATATTTATTTTCAAAAGCTAAAACTATTTTGGATATTTCACTTTCTGTTACCTGTTTAAAACAAAATTTTGCATCAGTTATATTTGAAGTAAATTTTGGTATTGTTGGTGGGATATATGGAATAATTAAGTTATCGACTGCATTTAGGAAGAAGTTGTTAAAAGTTTCACAGATTTCCAGTGGTTTTATCACTACATGTCCTTGAAGTTTTAATTCAACATTGTTTCTTTGCTTTTTATCTTTACCCGTCTTTGTTTTAATTACTGACCAAGTAGTTTTTACTTTATTTTCAGAGTTTTTAATTTTGTCCTTTATTTGTTGTTTTTGAGTGTTTTGTAGGGTTTGGTTTAGAACATTTTTTCTTTCTTTTATAACTTTCTTAGTGGCTAAATTTTTTGAAGTCCTAAATTCCTTTTCTAGCTCTACAAGGTTATATTTCAAATCTTTCAACTCATCTGTAATCCATTTCTGTCTGTTGTAAGACCCCTCCTCTTTGAGTTTTTTAGGAAAACATGAGTCAAAATGGTGCTTGAAAATCGTGTAAAAATTGTCATATTTGTTCTCAACCGGTGCTTGGTAGACCTCCATCCAGTTTTCATGTGAAAGGCAATTGACAAACATATTAACATTGGTTTGATTGAAAATTCTAATATCCCTTTTGACTTTGTTTTTGTGTTTAAAGTTCATATCTAAGATATCTAAAATTTGAGCGTCATGATCTGATATTTTAGTGATCATGCCCCTTACCTCTATTTTAAAGGAATTTATATTAGTAATAAAGTTATCAATTGCAGTTTTTGAAGTGAGAGTTACCCTGGTAGGAAAGTCTATCTTATAGAACATATTATACATTTTCAATATATTTTTAAATTTAGTGTAAATATTGTCTTTTTTAAGTACATTGACATTGATATCCCCGGCTAAAATAACATTGGTGTAAGCTTTACATAGTATGTCTATTAAAACTTCTAGCTTTTCTAGGAAGGGGTTGAGAAAGTGGTAAGCAGGGGTGCGGTAGATACCAGCAAGTACAAAACTAAAATCTCCTATGTTAAACTCAGTTAAACAGCATTCAAATTCTTTTTCAGATATTATCTCTGTCACATCATTTATATTAATGGGTTTACTTTTTATACTATCCAAAGCCAGTATCATTACTCCTCCACCAGATGTATTTTTTCGAACAAAATAGGATCTTACTGTATAATTTTTTAAGTAAAAATATTTTAGTTGAGTTTCATTTAAGTAAATTTCACTTAACACGACTATGTCTGGTTTTACATGCTCAAGAGTTAATATTAGATCATTTATACTTGTTGAGATGCCTTGAACATTTTGGTGAAAAATTCTTAACTTATTATTTTTGCATGAATCTAATTTATTATTATTACCTGTGACTTCTCTAAAAAATAAGAATTTGAATTGTTAAAAGTCTGTGATATGGATTGAGCTGGATTGGCGTCTTGTACTGTTGAAGAGTGGTTCTCTGAAGAATCATCTGTCCTTGACACTCCAAGATTCCCAGGCGATAGCTGGTAACTGGTGACAGGTTCAGTGACATTTGGTTGTTGTTCATTATTGAAGACCTCTTTGATTTGTAAAAGAAACTCTTCGTGAGATAGCCCATTGCGGAGTACTCGGAAAGACTTTTGATGGTATGACACAACTGTAACTGTAGAATTGGTGCGCTGTTGAAATTTTAAAATGTTTGAGGCAAAATGTGACAGTTTTACTTGATCCCTTACACAACCTATAGGAGAGCAAACCAGATGTTTCAGGCCCAACCTCTTGAAATCTTCAGTTAAGTCGTTAAAAGCAGCATTATAGTCTTCGTTATTTGGCTTACCATAATATCTGTCTTTGGTGATCAGACTGTAGACTGAGGCACCATTTTCATTTCTCTGCAGAGCCAAATTTTTTGTAAGACATTGTGAGGGTGTAGGTTTTCCAAACTGTTGCTTAAACACCACAGCCACCCCCGCTGTCATGTGGCGTGGATCCTCAAAGTCAGCGGAGATGCTGTGTGCAAACCCAACACTACGGTCATTCCTGTATTGGTTTATAACATGCCTCATGTGAGTTTCAATTATATTTATTTTATTTTTGGCAGGGCAATGGGAATTTGGTGAGGGGTTTGAGTTCTCTCCATTTGATAAGTGGGATGACGACCATATGTTATTATCAAGAGATTTGACAAAGTCAATAATCAAGTGTCCCAATTTTCTCTTTCCTTTAAGACTCAAATGCATTCCATGTCGGGTAAAATGATATCTTTTAAAAGAGTCAAAATCAATTAGGAATATGTTTTTCATTCTCAAAACAAGTTCTCTAATGTAGTTATTTCTAAAAATGTCTTTGCCAGTCTAGCAAGGCTAGGGTGACCAAATCCTTCTCAGAGGAAACCGGGACAGCTCCGAACATATACCCTCCCCCCCCCCCCCACACAAAACCATATACTAACCAACTAATCCATATTCTTCCCTGGATAAGAATTAGGCTTAATAAAATTTGATTGATTCATAGTGTTTTTATACAGTTCAGTATCAGATTCGCACAAAAACAAAGTTTCATAAATTTCTATAACTTAAACCCTTAGTAATCTATGTTAAATGTACCATTGTTCAAAATTCGTGCTGTCATCGAATGATAGTAATAAAAATTACAGTAATTGACAACATTACTACATACAATTGACTACATATAAAATGTGGGTATTTATGGCAAACATACCTAAATAAAATATTTCAAATGATTAAATGATTATCAGCACTGATTATAATGATCGGCCTTGCAGCAAGGAATATTTTTGTCTCTGCTTCCGGCTTTCTTGATCATGGCTTTGTTATTTGTTAAAACGTAGTTAAAAAATTGCTCAGAGTCACAATTATAAAGAATCTGTAAGATTCCTTCCAGCGAGACCACTTCCATTCTGTTCCATTCGTCTCTCCATTGGATGTTCATGAACTAAAATATTCTCTCTGTGTTGGCGTTGTGGGCTGATTGCAAACAAATACAGTATTCTGCAATTTTTGCCAACTCTGAGTACTATTTTGAGGACTGAGTTACTCTGTACTTGCAGAAGGGATAGAAATTGAATGGGCTATTTACAAAACTTGAATTGACCTATTTATGTCTCAATAATTTTTTTAATCAGTTTAAAAACAGAATTCCGGGACTTTTGGGCGTCCCGATACAATTGTTCGGGACATCGCATTACATGATAAAAAACCGGGACAATCCCGGTTTTCCGGGACGTTTGGTCACCCTAAGCAAGGCATTACTGCCTGCTCTGACTTCCTCAATGCGGGCAATGATGATGCCATCACTATCACACCATGCGGGCAATGACTACCGGCCATCACACCAACTAAATTTCAGTTTAAATCGTGGAAGTGAGAGATGAGTGTTGTTGGTTTTATGGTGTTATCGTGGTGATTAGTGTTATAATTTTCTAAGGGCGTAAGTTGGATAAGTGAAATTGGTTGGTGTTCCGGTTTTGTATATGGATAAACATCACTTTGGTGAGTTGTCAGTTTATTGTATGTGACAGATTTAAAAGTGTGGTTCTGATGTAAATTACTTTTGGTATTATTTGATTTGATTTTGTATCGAATGACATTATTTTTAGTCAAGATCTCAAAATACACTAATAAACGAATACCTTAACCTAACTAACTATATACAAAGGAGTGTCTGTGCATGGCGATGTAATTCTCATCGATCGCAAAATCTATCAGGTAGATTTTGCTGAAACTTTGCATTTGAGAGTGTTTTAGTCAAAAAATAAGTTTAGAAACAGCCTCAACTTCAGGAAGACTCATTTTTGTCTAAAACTATTAGAAATTATTTTTTTTTATTATTTTTTTTTTACATTGGTCTTATGGATTGCCATCAACGTAACAAAGTAATAACGAAAGATAATTGTAAAGAATGCGATTTTAAAAGGTATAGTTGGCGTAAACTTCATAACCAAAGTCAAAGGCTGATTACCATGATGATGTAACAAAAGTGAATTAAAACTAAGAAGCAAAGATTGGTTAACCAGATACTTATTCGAATATAAGCTCGCAACCCAAAAATGAAGTTGATGATTTTGAATTTATATTCGTTAAAAAAGTAAAAAAAAAAAAATTGAATAAAAGCTTTAAGGCCCACAGTCGTATTTAAACAAATACACTGAAAATGTTCCATCGGAGGGTTTGTATATAACACTAATACATAAGACATTTGATATAAGTCAGTTTTAGTTAAAACACCTACCTACAATATAATATGTTTTAAGGAATCCAATACATCAAATAACGTAATCAAAGAAAAAACTACTAATTTTACATTAATTCTTCTTGTTTTATTTTACTTTACTTGCATAATTCATTCTTCTTCATAATATACTACTCCTATATCGGATAAAGCAATTTTGCAATAAGATGTCCTTTGTATTGTACTATATTGTAAAGAAGTAATTGTGTAAGGGATAAAATATTATCATTTTATATGTTTTTAAATTCTGTCGAGGGACAGCTTAAGGAACTCAGTAAGGCAATTATTAAATTTGTTTCTACCGAAAAAAACTCTCAATTATTTTATATTATATAATATGCTTGCAGAGATTTCACTTAAATTTAACCGGTAATCCTGACCGAAATCATGGATTTTTCGGATGTAAGTGTAATCTGCAGATCGACCTGTTACGACTGGTGACGACCGTTCAATCATTCAGGAAGTCTATTCCCACATATAGCGGACCTAGACTGTCCCTTCACTAGACACTAAGACACTTCAGTTGGTTCCGTACATGCAGTCAGCAAGGCCTTGACTATCCTTCAGAATGACCAGTACACACTTCAGTTGGTTCCGTACATGCAGTCAGGAAGGCCTTGACTATCCTTCAGAATGACCAGTACACACTTCAGTTGGTTCCGTACATGCAGTCTGGAAGGCCTTGACTATCCTTCAGAATGACCAGTACACACTTCAGTTGGTTCCGTGCATGCAGTCAGGAAGGCCTTGACTACCCTTCAGAATGACCAGTACATACTTCAGTTGGTTCCGTCCAAGCAGTCAGAAAGTCCTATACAATCCTTCAGTAAGACCAGTACACACTTCAGTTGGTTCCTGGTCGGCACGGTGTTCCTCACTGCCATAGACCGGTCAATCAGAATGCTTTCACGGTCGTTCAGAAGTACGGAATCACCAGTACACGGCAGGGTCGATCTGAAGGATAGACTTCTATCCTAAAAAATCCGGTATTTCCTTCAGGATTACCGGTTTTTAATGGTATATCTGAAGTATTTTTTTCTCAGTGTGTTACTTAAATATTTTTAAAAATATTGAACCGTTTCCAGACTTTTTTTTCTACCCTATATACTGAGAATACACACGGCACCAAATACAGTATATTATCAAGCAATGTTCATAAAAATATGCAGTATATTTTTCAGTTGTTTTGCACGTTTTGAATTAAATGGTTTGAATTAGGAGCAAAAAAATTGACAGAAAAAATGCCAGAAACTAATTTTTCATCCTTTTGAAACCTTATCATAAACTGATTATAAATTAATATTGTGACAATGCTGTATCCTACTGTAAGAGTTGAACCCGTATAAAAAGTTCAGAGCAGAGTTTAAACTCATTTAAATGATATTCTAATATATGGACCTTATAATTTATCATCCTTGACCACAATTTAATTGACTATGTCACGAATAATAACCAAACAACTTCTCAACCATTATATCTTGAGGCCGATAAAACCGTCGCATCGGCAGAGCAACCAAGGCTCTGTCGGAGACGTTTCCAGGTGGAAATGCAGTGGAGAAAGTGGACGTCGATATTGAAATATTAGTTGTTGCCGTGGTAATGCGATAATGTTCTGTGCTTTCTCTGTTGTAGTGTTGTACTCCACCGCCACCGCCGCAACCGCCGGATAGCTTCTAGTGTCTTGAGCCTATAGATACATTCGTAAAGGAGAACCAAATAAAGCGCAGGGAATAGGAATACTCATCAGTGGCTGGACTGCGTTTTGATTGTGGGTTTCCTCGTGACACAGCCTCTATATCTCTTGCTAGTGTGCCCGAGTCGGATGAAACTTTCTATAAAATGCAACCATTGGAAGTTTTATTTTTGTAACTGATTATTTTATATGGTCCACAATACCCTTTACTAATTTCCGTTTCACATAACATTTCATGTTGATTGTGCGTAAAGGCCAAGTAATCATTTAATTCACCTCCCACATGCTGTACAAAAATACACGGTGGAATTGCAATTTGATATTACGTACGTTAAAAATGTACAGGCAGGCGTTGAGGTCAAAACAAATAAAACATTTCTGTGATAAAAGTATAGGTCTATTTCCGACTGTATGACTGAGAGTTTTCAAGGAAAGCACGATTACAGTTATATAAAAGAAAAAATAACAAAAATTTTCTTAAACGTGACAAAGGTGACGTTGTCCTGGGCCAACGTGTTATACCGTGGGTACAGCCTTTACAGCGGCAATTAATTTAAACACGCCATAAAAAGATTATCACGAATTCCAGGTACGGAAATATAACTTTCTGTTATTTACTTGCTTCTTACTGTTTACTATAGTTTATGCAGAAGGTTTTATCAGAATTAGCAAATTTGAGTTGGTGAAATATTTTTATTTTTGGTGCTCCTTGAACTAAAATATTTGTTTTTTAGAATTGACGTTTGCTTGTGGTGCCTGCGGGTATACAGCTAAATAATGGTATAAGGAGGCCAAGAAAGACTCTATCATGTTTACAGTTTCGCAAAATCTTATTGAAAAGCGATAAAAACGTCCATTTTGAACCCATTCTATGTAGAAAAAACTTCATCTCAACCCTATTTATTCTCAACACCTCATAAAATATGAAAAATGCAAATATCTCAAACCATCAGGTTTAAAACAAAATTACTTGTGATTTTTAAACTCAAGTTAAAATTCAACATGTGATTTTTGTGGTTATGTAAGTATTAGAAACTAAAGAATATAACAACATCTGTATTTCTGAGACGACCATTAACTGTAGGACTTAATAGGTGAAAAATCGACCAAAACTTCAAATTTAAATCTAGCACCAAATTAAGTTATTACGGTAGGTATAAAATTATTGGATAGAAAATTATCGCTTCCATCAGTGTTCTAACAAACAAGACTCTATAGTGGAGCCTATAAAACATCGACGCCACAGATTGCGCCAGAAAGGACAATCCATTGAGTCAATTTTGACCATTGTTTGGAGAAAGTCGTCGGTTATGAAACAGCATCTAGTTTACTCATTGTATTGACAGAAGGCATGTGTATTCCCCAGGGATGAAATGTTGTCCCTGTCCACCGGATGGCCGGATGGCCGGTCGCCCACTCGCCGCGCCGCGCCGGGCACGGGAGTGGTCAGCTGCACGCCTCGCCTCTACAGTGGAGTCCATCTCTGTTGGCACATGGTCTACCATACACCTGTATGTTATTACGGGTCCTGATAACATTAATCCTACTATAGGCACCCGGCAAAAATTACCATGTGCTGTATACACTTGGAACTCTATAGAGAGAGGTTGTCCGGACATAGGTTTTCGTGTGGCTACTAGAATACAGGGGCAGATTCTTCACCCTACAGAACTCGCTAAAACTGCTACAAATGGAGCTTTCAATGGACTACTACATTCGCATAAATAAAGTAGTTAAGGTTATGTTGGACCAATGTTAAACCAGTCGAGATATTTTTACTCTCGCCAGTCTCACCACCAACAACTACAATGTGGTTTTGTAAAAGTAACCAGGCACGGATAGTTGAGGATTGCTACAGACTGAACAACAACTTAATCATCAGACCCCAATTATCTAATCGAAATAAATAAATAAATGATGAGATGTTAACTAGTTTCTGAATATATTTTGTCCACAAAATAAAAACAATTAAATGAGAAACTATAACAAAAAAATACACGTCCAGTGCATTTGTACAGGCGGAATGAACTTATGTTTTAAATAGATGAGTTTGTCAAAATAAAATAAAAATTGCGTATCATTTTTAAACGTGGTCTTCAATTTCCCAGTAAGTGTCCATGGTTTTGCATGTTATCAGGGTTGGTCACGATGCAATTTTAACCGTGAAGCAGCCAAGTTTGAATCACCGACCGCGACCAGCAGTCACAGCGTCACAGTCGCCGAGAGCATACAGCAGAATGGTGACTCACTCACTTGACACAAGTGTTGAAGTTGAAGTGTTGTCGAGTGGAGTCTCAGTCACAAGT
The DNA here is from genome assembly GCA_030545055.2 of Neoaliturus tenellus. NCBI lineage: Eukaryota > Metazoa > Arthropoda > Insecta > Hemiptera > Cicadellidae > Neoaliturus > Neoaliturus tenellus. The sequence continues at coordinate 42,954,715 of CM061532.1, read as the reverse complement.
CACAATGTGTCAAGTCCACCAACAGACAGCTCCGATATTGAGTAGCTCTTTTGTCTGGTTTTTAGGACATTGATAATGTCCAGGAATCTAGGTTTAGCTCTTGGAAACCTATAGTTGAATCGAAGAGAAACATTTCCAAAAAGCTTGATCGACATTTCCAACCACACAAGAACAGGTTGAATGTTATTACTGGTTGTGTAATTAGGATAGGTCTAACCATAGGTTGGTTAAGTGATCTTATACAGGATGTACTGTACTAAACAGTAGTGGGGTTTGGTTACTTTCAAAACGGAAGTCGTGCCAATTGCCAGCCGCTGCCGGCCAGCTGCCATCGGCCAGCTGCCAAATCAGTCGCTGCCGCCATATGCCATGCCATATAGCTTCAGGTGGGGAGAGGCTAAATCAAATGAAAGGGTGGAGAAGGGGTGAGGAGATGGTGTTAATTTTTGAAGTAGGAGTTAGTGTATAAAGGAGAGGGGATAATTGCTTCAAGGTCATATGGAGGGGGTTTTAAAAAAGACTGAACTTTAAGAGTTCAGTTTATCGGTGATCATCATACAGGTCAGTCGAAACCGACAAGGGATTGAAGAATAGCTTCTACATCATTTATTGTTGTAGAAGATACATCTGGAACTTGTACAGGGTTCTGAGGAGTTGTTGAAGTTGAATTTCTAGAAGGATTTTCCCTTGGATGAGTTGTTGATGATATTTCATGAACTTGAACATTTTCTTGGTTGGTTTCCATTATTATTGTAGTGTGAATTAGAGTGGAGATGTTGTTAGCTGAAGAGCATAGAAGATAATGAAGTAGGAATTATTGTCGGGGCCCTTATATAGGGAATGGTGGGGGTAAAATAAAAAAACTTGTTGAACACAGTCGATAGGTGTAACAAGTTTTAAGTTATTTAAGTGTAACATAGAACGTAAAATGTCGTAAATAACACTATCATCAACATTAACCTGAGAAGTTGTTGAACAGTATAATGGGTTAAAACTGTACTTCTTCCTAACTCTATTTAAATTAGTTTTACACTTTGAAATTGAAGGTTTAGAAGTACTTCGTAATATGTGTTGTGTTCGCAAAAGCTTTAATTTTAAACATTGTGCAGTCATTATAATCGATGTGTTAAGTTCAGAAGTTAAAATAAGACTGAGATATAAAATGAAGTGTAAAAGAAATTGAAAGCCAGAGTAGTAATTTTATAGGTTAGAATTTACAAAGGCTATTTCATGGATAATTCTAACCTCAAACCTAGTAAGTGAAGTAGTCATAACATAAAACTAACGAGAGATGATGACCGAGCGGATGCGAGGCAATGAATGTTTGTAGCGAGATAAACTACCCACCTTTATAGAGGCAATAACTCCAGCCAGATGGCGGCAGATGGCAAGCAAATGACTGGTTGACCGACTTTCACTTGAGTAGTAAGAGAAGTAGGGTTCTGTGTCTATCCCTACTCCTTGGGGTCAATGACCGACCGGAAAGGTCAATGACCCCCCCCCCCCCCCCCCCCCGAAAAAATGGAGCCCCCCCCCCCCCCCGAAAAAATGGAGCCCCCCCCCCCCCCCCTTCCCCTTCCCCTACTATTTCCCCCACTCCTTCCCCCACTCTTCCAGGTCAATGGCCGGTCACCACCGGTTGTTGACTTTATGTGGTGAAACCAGACTAAATATGGCAGCTGCCATGGATAATTCTAACCTCAAACCTGCTGCGCATGCAACGAGTTCTCCGGATCGGAATAGTGACTATGCTATTGCGCATGCGCCTAGTCCTGTATTACTCACTTTAGCGCTACTGCACATGGATAATTCTAACCTCAAACCTTGGTTTTGCATTGCTGTGCATATGCTGCTCCCCACTCCTTCGCCTTCCTTTTACACTGCTGCGAATTGGACTGGATTGAACACTGTACTGGAGTGAAACAACTTCCCCCACTCCTTGAAAACCCGAGGAGCGATAGAAGCTATATCTTAGCTTCAGTCGCCAACAAACTTTCATAGCGAAAGGTTGTTGGCAACTCAGCAAGAGGTTTCAAATATATAGTAGGCCTATATATATTTGAACTTCTTCTACTATGTTGCGTTTTTTAATGCAATGTGGTATGTGTGTGTGTGTGTTTAGTTTTAAGGTGTATTTAATTTAAGAAATAATTTGCGCATTGCGATGTTAGTTATAAGTTGGGTTTAGCATTAAGGTGTATTAATTTTTAAGAATAATGATGGTATTTGGTTGTGTTGAATTATTTGGTTTTTAATAATGATGTGTTGGTACTAATAATTTATGTTTGTTTTGTGCATTTGTTTTGCCTTACAGCTAGATGTTAGGGGGTAGATTAACTGTAAATTCAGAAGTTCAGTTGAACTTCATTTAAAATGGGTGGGACATCCGCAAGTCGGACTTTTTTTTGCATTTTGTTTAGGAATATGATGGGTGGGATTAGTTTGGGTGGGGTTAGAGTTGCGTTTCTGCATTAACTGTTCCAGTTTCCCTGAAATTAATGGTTACGCTTTGATGCGGACGGGAAGTTACGCTTTGATGCGGACGGCCCAGGGACCTCCCTTGCAGAACGTAACTAGTGGGTTGGGAGTGGGAACCGTTAGGCAAACAGGGTGGTGGGAACAGTATTACTGTTTCCATCACCTTGGATCATTATAAATCTTGAATGACCTTGACCCACTTTCGGAAAGGTCAATGACCCCCCCCCCCCCCCCCCCCCCGAAAAAATGGAGCCCCCCCCCCCCCCCCCGAAAAAATGGAGCCCCCCCCCCCCCCCCCCGAAAAAATGGAGCCCCCCCCCCCCCCCCCCCTTCCCCCACTCCTTCCCCCACCTCCTTCCCCCACCTCCCGGGCCAATGACCGGTCATGACCGGCTGCTAACCCCTCTCATTTGCATACCGTTATAAAAGCCGAGCCAGCCGCGGCCAGTGTTTCATTCTGATTCCAGACGTTACGCTGCGAACTTGGAGTTATAACCATGTCTTCTGTACCGACTACTACTTCTACTTCGACTTCTATTTCTACTACAGCTGTTCCTGCACCTAAGAAAACTCTTCGCCTCAAAAACCTTCCTGATTGCTACAAGAATCGACTTGCATCTGAACCTTCAACTTCTAGAGCTATTCTTCCGCCAACTAACACTTCTAGACTTCGTAGTATTTTTTCACCGCCTTCGCCTTCGCCTTCAAAGGACTCTGTACCACCATCAACTACTATGCCGCCACCACCATCAACTACTATGCCGCCACCGCAGAAGCCAGTTCATCACTATCCTAATACCCCTTCCGTTGAAACCATTGTTCATCGTCTTAGCACACCTATTATCCCACTATCACCATTGCCTCCTACCCCACCACTTAGTACACCTAAAGATCATACCTATCATAAAACTGATTCCTCTCAATCTGCTACTAAACCATCTCCTAAACCATCTCCTAAACCAGCTCCTAAACCTACTCCTAAACCTACTCCTAAACCTGCTCCTTCAGAGCAATTTCAATTATTACAAGAAGAGCGTCGTAGGGCATTTAGCCGTCCCACTACTTGCCCTGAAATGCTTACTAGGGGAATTAAGAAAGGATCACCTTGTGGGAGGAAATGTGTAAAAAACGAAAGTTTTTGCCGTGTACATGTCGTAAAACACATTTCTGAACCACAAGTGACAGAAACCCCCACTGTTGAATACCAATCCAAAATTATTGGTGTGAAAGGAAATAGGCTTAAGAGAGGTTGTGTTTATTTTTTTGAACGTGTTATTGACAACGAACACATTTTGGCAACTTGTAACGGCTTAAGATATAATATTAAAGTGATTGAATCCTTGCGCAAAGAGAAATCAGTTTATGAGTTAGACTCTAAAGACTATCTCCTCAGACACAAACTGGATGGTATTACAAGGTGGGGGCGTAGCAAGTAAATTCACATAGCTTTTTCCAAATTATTGCTTAAAAAATACTGGGGGAGAAACACAACGCGTTATAGCGTTGTGTTTCTCCCCCATTATTTTTTAACACTCTAAGTCTCGTGACCTACTTTCATGTGAGTAGTGAGTAAAGGATGGTTCTGTGTCTGTGTGCATTCCTTCGGGTCAATGACCGGACCTAAAAGGTCAATGACCCCCCCCCCCCCCCCCCCCGAAAAAATGGAGCCCCCCCCCCCCCGAAAAAATGGAGCCCCCCCCCCCCCCCTTCCCCCACCACTTCTTCCCCCACCATTCTTTCCCCTACCACTCCTCTGGGTGAATGGCCGGTCATGACCGGTTGTCTACCTACATCTAACCGTTATACTAGCTACTCCAGAGTCTTCATTCCAATCCGTGAGACCACTGCTGCAACATGCCTACTCTATTAGAATTATGTTTGCGACAGATAGTTTCAAATATAGTGTTGGCGGAACTTGCATTTGAAGATGGAAACCTTCCACTAACACTACGTCAAGAAGTGTATTCTTTTTATAGGGAAAATTTTGGACTTTTTCATTATCTTCAGTATAAATTTATGGATGGAACAAATATGTGTCCAGAATGTGGTTCGGCTGCAATAGGAAATGGATTATTGGATTTTACAATAGATGGTGGAATTTATGAATACAAATGTTACTTGTCATACAAGTTTATCATCCCAGAAGAAGAAAAATGTGATATTTGTGCAATTAATTTGTACAAGTTTACACAAGCCGATCCTTCTGAAATCCATTTGGAAAACAACATTGAAGTCCCTTATTTTTTTATGCCTTAAGCTCCATAGCAGTCCACCAAACCCAGCCAAACGGCCCTTTTCAGGGCCACCTAAGACTTAAATTTAGGGATGTAAGCTATTTAGCTTACATGCGACTTAGCAGAAATAAGTTCTGGTACATGGCTAGTTTGATCCGTGTAGTAGTAAGCAAAGGAGGGTTCTGTGTCCATCCCCACTCCTTAGGGTCAATGACCGGACCTGAAAGGTCAATGACCCCCCCCCCCCCCCCCGAAAAAATGGAGCCCCCCCCCCCCCCCCCGAAAAAATGGAGCCCCCCCCCCCCCCCCCTCCCCCACTCCTTCCCCCACTCCTTCCCCCACCTCCCGGGCCAATGACCGGTCATGGCCGGCTGCTAACCCCTCTCATTTGCATACCGTTATAAAAGACGCGCCGGCTATGGCTAGTGTTTCATTCTGGTTTCTTCCACCACTCTCGTTGCTTCGCCTCTCTTGTTGCTTTGTTCCTGCCAGTTTTAATATCTTTATTTTTAAAATGCTTCCTTACTTTAATGAAAATTTTAATCCTTCAGAAAATGCAGATGTTTTTCAACCACCTGAAGATGGTTTCCAACATCATGAAGAAGATGCTTTCCAAGAACATGAAGAAGATGTGATAGAAGACATGGATAATAGCAGTGAAGATGACAGTGAAGATGACAGTGAAGATGAAATTGAAATTAATGAACAATTCAAAGTATATTTTATAGAAACACAATTTCCTTTTGATGTAGTTGAAAGATTTATTTTTGAAGCACATAGATGGCTAAATTTAGGATTCAACATTATAATTGGTTCACCTATTGTCTACAATAACAGTAACTTCTTCCTTGTAACTCCAAATGATCGAGAACAAATTCTTACTTGGCAGGACGATGTGATGAGATCATACGAACTGAACATTGGTGTTGGGTACTTTGTTGCAAGAGTGGCTTAATAACCACATTACCCTTCTCCCACCTCCACCCTATCCCTTCCCAATCCTTATTCCTTCCCCCTCCCCATATTTAAAATTTATAAAAGTGGGGCTATGAACCTTCAGGTTTCTAGTCTGTACTCGCACTTTGTGCCGTGAAGTACATCTCTTGTATTTTTTTCTCCACCTTTTAAAATATTATTTATTTGAAAAAATGCCTCCTAATGTGAATTACCATTTTAATTCTTCCGAAATTTCCGATGTTTTTGTACAACCTGAAGACATTTTAAATACTGATAGTGAGAGTGAGAGTGAAGAAGATGATGATTATAGTGTTGAACTTAGTGAAGAACGTAAAGTTATAGCAATTGATCCACAATTTCCATTTGATACAATAGAAAATTTTTTGGTTGAAGCTAATAAATGGTTAAATTTAGGATGTTATATACGAATTGACTCTTTTATATTGTATGATGATAGTCATTCTTTCCTTGTCACACCAAATGACAGAGACCGCATGTTGCAGTGGGCACAATCTATGATGGAGTGCTATGAACAAGGTGTGGACACTGGTGGCTATTTTCTTGCACAAGTAGTGTAATAACAAAATTACTTTTCCCCCCACCCTATACCCTATCCCTTCCCAATCCTTATTCCTTCCCCCTCCCCATTTTTAAAATTGATGAAAAGGCAGGCTATGAACGTCCAAGTTTCTAGTCTGTACCCACACCTTGTAGCATCAAGATGCTTACCAGACTTGATGGTTTTATAGCCAATGATATTAATATATGGAGTTTAATAACAAACTTACGGATAAAAATTGAAGAAAAAATTATGGGAAACAATGAGCTAGGAGTTATTGTTTTTGTTTCATTAGTAGAACATTTTGAAATTTTGTATAGTATAAAAGTAACAATTAACAATATTAATGAACTATTTCCTTGGACAATATTTATTCGCAATAAAATTGAAGAGCAGAAAATTATAGTAGATGTGACAGCAATGAAATATAACCTAGATAGAGAAGAATAGATACTAACCCCCTTCCTATTCCTTTGTTTTGCAAAAATAGTGGGGGTAGGAGTATATATAAGACTAAGTAAGCGATACATAGTTTGTTATTTGAAGTAAAAGAAGTAGTAAAGAAACATGTTGTCTAGAGATACTCCATTTATTAATTATTCTCAAGTTAAAGATGTTTTTGAAAGCACAAATGAAATACAGGAAGAAAACATAGAGGAAACTTATGACGAAACTGATAATGATTCTATGATGGAAGAGGAAGAAATGGTACAGATTGAACAAGAACTATTTGAAGAAATGATAAATGATAGTGATGAAGATATAATTAAGGAAGCTATTGAAATATTTATATTGGATTCATCATTGGAATCACCCATATCACCTTTACTGTTTTCTGAATCTGAATCTGAATTGGACTAAGGTACCCCCACTATTTTGAAGAAGTAGTGGAGGGAAAATATCCCCACCACAAGTTAAAAGTTGGTGGGGGAATGTTTATAAATGTGTTAAATATTTGTGCAGGAGATCAGTCTTAAAGAGACTAGTGACCGAAGATGTTTCGTAAAATACCTTTTGATCCTTCATACTACAATCTGTTTGATATACATTGTTTTCCAGACATTGAGGAGAAATTGTACAAGAAATTTTGTTCTCTACTGGATAAACCACAAAAACTACCACCTAATACTTTTACCTACAAGCTACCTATCATGGACAAGGACGATGTAAGCAAAATACCATTGGTTCAAGTCAAATTTTTGGAAGAAAAAATTCTTGTTTGTGTCAGGGAAGTATTTCACAATGATTATTCAAAAAAATTGGCTTTCAACTTTATTCAAGAACATGCGGGATCTGAAAGAGAACAGTATCCCGAACCATATTACAAATATCTTTTCGAGAATGGAGCGAGTGTAACTGTAGAAATAACAATTACATTAGTATAACTCTCCCCACCACTGACGTCTCCCCACCATTGGCATCTCCCCACTACTGACTTAAATTTGGTGGGGGAATGTGGATAAATGTGTTGACTATCTGTGTAGAAGCTTACTCTTTGAGAAATTGTTGATCAAAATGTTTCATCATGTACCTTGTGATCCGACTTCTTCCTTCAGGGAAAAACAAAGATTAAAACGACTAGAAAAAGAAAGACAAGACCGAGAAGATATGAAGATGGAATTTAATAGACTACAATTTCAAATACCAGGAATTGAACTTGGAGCACCAAGATTGAAAACTCTCCACTGGGCTGGAAGTTATATCAAATTTTTGAAAGTACAAGTTGAAGCAAGAGATCTAAAATTGAAAACATTAGAAATGGAAAATCGAGAATTGAAGAAATTAATATCACACATGTCTGGTAATACAACTGTTCAAGAAGGTGAAGAAGAAGGAAAAGAAATTTTAGGAATCTAAATTATCAGCACCCCTTTTAGAGAATAGGGAATAGATCACTTTGTGGTAATGTAATAACATGCCGCTTAGTGATCTATTCCCAGTTCTCGCTTAATATCCGATGACCTTGACCTACATAAAAGTGGTGGGGGTAAGAGGATATAAAGAGATAGTTATGGATATAACTTTCAGTACAAGTCTAACACTATGGACAGCTTGTTAGTTTTGTGTTTACAACAAATTATCAATAATGGGTTTCTTTACCGTTATATAATAACATCAAATAAATGTGAAATACCTCAACCAATTCGTGAAATGGTCATGAAATTTAAGAAGGACAATAGTGGATTTGGTATTTATCTTGCTTTTATTTTTGAAGATGGAACAAAAATGTGTCATGATTGTGGAAAAGCATCTGTTTTAAACTTTGAACAATTTGAAGATGATGGAGGTAAATTAGTTCACCTTGTAAAAGGCCAAGTGATGAAATTTGAAACAGTCAAAAAAAAATGTAACATTTGTGCACAAAACTTGTTTGAATTTATTAAGTATAGTGCATTAAAATCATGATATCCCTTCTACATATGAAGAAGGTGGGGAAGAAAAAGAGTGGGGATTATAAAGTGGTGGGAGAACTTGTATAAATGTAGGCTGTTTGAAGAGACTTTTAATATTGTTGCAGCATTTGTTGAAACAACATGCAGTTCGAAATTTGCCATTTTAAAATTAAATATGAAGATTGGAGCTCTGTTGCAGGATTTGTCAAGTCTAAAGAAGAAAATCAAAAGTTGCTAAATGTACATTGCTATATTCACAATGAAGAAAGTCATGACAAAATAATGGCATATTTAAACACACCGAATGTAACATCAGAAAGCTCTGCATTTATAAAATATTTAAAAGAAGAAGATTTGGATGTGACCCTAGAAGTTTGGTATCTAATTTAAATTATTGTGGTGGGGGGAAATGTAGAAGTTATTGGTGGGGGAAATGAGATAAAACCAGCAAAATTGTAGAACAGAATTCACTCTATACAACGATGGAGCATCCTTCCACAACACCTGTATTGGCATCTGTGGATTGGCATCAAAATTATCAACTAAATACTTCAAGTTCAAATTGTTATGAAAATCATCAGCCTAGCACTTCAAATTCAAATTGGTATGAAAATCAGCTGCCTAGTACTTCAAGTTCAATTTGGTATGAAAATCAGCAACCGGCCACTTCAAGTATAAATTGTTATGGAAATCAGCAAACTATTACTTCAACACAAAATTTCTATGAAAATCAACAGCCGACAACATCAACTAATTTTTGTACATCAGTATTTAAAGTATCAAAACCCCATTTGGAGTGTAATAAGTTAATATCAGCTCAATCAGGAAGAATCAGGAAAAACACATACATGAGAGAAAGGTGCAAGAGAGAAAGGATAGAATTTACAAAATTACAGTTAACAGTTCCCTCTATTAAAGTGGGATGTACTAGAATACAAACTTTGCAAGCAACCAATGCATATTTGTTGGAATTGTTAGAAAAAATTGAAAAGTTGGAGAAGAAGAATGAACATTGTAAGAAGTAAACACTCATTCCCCCCAAGAAAAACAAAAAAAATAATAAAATAGTAAAATGAAAAAAAAAGTAGATGTAGAATAGAGAGCGAGGAATAGATCACTTTGTGGTAATGGACTAACATGCCACTTAGTGCTCTATTCCTCGTTCTCGCGTTATATTAGATGACCTTGACCTACATTAGTAGGGTGGGGGAAATTGAAAATGGTGGGGGAAAGTGTATAAAGGAGAAGCCTACTGTAGAGGAATCACTCTGAAAGTAAACTTGTCAGAAGTATGGACTTGACCACAAGCAAAGGAGAAGATAGAAAACAAAGATTTCGAGAAATGGCTAAAGTAAGAGAGTCAAGAATAAGGTTGAGATTTTACAAACTACAGAGATTGATTCCTGGTGTTAAGTTAGGAGAAATAAGATCAAGAACGGTAGACATGGCGGCTGATTACATCAGTTACTTACAATCGGAATTAATGATAAAGGAAGCAAGAATAGAAGAGCTGGAGCACAAGATAAAACAACACATTGAAACATCGTACAATGAACCTATAAATTGTGTAATAAAAGAAGAAGATGTAAAAGACTTAAATTAAACAAAAAAATGAATTTGGACTTTGGTTATTGATTGGACACTTCTTAGAGAATGGGGAATAGATCACTTTGTAGTAATGAATCATCATGCTGCTTAGTGATCTATTCCCAGTTCTCGCTTAATCAAAAATGACCTTGACATACTTAGCAAAATATCATATAAGCCGGATCAAAAACAGTTATTCCTCATTTACTGGAAATGGCTCCTGTAGACAACACCGATTATCCAAGGAAATCTATGATTGAAATATTGTATAAAGTTCAATTAGAGGATTTAAATATGGAAGAAGATGAAAATAATAGCGAAACTTCAGAAGTAGAAACTATAAATGATATGGATGTGGATGTAACAACATCAGAAGAAGAAAATGCCAATGATGTGGAGAATGAAAATTTGGATATGGATGTAGTAATATCAGAGTCTTCGTCATCATTTGAATATGAAGAAATACATATTGAAACTCCAATTCATATAGAGAATATTAATGAAGAATCTGTTAGTAGAAGATTAATATTTTGTCCAAGACGTTTGTTTTCTTCTGAAAGTGAAGAAGAAGAAGATGAAATAGTAGTGGGGGAACTATTATAAAAGAAGGAAAGGGAGAGCTCATTTCATTTATTGGCGAAATTTTGAAGAGTGAACACCACCAAACATGTATCATTGCGATAAATGTTTGGAATCGTTTAATGATGATATTCTGTTAGAAATACATAAGGAACTAATTCACAACAACATAGAAGAACAAGAAGAACAAGAAGAACAAAATGAAATAACAGCAAGACCTACAACAACTTTACCAAATTTACAAGTATCAGCTTTACCCGGAAAGGTAGTAATGCATCATAAGATTCAAAATGAAGATTTAAACTTAGAAGAATTTATTAGAGAAGCAAAACCAATCATCAGTAGAACTTTAAAAGAAGAATTAAAAAGATTGAATTTTCTCAAATTTGGATTACTACTAGAAGCTATGTTTATAAATGTACAAGAAGAATTATCACCAAGAGGATTTATAACTAAAAATCAAACTATCATAGGAAGTTCAGACATTGATTCAATAGTTGAAAAATGTATAGAAGAAATATTAACTAAAATTCAGGAACATGAAGGACGAGGATCAGGGTGGAGTCTTATAAGTATTGAAGGATTAAATATAAGAGTTCATAAACATGGATATGGACTAATGGGATCTAGTTATATTCGTTTACCAAAAATAATTGAAGATACAAGATCATGTGTTAATGTGAAAAATCAAGATAACGAATGTTTTAGATATGCGATGACATGTAAATTTGTACCAAATCATTGTAATGAACCAAACCAGCACTATGAAAATCAAAGATATAGATATAACTTTCAAGGAATTAGTTATCCTGTATCACTAAAAGATATATCAAAATTTGAGAAGAAAAATCCCGGCACATCTATTAATGTTTTTGGATTAGATAGTTCAAATAAAGTTTATCCTTTACGTATTGCTAAAGAAGAACTAGCAGATCATACAGATTTACTACTACTAACACAAGGAGATGTATCTCATTATGTGTATATAAAGAAATTTGACTCTCTTGTTAATAAACAACTTTCAAAAAATCGAAACAAAAAGCTGATCTGCAAAAGATGTTTTAATTTCCAACGAGAAGGAAGACAAGGAATGGAATGGTTACAAGAGCACAAAAGATTATGTAACAATAATTATGAAGCAAAAATTATTTTACCTTCAGAAAGCAGAGCATTTATTACATTTCAAAAAGTTCATCATCAATATCGTATCCCTATAGTTGTATATGCTGATTTTGAATCAACACTAATTCCTATAGAAGATGAAAATTGTGAAGCTAGAAAAAGTGTCAAATATCAAATGCATAAACCAAATAGTTTTTGTTTAATGGTTAAATCAACATTATCAGAAGAACATTTAAACCAATATGGATTAACTTCAGAACCTCTAGTATATCGTGGTGAAAATGTGGAAACAATATTTCTTGACCATTTATATTTAATAGCTGAAAATGTACAAAGATTATATACAAATATTATACCAATGAAACCGATGGAGGAAGAAGAGGAAATTCAACATGAAAATGCAACTCATTGTTTCTTATGTAAAAATGAATTTACCATTGACAATTATAAAGTTAAAGATCATGACCACCTTACAGGTTATTACAGGGGTGCTGCTTGTAATAAATGTAATTTGAGCTATCGTTTACCACTATTTATTCCTGTGGTTCTCCATAACCTCAGTGGGTATGATGCTCATTTTATAATACCTGAATTAGGAAGAGACGATGGTTCGATAGATGTATTGGCTGAAACTTCAGAAAAATTTATAAGTTTTTCTAAAACAGTTGGAAATGTCAAATTAAGATTTTTAGACTCCTACCGATTTATGCCGTCGAGTTTGTCTAAACTTTCTGAAAATTTAAGGAAACAAGATTTTATTGAAACAAAAAAGATTGTAAGTAACGACAAACTGGATCTCGTACTTCGGAAAGGTGTTTTCCCATATGATTATATAGACAGTTTAGAAAAGTTTAATGAAACATCACTTCCGCCAAAAGAAGAATTTAAAAGTAAACTATACGACATGGACATATCTCAAGAGGATTATGATCATGCATGTAAAGTATGGAATGAATTAGGATTTACAACATTGGGAGAATATTCAGATTTTTATGTTAAATTAGATGTAACTTTATTATGTGATATAATGGAAGAATTTAGAAATACATGTTTTGCAGCATATGGATTGGACCCTCTTCATTCATACACTTCACCGGGACTAGCATGGCAAGCCATGTTGAAAGAAACAAATTGTAAATTACAACTTCTTACTGATATAGATATGGTTTTAATGTTAGAATCAGGAGTTCGAGGGGGATTGACACAAAGTGTAACCAGACATGTTAAGGCTAATAATAAGTATCTGCCCGATTATGATGCATCAAAACCAACAACATTTCTAGGTTATTTCGATGCAAATAACTTATACGGATGGGCAATGTCAAATCCCCTTCCATATGATAATTTTAAATGGATAGATCCAGAATCAATTGGAAACATAATGGATATACCAAAGCATGGTGAAACTGGTTACATTTTTGACGTCGATTTTGAATATCCTGAACATCTTCATGATCATCATTACGATTTACCACTTCTTCCAAAGACTGAAATTTCCCCTACTGGAAGATGGCCAAAATTATTAATGACTTTAAACAATAAGTCTAGGTATGTTGGACATTATTGGATGATACAACAGGCTTTAGACTTGGGATTAAAAATTACAAAAATTAATCGAATACTACAATTCTCTCAATCTTGTTGGCTGAAACCGTACATCGACAACAACACAAGAAGAAGAGCTGCTGCTACATCAAGTTTTCAAAAAGATTTTTTCAAACTGATGAACAATGCAATATTTGGCAAAACTTTAGAAAACAAAAGGAAACATAAGAATATCAAATTAGTAACTGATCCAGTAAAATTACAGAAACTAGTGCAACAACCAAACTTTGGTTCATCGGTAATTATAAATGAAAATCTTGTCGTCATTTCTATGAACAAAAAATCAGTTGTATTGGATCGTCCTTTATATCTTGGAATGTCAATATTGGATATTTCTAAAACACACATGTACGAGTTTCATTATAAGAAGATGGTTAATTATTATGGAAGAGATAACATTGGTATTGTATATATGGATACGGATGCACTTATTTACTGGATTAAAACAAATGACATGTATGAGGATTTACGGACCTTTGTATATAAAGATGATTTTGATTTTTCCGATTATCCTAAGGACCATCCAAATTACGACTATGACAAAAACAAAAAAGTATTGGGAAAATTTAAAGATGAAACAAATGGTGTGCCGATGATGGAAATTGTAGCATTAATGTCTAAACTCTATTCATTTCAACTGTACATAAATGAAAGGAACGAATATCAAGTCACAAAAAAAGCTAAAGGAATAAAGACATCTTTCCTAAAGAAGAACGTACAGTTTCAACATTATAAAAGATGTTTGTTTGAAAATGTTGAAACAACTGCAACATTTAACACTATTAGAAGTTATAACCACCAACTTTTTAGTGTCAAACAAACAAAGTGGGCATTAAGCTACAAAGATGACAAGCGACATATTTTAGAAGATAAAATTAATACTCTACCATTTGGCCACTATTCCTTAAACCCTATCGACCAGTAAACCTATTCTTCGTCCTTTACCTTCTTCCTTTTTCCTTTCCGTAAAAAAGAGGGGACATGGCAAGCTCAATGCCATGTTCCCTCTTTTTTACACTAATATTAAATGACCTTGACCTATATTTCAACTATATATAAGAGAATAAACCATTGTATGGATCAGTATTTCTACAAACAGTGTGCAAGCAACACTTTAAGATGGAAAGTGTAAAGGATAAGATTGTAAATGAACTACATAAACCAGCAAGAAGAAGATTTCCAAGAAGAAGTACAATCATTAAAGGAATGAATGATCTTTACCAAGCTGATCTTATTGAAATGATACCACACAGTAAATTAAACAAAGGATTTAAATATATTTTAACAATTATAGACTGTTTTACTAAAATAGCTGATGCTTTACCCTTGAAGGACAAGACTGGTAAAAGTGTTACCAAAGCTATGGAGACAACAATACAAAGAAATAAATTTAAAATTAAACATTTACAAACGGATGATGGAAAAGAATATTTTAATAAAGATTTTGGAGCTTTGATGAAAAAATATAAAATAAATCATTATTCTACAAATTCTGAAGTTAAAGCTTCAATAATTGAAAGATTTAATAGAACATTAAAAGGAGCTATGTATAAACAATTTTCAAAACGAGGATCATATGTGTGGTATGACATATTACCACAACTTATAAAAGAGTATAACAACAAATATCATCGCACCATTGGAATGAAACCTATCCAAGTAAACAGTGCTAATGCTAAAATTGTATTACAACGCATCAAAAATAATACAACACCAAAAATAGAAAAGTTACAACCAAAGAAGTTTAAGGTTAATGATAAAGTTCGTATAAGTAAATACAAAGGTGTATTTAGTAAAAGATATCTGCCAAATTGGACTAATGAAGTATTTACAATTTATAAAGTGCAACCAACTATACCTGAAACTTACATTTTAAAGGATAATAAGGGTGAATTACTTCAAGGTGGATTCTATGGACATGAGTTGTTAAAATCAACAGTTGGTGATGTATATCTTGTTGAAAAGGTTTTACAAAGGAAAAAGGATATGGTTAAAGTTAGGTGGTTAGGATTTGATAAAAGTGAAGACTCTTGGATTCCTTCAAAAGACTTGGTATAGTTATTAAATAGCTCATTATGTGTTTAACCTTTAAACAAGATGGAGATTGTACAACAAAAAGATCGATTTAATATTAATAATATTGATGAATTGACAGTTGACAATAATAAGTTAAATCATGGTAAACATGGTGAATTACTACCAAATACTATAAGATGTTTAATAACTGGTCCTTCAAATTGTGGAAAAACTAATGTTGTCTTTAACCTTATAACTAATCCTAAAGGTTTACGCTTTAACAATATATATATTTTTTCAAAATCATTGCAACAACCAAAATATCAATTATTAGATAAAATACTTGCAAGTGTACCTGAAGTGAATTTCTACAAGTTTAATGCTAGTGAAACAATAATGCAACCAGGTGAAGCAAAACCATTTTCCATTTTTATATTTGACGATGTTTCTTGTGAAAATCATGATACTATAAGAAATTATTTTGCTATGGGAAGACATAATAATATTGATAGCATTTATATTGGTCAAACATACAGTAAAATTCCAAAACAACTTATAAGAGACAATGCAAATATGTTGATCATCTTTAAGCAAGATGAGACAAATTTAAAGCATATATATAATGATCATGTTAATGCGGATATGCCATTTGATAAATTTAAAGAAATGTGTGGTAAAGCATGGAATGAAAAATATGGATTTCTCGTTATTATGAAAGAAGAAGATATTAAAAATGGTAGATATCGTATAGGATTGGATAAATTTGTATTAATACGTTGAACTACCTATGCTACATCTAGTAACACTTTGAACTTCACAGTGTAAACATGGTGAATCAAGAAAAACTATTAAAAGAAATAAAATCACTCAGTGATTCTATTAGGATAAAGAATCGTGCATTAAGGATGGGTTTAAGTGAAAGAGAAGAATTTTTAGAGAATACATTTAAACCTATCACAGAACCTTTAAAACAGATATCAGAAACTATTGGTAAACCTCGTTATGAAGGAGATGTTTTACTACCAGTTTCTAAACAAGAAGTACAAGCATTAAAAAAAGAAGATGATGATGATGATTCATATACAAGTGCTAGTGAACAAGAAGAAACAAAAAATGAAGAAGAATCAATTGTTGAAAAGGAAGACCAGCCAATACCTGAAGCAGAACAATCTATTCCAAATTTAACTCAATTGAGTAGTGATATATTACAACATGGACCTCTTGGACGAAAATATATAATGAAAATGCTACATGACATGAAATCAAATCCAAATTTAAGTAAATCACATGTATATGGAGCAAGAATTGATGGAAATGAATTGAAAATTGGTAACTCTAAGCTTGAAGTAACTCAAGACGATTATATCATTATTGGTGACCATAGATATAAAGGAACAAAAGGATTATATGAATTAATTTTTAAAAATATACCAATAAAATATTCAGCAAAAGATTTAAATACTTTTAAAGAAATTTTACAAAATACTAACGCTCATAAAAGAAACTACTCAAAGGATGGAATGATTAATCGTTCACGTGCAACAAAATATAGTATTGTTATAAAAAAATTGTTTCCTCCACGAAAATTACCAACATTACGTACCACACCAGCTGTGAGACAACCTTTAAAAAGAAAATCTTTATCACTTATGGATTTATCACTTCTTGAACAACATGGTAAAAAGAGTAAAGGAGATACTTCAACATCTGGTAAAGGATTAATGAAAAATCTATACAATACAAATGTTATCTATTACAACGACATCAATAAATTAGTTGACAGAATGAGACTATTGCATGAAGCTATGGAAGCCGGTCATACTGGTTTAAATAATGAATGGGTGGCTCTGGTTGATGAACTTAAAAATCGTGGTATAATTGTATAATTGTCCGCAAATATAAAGAAGTTACAAGTATAAGATGTATCAGTTCTAACATGAGCGTCGACAAGTTCGGACGCTACTCCGCATTAGGAGTGCAAGTTGGAGAAGACAGAAAAAGAAGCGGATTACCGCAAACACCTGAAGGTGACTATAACATAAGTAATAAACGTTTAAAATTAGTTAAAGATCCAGAAGAAGATACTGATGGAGCAAATTTAAAGACAGTAAAAGAAGCTACTTCAACATCATTGAAATTACATAAGAATACTTATGATGTTGAATCACATAGATTAATTAATGTTGGTAAACCAACTGAAGGTTCCGATGCAATTACTAAAGAGTACTTATCATCTGAACTTTCAAATACTTTAAAATTGCAATGGGGTAACAACTTAAAAGATGGACAAACATATGATGCTGGAAATTATAGAATAACCAACGTGGGAAATCCCAAAAATGATAAAGATTCAGTTAATAAAGAATATTTACATTCTATAATACCGGAAAAAACTGAACATGGATATTCTTTTTATAAATTTATTATAAATGACATTGGATACCCAAAGGAAGACGGTGATGCTGTAAACCTAAAATACATCAAGGACAACTGTATTTTACAAGATGTTAATGAAATCGATTGTCATGGTAAAACATTGACAAATGTAAAGTTTGGTTCTCAACCAAAAGATGCTGTTACTATAGAACAATTATCTAAAGAATTAAAAAAGGAAACATCCAATTTTGTAAAACATGAAGATGCCGTATTAAAGCGGGGAGATAAATTTATACATGGAAATGAAAAGTTTGATTTAATGCAAGGAAATAATGATGAATGGAATGCAGGACGTAAAACAATAACAAATGGAAGATTTGGTATAAAAGATACAGATGTACCTCTAATGGTGCAAACATTAATTGCTACTGGTGGTACATTAGGTACATACAATGGTCGTAATAGAAGAATAAAAGATATTTATCCTGGTTACGAAGCAAATGATTGTGTTACAATGAAACAAACAATAACTTGGGATAAACACTTTGGGACCAAATATGATGCAAAGATGAAGAAAATAATTAATATTTTACCAGGCGAAGATTCAAATGATGCTGCTACTATTGGACAAGTCATAAAAACATCAAAAAGTGATTCAACAGCTTACACATGTAATGATAAACGTATTATGCAATTACATGATCCTCAACATCCAAAAGATGCTGTAAATTTAGATTGTTTAATAAGAATAGTGGGCAATTTACTTATTGATACCCATAATCATATAGCTAGTACAACGAGTCATGTGATAATTCAACCCGATGAACGGGAAGCTTGGATTAAAAATAGAATTATAAATCAATATATAATTAATTTGAATAACTAAGTGTTTAAATATAAAAAATTATACATAACTTATTCATTTATGTAATGTATCTTGTGGAGTAAACACACCAGTTTATATAAGACTACATAATGAAGGCCGTATCACTCAGTCATCATCAAGACAGCAACAAGAGAGGACGTGGTATAACTTCAACTGCGTTATCCCTGCTTAGACGGATACCTATTGGTGCTGTTGTAAATCGAGTAATAGATGCTTTACCATACGAATTACATATTCCTGGAGGTTATCAATATTGTGGACCTGGAACTAAGTTGGCAAAACGTTTAGCAAGAGGAGATCCTGGAATTAATAAATTAGATCAAGCTTGCAAACAACACGATATAGCATATTCAAAGTTTAAAGATTCAACAAATAGATCAATAGCAGATAAAATTCTAGCAGAAAAAGCTTGGCAAAGAGTAAAATCAAGTGACGCAAGTATTGCAGAAAAAGCAGCGGCTTGGGCAGTAACAACAGCCATGAAGACAAAAGCTAAGTTTGGTGGTGGAAGACGACGTCGCAGAGGAAGACCTGCAAAAAGAAGAGCTCCCAAAAAAGGTGGAAATATTAGAAAGAGACGTCGTAGAACTCGTAAAGCAAAAGTAAAAAAGGCTTCTGTTTGGTCAATGGTAAAAAACGGAGCAGGTTTATACCTAAGACCGTACCGTGTGTACTAAATAAAAAAAATCAATTGATAATTCCAAATAAAGCCTTAACTAATCATCAGTTAAATGATTATGTAAAATGTTTGAAAATACCATTCTTTCGAGGAGTTTTTATGAAAGATGCATTACCAACTAAAATATGGAAAAATGAAACTGGAATAGTAAATTTGGATTCCACCTATGGTCCAGGCACTCATTGGGTATGCTATAAAAAGCTCGGACAAACCGTTTACTACTTTGACAGTTTTGGCAATCTACCACCACCTAAAGAACTTCAACATTATTTTCAAAACTCCAAAAACATTTTTTACAATTACAAAAGAGAACAACCTAACAATACTGAAATATGTGGACATTTATGTTTGGAGTTTCTAGCGAAAAGTGTCAGTCACCTTTAAGATGTCATCGTATACAGTGTCACTGAGTGGAAATTCATCCACATTAAAAAGTACTCTATTCCCAGCATTGCGTTTATCCAAAGAAAGATTATGGGAAGCTGCATTACTTGATTTGACTACCTACAATTCAATTCCTAATGTTACAGAAGGAAAAAACAATTTACTACATTATTATGAAACTAAGGATGCTGCAGGAAAATACTCAGAATTGAAAATAATTACATTTCCTACTGGAGCTTATGAAATTGATGATATAAACCAATTACTACAGAAAAAACTCGGAGAAGAAAATATCACCGTTAAAGGAAACAATAATACTTTAAAAGCAGAAATAACTTCAAAATATTATATCGATGTCGGAATGAAAAACTCTATTGGCAGTTTACTTGGATTTACAGATACAAAAAAGAAAATCTTAACTCCTGAAACTACTCATTCAGGTAATACAACTGTTACAATATTAAAAGTAAATAGTATTGATGTAACATGTAATATTATACATGGATCATATAGAGAAGGAGTAAATCAGCATATTTTACATACATTTTATCCAACAGTTGCTCCAGGTTTTAAAATTGTTGAGAAGCCACAAAACTTGATATACCTACCGTTAAACACCAGTTTCATTTCAGACATCGTGCTGAACATATTGGATCAAGACGGTCATAGTGTTGACTTTAGAGGAGAAACAATTACTATACGAATACACATCAGAGCGGCGACATAAAAATCAACATGGGATTATCATTTAAACCACAACGGAAGAGTCGGGAGCTCAGTAGCTCCTCGACATTGGAAGAGTTAACATCAGACAACATTCGTTTTCTACAAAAGATTGGATTGAAACTTAACAACGATGGATATCCTGGATATATCTCAAGGACCGACATTCGACGAAACACTATGGGAGAAGGAATATCACACACACAACCCTTACACTTCATCAAAATTAAACAATAATGATGAAATAAGAATTCCCATTCAACAACAAGATATTTACACATTACCATGTGAAAGTTATTTGTACATCGAAGGAAGGGTATTAAAATTGGATGGAAAAACTGCTTCAACAGTTCCTTTTATAAATAACCCAATGGCATATCTTTTTGATGAAATAAGATATGAGATATCAGGGGTGACAGTTGATTCAACAAAAAAGGTTGGTATAACAACTACATTAAAAGGATTAACATCATTAACACCACATGAGAAGAATTCAATAGTCACTGCCGGATGGGTTGCTCCTGATAAAGACACTATAACACCTGCTTCCAACGGTCATTTTGATTTTCATGTACCTTTACGATTGCTTTTAGGATTTGCTGAAGATTACAAAAGGGTTATAATAAATGTTAAACAAGAATTAGTATTACTCAGATCTTCAACTAATAAGGACTTAATACTTGCAGACCCTGCAACTACGGAAGATAAACTGGAATGGCAACTACAATTGGATAAAGTTGTTTGGAGAGTACCTCATGTAAGATTGGCTGATGAACATAGAATCGTATTGTTAAGAAAGTTAAAATCTGACCGTGACATTGTAATGCCATTCCGAAGTTGGGAATTTCATGAATACCCTACATTACCCCAAACAGAACGACAAACATGGACCGTCAAAACATCAACTTACTTGGAACGTGCAAGGTACATAATACTCGGTTTTCAAACTAAGCGAAAAGATGTTATTACTGCAAATGCTGGTCAATTTGATCACTGTAAAATAAAGAATTGTAAAGTTTTCTTAAACTCTCAATTCTTTCCATATGACAATTTAAATGTCATGTTTAGCAAAAAACGTTATTCCATTTTATATGATATGTATGCAAGATTTCAATCATCATATTATGGAAAGACTAATACACCACTATTATCACCTGATCAGTATTATTCCAAAGCTCCAATAATTGTAATCGATTGTTCAAAACAAAATGAATCAGTAAAATCATCAAGTGTGGATATAAAAATTGAAATGGAATTTGAAGAACCAGTAGCGGATGGAACTTCGGCATACTGTCTAATTCTACATGATAAAATAGTTACTTACACACCACTGACCGGAATAGTGAAGAATGTACTTTAAGAATAATTAGTACAACTACTGCAAAATATTGAGGTTAGAATTATCTTCCTCAATTTTTAAGGTTAGAATTTTGTTTATAAAACACAAGTTGAAAATAAACAATTATGTAATTGTATAAATTTCAAAAATTTTACAAAAAATATAAAAGCAGGAAATTACCTAGTAGAAACTTCATTCTATCTTCAACCGTCGTTTGGGAAACATCGTTCGCAAGATGAATTCTACTAACGGAGAAGAAAATACACCTCTAATGGATGAAAATAGTTCTGATATAGAAAAGCAAGTTGAACAAGAAATGGATGAATTCCTCAAGTTTAACAAACATAAGAAGAAAGAAGAAGAAGGAGAAGATGAAAAAGAAGTAAAAAGAAAAAAGGTTGAAGTTAACATTACAACAAATATTTTAACAGAAGTATTTCTTCGAATTTTCTACCCTATTTCTTCATGCATGACAAAAAGTATATCTGTTGGAATTGTAAAATCATTGGATTATTCACCAATTGTTATGTTAAATCAAGGAAGTAAAATGGTTATCTTTACTGAAACTTCTTGGGATTCTCTAATGAAACATTTACATCTTTTGGAATGTTATTTAACTAACAACACATTTGGAAAAAGAACAAGATTAAGTTTATTAGAATCAAATATTGAAGTTGATATAATCAAACATCGTGGGGGACAAGTTGTTCGCTTCAAAGATTTAACTAGACATGATGTAAAATTACATTTCACTAAAGAAGAATTTTACACTTTAAGTTGTACTACCGGTCCTGTCACTAGATACTTAAAACAACTAGTATTTTCAAGTACAATAATTAAAGATTATCTAATCGATACATTGGACAGACAACCATTCATTCCAATTTTATATGGTCCTGTGGATACTTCAATTTTTAATCGAATACCTCAAGAAGTGGATATGTGGAGACAATTAAACAACTATCACACCAATTTTAATATAAACGAAGAAGCGCAAGAAATAAAAGAAGAACAATCGTGTTTGTAATAACAGTCAGTTGTGGATGAGACTTCATCATGAACAAACGGGTTTCGTTTTCTACTGCATCACAGTTAATGGAAGTTAAAAGAGGTATAATTGAATTTCAAGCTTTTCGAGGGAATGATGGAAATTTCATTATTAAAGAATTAGTAATTTTGGATATGAACACATCTGTAATTTATCATTACTTGTTCAAACCTCCATTTCCATTCAATAAACTAACAACTAAAGCGAAAGTTACAAACAAATGGTTAAACAAACATTTTCATAACTTAAAATGGGATGAAGGTTTTATTCATTATAACATGATGCCGCATATTATGAATCATTATTGTAAAGAGTTTAAAACTATCTACACAAGAGGATTGGAAAAAGCAAATTGGATACAATCATTTACAAGCAATGAAGTGATAAATGCAATAATAGATAGAGATTTCCAATGCTACTTTAATGAACTTTGTATTTCATCAAAAAGTTTTAAACATCGAAGGTCACAGTGTGCTTTGAAGAATGCCTACCGCTTGAATAATTTCCTTCAACAAAGTGGTGGGGGTAGCATCAGTGGTGGGGGTAGTGTCAGTGGTGGGGGTATTCTCGATAATAAAAGTGAGAGCGCTACCATGACACAGCATGAGTATTACTCGAACCTCCGAAGAGACAACATCTCCAACGGATATTCTTATTAACAAGAAAATTAGCATCAGCAAAAACATTAAGATGGCATCAAACAACTTACTTCAAAATTTAGTTGAACAATTCAACGCTCATTCAAAATCAACAATCCTACCTACAAAAAAAAGTTCCGAGCTGAAAGAAGAAAAACACTACATCATTCATACAATAAAGAAGATGGAAACTTCAGTAGGTGATGCTATAAATTGCACATTAAGCGAGGCACCTTATACAATTGGTGATGAAGCAAAATTTCAAATCTTCCTACCAAAGCGCTTCGTACAACTACTACAAAATGAAGATCTTCGTATAATTCAACCCGGCGCACTCTATTTGGTATCACATGGACCAAGTGGAAACAATTCTACTGAACTTACAATTCATGTAACACCTACTACTGATTAGTTTGTACATAAGATTGTAAATATTTCTTTGTATTTGTTTCTCAATAAATATGATATAAACCTAAAAAAAAAAAAATAAAAAAAGCAACATATTGTAATGTGTTTGTACATTACAATATGTTGCTTTTTTTAAAAATTCCATGGGATGACCTTGACCCAATTTTGTGTGATAATAAAAGTGAAAATCAACTTGTTAAATTCATCAGTCTACGACTACCTTTCGTACCGTACACATCTCACTCTCTATCACTAAATACAAAACTTCAACATGTCCCTAAAGGTTAAGTGTGCATCTTATGATACCAACACCATAACTACTTTTGAACAACTTGAAGATTTAACTAACGAAATGCGAGTTTTACTTACCGGTGGTTATCACTTAACTGTTGATGTTAGTGCTACTAATACAAGGATGTTCACTAAAACAAAATATTGCGATGATGAAATATTTTTTTCTACACAACCTACAACTTCTTCATCGCCAGCTGGTCAACATAACGTCAAGTTCCAGAAGTATTACCAATGATGAATAACTTTTAATAAATAAAATTACAACTAAGGAATCACGTGATCAATATCAAGTTCATAAAAAGGATGTAACAGTTTGATAAATAATCATTCGCTTCTCAGCTCTCGCCACAACAAGATCTATTCTACAAAATGTTATACAGAATGATGATTGAACTTGATGGGAAAATCTATGGAAAGGATTATAACACTGTTGAACAAATGACTCAAGATTTAGATGTATTAACTAAAGAAGGATATCAAGCTAAATTAATTTTAAAATTTCCTGAAGTACATCCACTATCAACAGAAGAACTTATTGCTATGGCTAAGGCAGAGAGAGAAAAAAAGTCTGAAGAAAACAAACAGAAACAAACTTCCTAAATTTCAATAATCCTTACACTTGTAAGGTATAATTTTTTAAAACTCCATTTGGATGACCTTGAAATTACCCCTACCACTTTTCATAGTACATAAAACTCGCTATTCATCACTATACAATCTTATTCTTTCACTAGACTCCGCAGCGTCAACATGGAAGAGCAAAAATACAAGTACAAACCTCGTTACTGTTGTGAACAACAGTGTACAGATTTAGGACCAATGATGGTGGATGGGTTAGCTTGTACTAAATGTGAATTCTTCGGATCTTGTTATTGCAAATGTAAAACAAAACAACTACCGCCACCGGAATTGCGAACTTTCAAATTTTACAAATCAAGATATTTTCATACATGTTGTCCTCAAAGATGTTTCAAATTTCACCCTCTAGATCTTGCTCATTGTCAACGCACCAAGTCTCATCAAGATGATTTTTGTACACATATGATAAAAAGATGTAAATACAGATCAGATTGGTATTCCGATCCTGTAGAACCATCAAATGTATAATTTCAGTTTTACACTCTTTTTTAAAACTTCAATTGGATGACCTTGAGATTTCCCCCACCATTAGTTCTAATTTTTATATAATATTAAATCATTCCACTTCCAACACTCTAACTAACAACATGGAAGGAAAATTTATCAAGTTTGAACATATAATAACTGACAGGGAGGAGATGGAAGAATTGTTTCAAAACTTACTTTCTGTCATTGACGAATATCCTATAAGATGGTTCAGAATTGTAGTTCAATATTTAAATCCTGGTGAATTGTTTTCTTCATCGAGTGAAGAGGATGAAACAACTACTTCAGTTCAAATAATTGAATTAAAAGACGAAGAAGAAGAAGAAGAACTAAACGTTTTATTCAATCATAAGCTCAAGGTCCCCAATATAGAAGCCCCCTCCCTAAAAAGCCCCCCTCCCTAAACACCTGCTCAAGGTCGCCATTATATAAGCCCCCTTCCCTAGGCGCTAATCCTTATTCGATTGCCAACTCTCTAACGATGAACACTTCTCAATTGGCACGAATGAATGCTAGTTTTGAAATAAACTCAAAAGATGATTTACAAGAAATATTTAATGCTTTAAATGAAATTATAGATAAATTTAACGCTATTACAATGAATTTGGAAATAACTTACGCTTGTCCTATTTGTAATAAGGTTGAAAATTCTGATGAAGACAGTTTACTAAATACTACTCCTCTTACCCCTCTACAGTCGGACACAACTTCTGAGGCAAATGATGAGCAGCATCTTTCCCCCACCACTTCTATGTAACAACGCTCTTTCCCCCCACCACTTCTTTATTTAACCGACATTTCCCTCTTTTAACTCTCATTCCATCCTCGCCTCTTCAACTATCAACATCGCTTCTTTCAAAATTTCAAAAAAAAACACAAACATGATGGATATGATGGATGAAGTTCCATTTGTAACAAGGATGGAAGAGGATAAATTGAAATTGGAAATCAAACGTTTGGAAATGGAACGGGAAAACCAACTCGAGATGTTACGTTTGTTCAAACTTTTTAAATACATCATCTGGGGACTCTGCGTTTACCTTCTCATCGTCGTCGGTGTTTGTGTTTACAACTCTGTAGTTCATAACAAAACTTCAACTTGTTTAAACACTGCTGTCACACATTGATTGTATGTTTTTCACAAATAAAATTCACAAACCTAATTCTATACCTATCCCGCTATCGCCGGAGTTGGTTCCACTCTCCGAACTATTACTCCGGTGGTAGCGGGATAGGGTTTTTTAAAACTTACTCTGGATGACCTTGACATACTTTCCATAACCCAATTGTCAAGTTGAATTTCAAATTTCAAATAACATCTCCTACCCCACCGGAAGCTATATGGCATGGCATATGGCGGCAGCGACTGATTTGGCAGCTGGCCGATGGCAGCTGGCCGGCAGCGGCTGGCAATTGGCACGACTTCCGTTTTGAAAGTAACCAAACCCCACTACTCTTGTGTCAAAAAGTCTTACTTCCGAACATTAGACTAAAGGCCGGTTTCTGGAAGCAATTTTAAACCTAAACTCGAGTTTAAGCCAAAATTGTCCACATGTTTAACATTTAATTCAACTAAGCTTAAGTTAAACGTGTTTGGAGAAACCGGCCCTGAGTTAAATAAACATACAAACAATTATTTATCTAGGCCTAGTAAAAAAAACTTTAAAAAACGTACGCCTAAGTGATGTAAAAATATATATGTAAACAGGAAAAATTGTTGAATTAAATAAAAGAGAAAAATAAGTTAAAATAATGTTAAAGGCCTAATGAAAACAGGAATATTGAACAACAAAGTTGTATGATTATTTGTTTCGTACTATTATCTTGATGCTATTGTTATTGTTCCCACATGTAACCTTAGTCATCAATGAGTTATGAATCCCTTTATGGCATAAAGATTTGTAATTTAAAAGAATTTTGTGGGGAAGGTTGATGTTTGTGCACTTGCTGCTATAAGTTAGACTACACCATAACTGGCGTGGGTCGGGTGTACAGGTGAAGTGTGTGATAGCGTCTAATCTCCCCTACCGTTGACACTATTGTTGGTCAAAACCATCGCGATCTGTGACCGAAATGTGCTTAAGTTCTTCAATTGCATTGTACTATTTTCCTAATACGAGGTACTTGTGTGCCACTGCGTATCTATAACTGTAACTCGAACTCTTTGACAAATTATTTTTTCTCAACAAAATTAATTAAATTATAGTTTTTTTTCTGAGAGGCGAGTCAAGGAATTAAAGTACTTATCATTATTAAGCATTTAAGTACTATTTCATTTATCTTTGTGCTTGGCTTGAGCGTACAGTTTTTTTTTTTTTTTTTTTTTTTTTTTTTTAGTGATTCAAATAACTGCAACAAATGTCTTTAATATTCATCTAAACAAAACTGCGGCTTGTGGACCTGAAGCTATGATTTTTTTTTATATATTACTTTTTCACAGTCCTACAATTCTTATGAATGAAAATTGGAGGTGAAGGTTTACAAAAACTAGCATCTCAATGAACAATGCGTAGGGCTGATTTCATTAAAATCGGTTTAAATGATGCTCTATAGCCACAATATTTAATTTACAGATAATAATTACTATGGCTATGTAAATTGACATTTAATCAAGGTAAAACTTTAAGTTTTGAAAATGCAAGGCTGATTTTTTTCAAATTTAAGTAATAAAATTTTTATTTTACTTAATTGATTTATTTGAAAGTATATAGCCTATTTACAATTTTCTTTAGTTTAAATCGCAAATGGTGTCACTAATATGTAAGTATGTTAAGAGTCTGCACTACCTGCGCCATCTCGGCAGTTTTTCCAATAAGAGCAATGTTAAATTTGAAACATCACTGTGAGTTTGTTTTTCGTCGGAAAATTTCAAACTTGATGTCATTTTAAATTTTACCATAGTATCTAGTGCTTGACGTGATAGAAAATTAAATTAAACAATTTTCCACTCGAATAACGAATAAAATATAAACTTATTTTACACCATTTTTAAACATTTTTTAAACAATTTTTATTAGGTTTATTGAAAATCTATCCACGTCATGCACTCCGCCATTCCCTTATTGTGAACATATTCAAGTTTCATGCAAATCCGATGTAAGATTATCGAGATATGCTGTTTCAAAGACAACAGTAATGTTTTGAATTTAACATTGTTCTTATGGGACTAAAAATCCAAGATGGCGCAGGTAGTGCAGACTCTTAAGATCCAAAAGGGGTTCAGAGGCGAACAAAAGGCGAACCTTCGATATCCACGAGGAAAACGCGGCTTTCGTGGAAAGGATTTTCTTTAATATACAATCTTTTTAACAAGATGAGACGTAGTTGTTTTATTCAAATTTTTATTTCAAAAGTGAGACATTCGTCCTAAACCCATGCTCTATGGTATCTTCTACTATGTATTTTTCAAATACCACTGACTCACGTATCAACGCACAGAATAAACTACTAGACCTAGAACCTTGAAATTTTGTATGGACGTTCCTTTTAGGGTGTAGGCATCCACTAAGAAACGGTTTTTGAAAATTCCCAATGGGCGCCGCCCTACAGAGGGTCAAAGTTCGTGTTTAGTTCGAGTAGGGAGAATAATTTGTTTTGATTTTTTGTTTACATTATCGCAGATGATAACTAGGTAAGATGAAATCAGTTGTCTGCTATTTAATTTCGTCAACAGCTGTTAGCACATACTTTATTTACTTTTAGAGTAAAAAATAAGTTTTAAGGTTATGTTGGATCGTAAACATGATTCGGAAAGTTTTTGATTTTTTATACAAATCTAGGAAACAACGAATTTAGAAAACTATAAGACCTATGATGTTGAAATTTGGCATGGACGTTCTGCTTTGCTCATAGGTGCTCACTAAGAAACGGTTTTGCAAAATTCCATCAGGGCTCCGCCACACAGGACTTCAAAATGTTTAATGTTATTCTTATGGCCAATTTTTTATATGAATCTAGGAAAATCATATCTGAAAAACCATATGACCTAAGACAATTATTTGGAACATTTTCAATGGGAGATCCACTTCGCCCTTTGGTGCTCACAAAGAAACGCATTTTCGGTGCTCTTGGAAAGCATCTTCAGGGCTCCGCCCCTCGGGTCTATTAAATTGGTCTAGGGCCAATGGGGTTGAAATTTGGCATGGAAATTTCTCTTTGTTCAAAGGTATTCACTAAGAAACGGTTTTACAAATATAGTTTTTGAAGTCCTTTAGGGCTCCGCTCCACAGAACATCAAAATTACTCTATTGCATCCGTTGTTGAAATTTGACATTGACGTTTCCGGTTCCTTTTTAGCTCACAAGTATTCACTAAGAAACAGTTTTGCAAATATAAAGATTATTATTATATAGTTTGGGAAGTCCTTTAGGGCTCCGCCCCACTGGACTTCAAAATTACTCAAGAGCATAAGGGGTTGAAATTTGACGTAGACATTCCTCTACGTCATATAGTGAGTACTCATATGTACTCACTAAGAAACTGTTTTATAAATATAGTTTTTTATGTCCTTTAGGGCTCCGCCCCACAGGACTTCATGATTACTATAAAGGCTACAGGGTTGAAATTCTACCTGGATGTTCCTCTTTACTCATGTGTACTCATGAAGAAACAGTTATGCTATGCAAGTCCTTTAGTTTTTGAAGTCCTTTAGGGCTCCGCCCCACTGGACTTAAAAATCACTCTAGGGCCAATGGGTTAGAAATTTAGTATTTATGTTCCTCTTTGCTTATAGGTATTCACTAAGAAAAACTGTTTTCCAAGTATAATTTTTGAAGTCCTTTATGACTCCGCCCAACTGGACTTCAAAATTACTCTAGGGCATACAAGGTTGAAATTTAACGTGGAGGTTCCTTTTTACACATATGTACTCACTAAGAAACGGTTTTACAAAATAAAGTCTTTGAAGTCCTTTAGGGCGCCGCCCCACTGCAAAATTACTATATAGCCTGCAGGGTTGAAATTTGACCTTTTTACTTATGTTGCCTACTAAATTAAAAATGGTTTTGCAAAAATAGTTTCTGAAGTCCTTTAGAGCCCCCTACGTAAGGTCTATGGGGTTTGAAATTTGACATATTTGTTCCTCTTTGCTCATATGTGCTCATTAAGAAATTTTTTTGCAAAATTCAATGCTCTGCTTACACAATTCTCAAGAAAGAAGATTTCGTTGCTCTTTAAAGAGAAATTAATACATGTAAATTGAATTTGATCACGGGCGTCGGGCGAAGCCGTGACGGGCAACAGCTAGTATTTTATAGGTTTTTTTGTTAGACAAATTTAGGCCTACTCTGGCAAAGCTGATCAACGAAAATCAATCTGAACCGTAACCATATTTATGTTTTTCTTTAATTTGTTAAGTTTGGTGTAATAATTTAAATAATAGCAAACTACATTTTTCTTAAATGATAAACTTTCAATGTCGTAACTTGAAAGTGGGGACGGAATCAATATTTAATGAAATAAATTATAAGGTACAATAATAAACTTCGGAAAAAAATAGAATTTCTGTATTTCTGTAATTTTTGTATTTTTATATTTTACATGGATAGGCTATAAGCCAGTTATAGCGATATTAGTTAATTTTTTAAAGAACAATTTAAACGTGTCAAAGAACTAACTTCAATCACAATCTTCAATGTAATATATTTCATTAAAAACAAATTGTAAAATAGTACTAAACAGTTGAAAGAGAATTAGCTTTTCCCACCCTTAGATTAAAATAAAAATTTTCAACTTAAATACTAATTAACATTTTAAAAGCTGTCTTGATTCTTATTAAATACTGCCGATAATTGCTAAGTAGCACAACTCATTACAATTTCAAACTAGAGGAAGTCTTTACTTAATATTGTTGGTGAAACAAAGAATAAAAGGTTTCTTACAACCTGTCAGACCTTGATGATCAACAGAAAGTGCAGCAAACCCGTCTTTTCTCTCTGCAGAGGCACCTACTCATATATCATTACAGCTTCTAGACGTTTTACGTTTCAGTCATTATTAGATCTTCAAAAAGATTAACTTCATAAGTCCGAGAGCGAAACAAAAAGCCATCTTTATTTACTGTTGAAGAAAATATTTACAGCATAGTCGCATTATTCTTTATCCGATAAAACATCATTACGTTCAGATTCATCCGGCCAAATTAGTGTACAATTTTGTCAGTGTAATGTGTTGTTGCATTTATTTTAAGTAATTATAATCATGTTTTCCAGTCTAATTGAATAGCCTTGGGTGCTTTTAAACCTAATGCGGCAATCCAGTTAATTTTAGAGCTTTGCAGATTAATTAATGGAAAATAAATAAATCCGATTTAAATATTTTTTTATTATTTAGAGGTGATATAGTTTACCTTTTACCTTTTAACAAACATGTTGTGTATAATAAATAAACTTTTGTCTATGAAACTGGTACTCAAAATTTAGTAACATATATTTCGAATTTATTAATAAAAATATTAAGGTTAAATGTGGGTTTTTAAGTTATTTAAATGACTTATCTATTTATTTATTTGTTTTATAAGGTTGTTAATATTTATAACGACTGTGGATTAAATATTAAAATAACTTATGAAATTAAAATTGAAGTAAAAAACTTTAGTTCTTACCTATATGTATTTTTGGTAACCAGCAAATTCCACAAACAAAAAGTTCCGCAACACCGACACAAACTCTGACATGAAGCCGAGCACACGGATGTCAACAGCGCACTATGTTGTTGGCGAGCGTGGAGCGAGGAGCGCTAGGGTGCGGGGGTGCGAGGGTGCGGGGGTGCTCGGCCCACATCGGGCATGTCCGGCCACCTTCGGCCGTCTCCGGCCACATGCGCTACCGTGTCAATAAAATGACTAATTACTCGTTAAATCGGTAGCCTATTAATTCTGTGTCGAAAGACACTCGCGGATGTAATTAGATAAATGTTCAATCGGCTAAGTGGCCGGCGCAAAACAGCCCGTTTCTTTCCGATAATCGGCGACCGGCGTCGAGGGAGACTAATTCTCCAGTTTCTTCAGTCCGTTTGTTCCGCGCCTTTCCCGGTCGGGTTGACTCCAGCCGGGGTCACTCGCCGTGAATGCGCTGATTGTCGGCGCTCACTGAATACCTCGGAATTAATTGTTTTTCGTTTCTCCGTACTCCGCATTTATTCAAGTGTAATCAAATGAATTACTAGGTTTTCACACTTCACGTATTCGATTGTAATGGATAATGAGTTGTTTTTATGTCGTTAACGCGGTTTAATTTTGCTCTAACTCTCCTCCGGCTATGTTTTTAATCAACTCCGTATTGGATACAGTGAATGTTTCTGTCGTGATCTTTTTTTCAATTGCGTTTTCCTACTTATTTCAACTACATATAAAATAATTGGTTATGCCAAATTTATTGTTTTATACTACGTATTGTTTGTTTTTCTATCGGAAAACTGAAATCTGTTTGGATATAATTTTAATTACAACACGAATCGATGCTTGGTAGAAAAAAAGAAAGTACAAAGTATTCCTAAAAAAATACCACATTATTAAATGTTTGTTTATACGCCAAGATATGTTACACTGTATCACTCTCACTTAGAAAATTGCATAAACGCTCTTTCTTAAATAACGAATAATATTATCATAGCATTTAATGTCTTGCGGATTACTATAATTTTAATTTTAATTTCATTAATTTCAGTTGACGAAACATGCAGCATTATTAGCACCGAATAGCCTGGGAGTCAGGTATAACCCAGTAGGTATACTCTATGTTGAAACCCTACATAAATCATGACAATTCCAGAAACATTCCTTGTCAAAATAATAAAAGCACAATAGTAGTGGAGTTTGGCCGGTCCTGGCCCAGGTCAAGGTCAGGTGGTTGTAACTGTTGTAGGGGTAGTAGCGGCTGGGGTTTTTTGACAGTGATGGGTGGGTTTTGGAAGTGGGTCAAGGTCATCCGGAGGGGTTTTTAAAAAAGGTGAGCCCCGAGGGGTTAGATTGAAGGTGGGTAAATATTTATTTAATCAAAGAAAAGTAGTGGTTTTATTTGAGGAAGTGTTGGAGTGTTGTTTACTGGCGATGGAGTGGTAGATGCCAAAGGTGATAGCGATGAGAAGATAAAAACATACTATCCACAGTACGCATTTGAATAGTCGTAAAAGCTGAATCGTTTCTTGTTGATTCTTTGTTTCTAATTGTAGTCTGTTGATTTCGAGTTTGAGTTTATCCTCTTCCAATTGTGACGTAAATGAAAAATCATCCATCATCTTTGTGTATTAAATGTGTGCAGGTAAAAATGGGAGCGGTGTTGATGGTGGCGATGAAATGAGAAACAGAGATAGGGACAGGTTATATATTACTGTAAAAATAGTGGGGGGTAAAGAAAATAATTGTAGTTGACTAAACATCATTATTAGCTGTGTCGGGTGTTGCAGCTTTGGAAGATGGAAGACTATTGTTTGGCAGCTGTAAAACTTCGATGTCTTCGCTTTCCATGTTTTCGTAATCAGAAGAATTGTAGGAAACTTCCACAATGATAGTAATGGTGTTATTTGGAGTGTTTATTAGATCACTTAAAATTTGAAAAATATTTTTTAATTCTTCTTGTGATTGAACAAGAAAAGTACATTTACTTGTTGTTGAAGGAGAGGAGCTCATTGTTCGGAAGTTGGCAAACAAATGGTGAGCGATGGTCAGAGGGTCGCTTATATGCGGGCAAAGGTGGTGGAGGGGGAAGTAGAGGAGTGGGGGAGGTAGAGTGGTGGGGGAGGGTTGATATACCCATATGCGAACCGGCGGCCAGAGCATTTTGCGGCAAAATCCCATTTAGGTAGGTTATGGGTGGTGTGTAGAAATAAGTATTAGCTGTAATATAAATTAGAAACACTAATAATTTTTATAAATTAAATATTAAATTTATATTTAACCAGAGCTTGCATTTCTTGTTCCTCGTCGTTTAATTCAACAATTTTAACACCATTAGTTGTCTGTTCCTCTTCCTCTGCACTTTGTGACGATGAAGACATGGAGGTGGCAGAAGAAGATGATGAGGATGAAAATATTTTGGTAGGATTGACGTATTGCACTGTGATGTTGATCCATCTTAAAGGATAGTTATCAATGAGTGTGAGTAAGTTTTGGAATAGGGCTTCCATCTCTTCTCTGTCGGTAATTAAATGTTGAAAGGAAATGAATTTATCATCCATGTTGTTGTCAGTGCGAGTAATGAAATAAGAATGAGAAGCGTATCGAATGATCCGTAGAATATATGTTGTAAAAAATAAGTGGTGGGGGTAATCTCAAGGTCAATCAAATTGAGTTTTAAAAAAGGGCTGCAGTCAGTGACTACAGCTATACATCTGAAGCTTCAACAGGATCAGTAGACCAATCAGATCTGTACTTGCACGCATTTATGATGCATGTACAAAAGTCGTCTTTATAACATGCATTACACTCTCGGCAATTAACAATTTTTTCTGGATGAAATTTGATACATCTCTGGGGACAGCAAGTGTGGAAGTATCTTGATTTATAAATTTTGAAGGTTCGCAATTCTGGTGGTGGTAGTTGTTTTGTTTTGCATTTGCAGTAACAGGATCCGAAGAATTCACATTTTCTACAAGCTAATCCGTCTACCATCCATCTTCCTATATCGGTACATTTTTGTTCACAACAATAGCGTGGTTTGTACTCGTCTTTCTTGTTTTCCATGTTGACGCTTCTAAGTTTAGCCAAGAAATGAAGGTGTATAGTGTAGGATAGCGTGTTTTATAGATTAGAAAAAGTGGTGGGGGTAATCTCAAGGTCATCCAAATGGAGTTTTAAAAAAGAACATCTTACAAGTATAAGATGTATTTATTTAAGATAGTGAGTTTTCATCCTTTTTTTCTTTCTTTATATCTTGTTTGTATTTTTCTTTTTCTTCTTTAGCCATAGCAATGAGATCTTCAGTGGATAGTGGATGTACTTCAGGAAATTTTAGAATTAATTTTGGTTGGAATCCTTCTTTAGTCAATACTTGAAGATCGGACGTCATTTGTTCTACACTTTGATAGTCTTTTCCGTAGATTTTTCCATTGAATTCAATCATCATTCTGTACAACATGGTAGTGGTAGTTGTTTTCGCTGTGTCAGTTGGGAAGCAAATGATGATTCTGTTTAGGTTACGCGTTCCTTTTATAGATGCCACAGCGACCACTCAATATTATTCAACATCAGTAATATTTCTGGAACTTAACATTACTTTGAGTAGATGGTGTTGTAGTTGAAGGTTGTGTAGAAACAAATACTTCTTCATTGCAGAATTTTTGTTTAGGAAACATCCTCATGTTGTTAGCGTAAACCTCAATATTTAAACGATAACCACCGGCAAGTAACACTCGCAATTCATTAGTAAAATCGTCGAGTTCTTCAAAAGTTGTGATGGTGGTGGTATCATATGATGCACACTTCACCTTAAGAGACATGTTGTTATTTGTAATAACTGGAGAGCCAACAGAGATGTGTACAGCACGAAAGGTAGTCGTAGACTGATGAGATCTTCAAGAAAATTACGGCCTTTATATACCCTCGAAACTAGGTCAAGGTCACCCAAACGTATTTTAAAAAAAGCAACATATCGATAGTGCAGAAACACTATCGATATGTTGCCTTTTTCTTATTTTTTTATTTTTATTTTTTATTTATTTATAATCAGTTACACACATGTACAACAGTATATATATAAACTACAGATTAGTTGCTAGTAGGCATAACATGAAGTGTAAGTTCAGTAGAGTTGCTTCCGCTAGGACCGTGAGATGCTAAGTAGAGTGTGCCAGGGTGAATCAGTCGTAAATCTTCATTCTGCAGCAGTTGAACGAAGCGTTTGGGAAGAAATACTTGAAATTTTGGTTCATCGCCAGGTGTGTAGGGTGCTTCACTTAGAGGCGGTTTGAGAGCTCGCGTTTAGCTTAATCCCGGGCGTAAATACCGGTTATAACCGGATTTTGCGCGTCAGCTTAAAAATCGGGTTCGGGAGCTCGGGTTTACGCGTGCCGCGGCGTAAAGATAACTTCGAGCTAAATATGGGAGGGATAAACTGGGGCTGATCTATTCGGGTTTGAGAGACATGGTTTAGGTAATCCGGGCGTAAAAGATAATCTTTGTGGGTTTGAGAGTCCGAGTTGTAGCGCAAATAAGATAAACTCGAGTATGAAAGGAGCTATTTTGGGCGGCAACTTAGAGGCGGTTTGAGAGCTCGCGCCTAGGTAGTCCGGGAATATCTCTAAGCGCGGGTTAACTTAGTCAGGAGTAAAAAATTGGGTTCAAGAGCTCGCGCGTAACTTCTTCCGCTCGAGTTTATCCTTGTTCGAGCGTAACTCTGGCCGGCGGTTGAAGGGCAGGGAATCGCAGGGAATCTGTCCCGGAAGGTTGGCAACGACCAGCCGGAACCCCGGCGCCCGGCTGTCTACAAGGCCGTCTCGCCCACCCCAAACCATGGAATTGGCGATATGGTGAGGTGGTGGGGTGGTTTACAACAATGTATAAAAAACTATATTGTTACTTGAACACTACAAATTAATAATTTATTGTATTATTTGTTACCTGAATCGAATTTGTTTTGAAGGAAACCAAACATTCTCTCAACAGCTGTTGATCTATATAGTTCTTATAAAAGCGCTTTGCTATTGCCGCTGTGCCGGTGTTAATGGTCGTATACTTGGTACTGTATAATAAAATTATCTGGCATTAAATTTAAAGCTTCATAATATGTTTATGCGCCATAGACACTGACAACGCATAAGGACAAAACCCCTCTACATTTAAATACTTTATATAAAATGTTTTTGAGTTATACATAATTAGGGGGATAACGTAATTCCGGTATAAGCAGCAAAAATACAACTAAAGATTTAGAAAAACTTTACGTCGAGTAAATTGCCCCCCATGCAGTTCACGTTCGTTATCAGTGGAATGTAGTTGTTGTGGCATCTTCCCGCACCTGTCGAAGCAAAACATTGTCTTGCATTTGGGAAGTGCTCGCGATTCAGTTGAGGATAACATTAATTTGTGATGATTTTTTTGGGCGTTTTGGATGTTTATTGAATTAGGATATTCTGTATGATTCGAATTAGACCCACATTTATTTCATTTTCCCCTCCATATATAATTTTATTTCACGGATTATAGACCTAAAAATATACGACGTAAAATATTACCTATTTTGCTGGCATTAAGATTTTGGGGAATTACATGTTTAGGTACAGGAAAATCAAATAAAAAATCAAAATCAAAACAACCTGAGTCTTGAGAAAATATTCTTTGTGGAAGTTATTAATTTTTCTTCGTCACTTCACTCCAATTGTTTGACCTGTAATGGCCATCAAGGGCCAAGTTATTCCAAGTTATAGTCCGTTTTTTTTAAACCTGATCCTTCTCGAGAAATTTGGGGTGGGGGAGGGGTTTAAACTGTAAACAAAAAATTAAAACTGTAAACAACACATTTAAACCCGTGACAAACGTATGTCGAGTATCAGATTTCCTCAAATAACGTTTTAATAAGTTTTAATATCTTTCAGTAACTAATAGTCAGCTGTTATATTTTTAAGCCAAACCTATTCCTTGTTAAAAAGTAACAGTTCTAAAGTAAACTGATTAAAAAACAACTGCTACCAATAATATTGTAAAACTGATACACATTATGTTGTGATGTAACATTACCAGCTGGTATGCAAAAGAGAAATAAAACAAAAACAACAAAAAACCAACAAAAAAACAAAAGGCTTCAGCCAATGGGATAGTAGCCAGTATAAACAAACCCCCCCAACATCTCTTCCTCGAAGGCTCAGGTTTAAAAAAAAAACGGACTATATCTGTACGTATGCCTACCTACAAACCATATTTTTATTTTTACAGGTTTATGGATAATACGTTTTGTTGTAACTTTAAACTATATGAATATTGTTTAATATTTACTAGAGATCGCCTCATGATCGAAATTCGATCAAAGTTTATCAGTTGATCTTGCCCTAAGAAGCTTAAAATCATTTTAGAACTAAAACATCTGTTCTTCCTAATTTTCTAGCAGTTATTTTTACAACAGCTGACTAATGATTCATTCAATTCTTCTTTCTCCATAAGATTAACATTGGAAATTTGAAAGCCTGTGGGGCGTAGCCCTGGAGTCCGATGTGAATTAGAATGTGATTCTGCTCATCTACAGGACTCTACCTTTCTAACGGTATGCTCGGATTTATCCTACGATGCACACGAGCTGAGAAAAAAAGGAGGAAATGAAACATGCTTGCGTATTAATATATAGATACTTGATTAATTTGAAACAAGTTTTTCATAAATTTAATCACTAAACTGGACAAATCCGCCAAAAATTAAATAGCATTTATCGTTTACCATATTAATTTACCATATAAGCAATAACTTTATATTCGGGACACTTTTTTGTTGGAATTCTTTTTTTTATTTCATAGTACAGTAGCTTGAATAGCCTAAACGTAATCACGGGAAAAAATAAAGACGAAATAAAAACAAAAAATATGAATTTTTAGACGTAAATGTGTTTTAGAATGTCACGGTTAACTTATATATAGCATTATTATCAATTCAGTGATAATAGCAAGCATGAAATACGTAATAATAAAGTTACGCTCCAGTTAGACCTGCCCCCTGGCAGGTCTAAGTTGCCGCCCAAAATAGCTCCTTTCATACTCGAGTTTATCTTATTTGCGCTACAACTCGGACTCTCAAACCCACAAAGATTATCTTTTACGCCCGGATTACCTAAACCATGTCTCTCAAACCCGAATAGATCAGCCGCAGTTTATCCCTCCCATATTTAGCTCGAAGTTATCTTTACGCCGCGGCACGCGTAAACCCGAGCTCCCGAACCCGATTTTTAAGCTGACGCGCAAAATCCGGTTATAACCGGTATTTACGCCCGGGATTAAGCTAAACGCGAGCTCTCAAACCGCCTCTTAGACCTGCCAGGGGGCAGGTCTAACTGGAGCGTAACTTTATTATTACGTATTTCATGCTTGCTATTATCACTGAATTGATAATAATGCTATATATAAGTTAACCGTGACATTCTAAAACACATTTACGTCTAAAAATTCATATTTTTTGTTTTTATTTCGTCTTTATTTTTTCCCGTGATTACGTTTAGGCTATTCAAGCTACTGTACTATGAAATAAAAAAAAGAATTCCAACAAAAAAGTGTCCCGAATATAAAGTTATTGCTTATATGGTAAATTAATATGGTAAACGATAAATGCTATTTAATTTTTGGCGGATTTGTCCAGTTTAGTGATTAAATTTATGAAAAACTTGTTTCAAATTAATCAAGTATCTATATATTAATACGCAAGCATGTTTCATTTCCTCCTTTTTTTCTCAGCTCGTGTGCATCGTAGGATAAATCCGAGCATACCGTTAGAAAGGTAGAGTCCTGTAGATGAGCAGAATCACATTCTAATTCACATCGGACTCCAGGGCTACGCCCCACAGGCTTTCAAATTTCCAATGTTAATCTTATGGAGAAAGAAGAATTGAATGAATCATTAGTCAGCTGTTGTAAAAATAACTGCTAGAAAATTAGGAAGAACAGATGTTTTAGTTCTAAAATGTTTTTAAGCTTCTTAGGGCAAGATCAACTGATAAACTTTGATCGAATTTCGATCATGAGGCGATCTCTAGTAAATATTAAACAATATTCATATAGTTTAAAGTTACAACAAAACGTATTATCCATAAACCTGTAAAAATAAAAATATGGTTTGTAGGTAGGCATACGTACAGATATAGTCCGTTTTTTTTTTTAAACCTGAGCCTTCGAGGAAGAGATGTTGGGGGGTTTGTTTATACTGGCTACTATCCCATTGGCTGAAGCCTTTTGTTTTTTTGTTGGTTTTTTGTTGTTTTTGTTTTATTTCTCTTTTGCATACCAGCTGGTAATGTTACATCACAACATAATGTGTATCAGTTTTACAATATTATTGGTAGCAGTTGTTTTTTAATCAGTTTACTTTAGAACTGTTACTTTTTAACAAGGAATAGGTTTGGCTTAAAAATATAACAGCTGACTATTAGTTACTGAAAGATATTAAAACTTATTAAAACGTTATTTGAGGAAATCTGATACTCGACATACGTTTGTCACGGGTTTAAATGTGTTGTTTACAGTTTTAATTTTTTGTTTACAGTTTAAACCCCTCCCCCACCCCAAATTTCTCGAGAAGGATCAGGTTTAAAAAAAACGGACTATAACTTGGAATAACTTGGCCCTTGATGGCCATTACAGGTCAAACAATTGGAGTGAAGTGACGAAGAAAAATTAATAACTTCCACAAAGAATATTTTCTCAAGACTCAGGTTGTTTTGATTTTGATTTTTTATTTGATTTTCCTGTACCTAAACATGTAATTCCCCAAAATCTTAATGCCAGCAAAATAGGTAATATTTTACGTCGTATATTTTTAGGTCTATAATCCGTGAAATAAAATTATATATGGAGGGGAAAATGAAATAAATGTGGGTCTAATTCGAATTATACAGAATATCCTAATTCAATAAACATCCAAAACGCCCAAAAAATCATCACAAATTAATGTTATCCTCAACTGAATCGCGAGCACTTCCCAAATGCAAGACAATGTTTTGCTTCGACAGGTGCGGGAAGATGCCACAACAACTACATTCCACTGATAACGAACGTGAACTGCATGGGGGGCAATTTACTCGACGTAAAGTTTTTCTAAATCTTTAGTTGTATTTTTGCTGCTTATACCGGAATTACGTTATCCCCCTAATTATGTATAACTCAAAAACATTTTATATAAAGTATTTAAATGTAGAGGGGTTTTGTCCTTATGCGTTGTCAGTGTCTATGGCGCATAAACATATTGTGAAGCTTTAAATTTAATGCCAGAAAATTTTATTATACAGTACCAAGTATACGACCATTAACACCGGCACAGCGGCAATAGCAAAGAGCTTTTATAAGAACTATATAGATCAACAGCTGTTGAGAGAATGTTTGGTTTCCTTCAAAACAAATTCGATTCAGGTAACAAATAATACAATAAATTATTAATTTGTAGTGTTCAAGTAACAATATAGTTTTTTATACATTGTTGTAAACCACCCCACCACCTCACCGTATCGCCAATTCCATGGTTTGGGGTGGGCGAGACGGCCTTGTAGACAGCCGGGCGCCGGGGTTCCGGCTGGTCGTTGCCAACCTTCCGGGACAGATTCCCTGCGATTCCCTGCCCTTCAACCGCCGGCCAGAGTTACGCTCGAACAAGGATAAACTCGAGCGGAAGAAGTTACGCGCGAGCTCTTGAACCCAATTTTTTACTCCTGACTAAGTTAACCCGCGCTTAGAGATATTCCCGGACTACCTAGGCGCGAGCTCTCAAACCGCCTCTTAGCGTACAATTGATAGCGTCTCCAATTGATGTTTCCATCTTCTTAATAGTGTGAATAATATAATGTTTTTCTTCCTTTAATTCTGAACATTTTTTTGTCGGTAGTATAGTAGATTTAGAATGTTTGTTGAATTGATCAACAAGCGA
This sequence comes from Neoaliturus tenellus, assembly GCA_030545055.2. Lineage (NCBI taxonomy): Eukaryota > Metazoa > Arthropoda > Insecta > Hemiptera > Cicadellidae > Neoaliturus > Neoaliturus tenellus. Next base: position 42,912,742 of record CM061532.1, on the reverse strand, counting down.
TTGTAGAAAATTTTGTGACGCCATTATCTTTTTTTGCTATTGTTCGTCTTTTTCTTCTTGTGTTTGCGCGTCAGAGGTGTTGACTCTCCGGAGGTTTGAGTAATACTGATGCATTGTCATAGTGCTGCTCTCGCTTTTATACCAATCGCTTCCCCCACCACTTTGCTTGAGATAGACATTTAAACGATATGCGTTCTTTAAAGCACATTGAGACTGTTGATGTTTAAAGTTTTTAGATGAAATACAGATGTTATCAAAGTAGCAATAAAAATCTTTCTCCATTTGCACATTTATTACTTCATGGTTTGTATATGCTTGTATCCAATTTGCTTTTTCCAATCCTCTTGTAAAAATAGTTTTGAACTTTTTGCAGAAATGATTCATAATGTGTGGCATCATATTGTAGGTTATAAAACCTTCATCCCATCTTAGATTATGAAAATGTTTCATCAACCATTTGTTTGTTACTTTAGCTTTGGTTGTTAATCTGTTGAATGGAAAAGGAGGCATAAATAAAAAGTGATAAACAACAGATGTTATCATATCTAGTACCACTAACTCTTTAATTATAAAATTTCCATCGTTACCACGGAATGCTTGAAACTCTATGATACCTTGCTTTACCTCCATTAATTCTATCTTCTTAGAGAATGAAACTTGTTTATCCATGATGACGTTCAGTAGGCAACTGGTATGTTAATCCAGATTGACAACCTTTTATACCCCCAATATTCTTCTTCTTACTTACATTATTCTTTATTTGTTTAATTTGTTGCCGATTGTTGATTGTTGAAACATGATTCGTTTTCCTTGGCTTCTTGCTTTTCTTCATCTAAATTAAAGTTGGTTTGATAGTGGTGTAACTGTCTCCACATATCTACTTCATGTGGTATCCTATTGAAGATTGAAGTATCTACTGGACCATATAGGATTGGAACATATGGTTGTTTATCCAATGCATCAATTAAATAGTCTTTGATAATTGCACTTGAGAATATTAGCTGTTTTAAATATCTTGTTATAGGACCAGTAGCATAAGTTAAAGTGTAAAACTCTTCTTTAGTCAAATGTATTTTTATATTATATTTAGTTAAATCTCTAAATCGAACTAGTTGTTGACCACGTTGTTTAACAATATCGATTTCAATATTTGATTCCAACAAACTTAGTTTTGTTTTTCTTCCAAATGTATTGTTACTCAGATAACATTCCAAAAGATGTATATGTTTCATAAAAGATTCCCAAGAAGTTTCAGTGAAGGTTACCATTTTAGATCCATGATTTAAAATAACAGTAGGAGAGTAATCCAATGATTTCATCACTCCAGCAGATACAGTCTTTGTCATACAAGAAGAAATAGGATAAAATATTCGAAGAAATACTTCCGTTAAGATGTTGGTGGAAATGTTATCTTCAATTTTTTTTTCTTTGTTTCTTTTTCAACTTCCTCTTCTTCTGTCTTCTTATGTTTAAACTTGAGGAACTCATCCATTTCCTGTTCAACTTGTCTTTCTATATCCAAACTATTGTCAGCCATAAAAGGTGTAGTTTCTTCATTAGCACTTGATGTAGTAGAACTCATCTCGCGGACGATGTTACCCATACAACAATCAAAGATGAAATGAATTTCCAGCTCTTCTTTCTCGCTTTTATACTCGCAGATGACCTAGATATTGTTGATTTTTTGTAAAAACCTTACAAATCGTGCAGATGTTGTATTAATCCTTCTTAAAGTACATTCTTCACGATTCCTGTTAGTGGTGTGTAGGTAACTATTTTGTCATGTAGAATTAAACAGTATGCTGAAGTTCCATCTGGTATTTTATCTTCAAATTCCATTTCAACTTTTATATCTACACTTGAAGATTTCACAGATTCATTTTGTTTTGAACAATCGATTACAACAATTGGAGCTTTTGAATAAAATTGTTCTGGTGATAGTAGTGGTGTATTGGTCTTACCATAATATGACGATTGAAATCTTGCATACATGTCATATAGAATGGAATAACGTTTCTTGTTAAATGAAACATTTAAACTGTCATATGGAAAAAAACTGAGAATTTAAAAAAACTTTGCAATTCTTTATTTTGCAATGGTCAAATTGACCAGCGTGCGCAGTTATAATATCCTTTCGTTTAGTCTGAAAACCAACTATTATGTACCTTGCCCGTTCTAAATAAGTAGAGGTTTTAACAGTCCATGTTTGTCTTTCTGTTTGAGGCAATATGGGGTATTCATGAAATTCCCAACTTCTAAATGGTATTACAATATCACGGTCAGATTTTAATTTTTTTAATAATAATACTCGATGTTCATCCGCCAATCTGACATGTGGTACTCTCCATACAACTTTATCTAATTGAAGTTGCCATTCCAAATCGGCATCTTTAGTTCCACTTGGCGCTTGTATTACATCCTTATTCGTTGAAGATCTGAGCAGTACCAGTTCTTGCTTTACGTTTATTATTATTCTCTTGTAATCTTCTGCAAATCCCAAAAGCAATCGTAAAGGTACATTAAAGTCAACGTAACCATTTGAATTAGGAGTAATAGTGTCTTTATCAGGAGTCACCCATCCAGCCGAGATTAAAGAATTCTTTTCATGAGGTGTTATTGAAGTCAATCCTTTTAAAGTTGTTGACATACCAACTTTTTTTGTTGAATCAACTGTTACTCCAGATATCTCATATCTAATTTCATCAAACAGATATGCCATTGGGTTATTTATAAAAGGAACAGTTGAACCAGATTTTCCATCCAATGTTGTTACTCTTCCTTCGATATATAAATAACTTTCACATGGTAATGTGTAGATATCTTGTTGTTGAATGGGAATCCTTATTTCATCATTATTATTTAATTTTGATGAAGTGTAAGGGTTGTGAGTTTGATATTCCTTCTCCCATAGGGTTTCGTCGAATGTCGGTCCTTGCGCTATATCCAGTATATCCATGGTTGGCAAGTTTTAGTCCGATCTTCTGTAGGAAGCGTATGTTGTCCGGTGTTAACTCGTTGAATGTTGAGGAGCTACTGAGCTCCCGACTCTTTCGTTGTGGTTTAAATGATAATCCCATGTTGACTTTATGTTGCTGCTCTGATATGTAACCGTATAGTTATTGTTTCTCCTCTAAAGTCAACACTAATGCCGTCTTGATCCAATATGTTCAGTACGATGTCTGAAATGAAACTGGTGTTTAACGGTAGGTATATCAGGTTTTGTGGCTTCTCAACTATTTTAAAACCTGGAGCTACTGTTGGGTAAAATGTGTGTAATATATGTTGATTTACTCCATCTCTATATGATCCGTGTATAATATTACATGTTACATCAATACTGTTCATCTTTAATATTATTGTTACTGTTGTATCGCCAGTATAATCATTTCCAGGAGCTAAAATTCCTTTCTTCTTTGAAAATCCGAGCAAATTGCCGATTGAGTGGTCTAAGCTAAAATTTATATAATACTTTGAAGTTATTTCTGCTTTTAATGTATTATTATTACCTTTTATAGAAATATTTTCTTCTTCAAGTTTCTTTTGTAATACTTGGTTTATATCGTCTATTTCATATGCTCCTGTAGATAATGGAATTATTTTTAATTGTGAATAATTTCCTTTTTCATCTTTACTTTCATAATAATGTAGTAAATTATTTTTTCCTTCTGTAACATTGGGAATTGAATTGTATGTAGTCAAATCCAATAATGCTGCTTCCCATAGTTTGTCCGTAGATAAACGTAACGCTGGGAAAAGAGTACTTTTCAATGTTGATGAATTTCCACTCAGCGACACTGTATACGATGACATCTTAAAGCTGACTGACGCTCTTCGCTAAGAACTCCAAACATAAATGTCCGCATATTTCCGTATTGCTAGGTTGCTCTCTTTTGTAGTTGTAGAATATATTATTGCAGTTCCGAAAATAATGTTGAAGTTCTCTTGGTGGCGGTAAATTTCCAAAACTATCAAAGTAGTAAACATTTTCTCCAAGTTTTTTATAACATACCCAATGAGTACCTGGTCCATAATTAGAGTCTAAATTTACTATTCCAGTTTCATTTTTCCACACTCTATTTGGTAATGTATCTTTCATAAAAACTCCTCTGAAGAATGGTATTCTTAAACATTTCACATATTTTGACAATTGATAGTTTGTTAATGCTTCATTTGGAATTATCAATTTATTCTTCTCATTTAATACACACGGTATGGTATTAAGTAAAGACCCGATCCGTTTTTTACTATTGACCATATGGATGTTTTCTTGACTTTCCTTTTAGGGTTAGTGCGACGTCTTCTTTTAATGTTCCCGCCTCTTTTTGCAGCTTCTTTTTTACTAGGTTTTCTCCCGCGTCGTCTTCCACCACCAAACTTAGCTTTCGTCTTCATGGCTGTTGTCACTGCCCAAGCTGCTGCTTTTTCTGCAATACTGGCGTCACTTGATTTAACTCTTTGCCAAGCTTTTTCCGCTAGCACTCTATCTGCTATCGATCTATTTTTTGAATCTGCAAACTTGGAATACGCTATATCGTGTTCTTTGCAGGCTTGATCCAATTTATTAATTCCAGGATCTCCTCTTGCTAAACGTTTTGCCAACTTAGTTCCAGGTCCACAATATTGATAACCTCCGGGCAGATGAAATTCGTATGGTAGAGCGTCTATTGTTCTATTTAGAACAGCACCAATAGGAATCTGTCTGAGCAGGGATAACGCAGCTGATTTAATACCACGTCCTTTCTTGCCGCTGTCTTGACAAAGACTGAGCGGTGCGGTCTTCATTGTGTCGTCTTATATAACCAGCGTGTTTACTCCACGAGTTGCTTTACATAAATGAATACCTTATGCACAATTTTTATATTTAAATATTTAATTATTCAAATTAATTACATACTGATTTATGATTCTATTTTTAATCCAAGCTTCTCGTTCATCGGGTTGAATTATCACATGACTCGTTGTACTAGCTATATGATTGTGGGTATCAATAAGTAAATTGCCCACTATTCTTATTAAACAATCTAAAGTTACAGCATCTTTCGGATGTTGAGGATCGTGTAACTGCATAATACGTTTATCATTACACGTGTAAGCGGTCGAATCACTTTTTGATGTTGTTATGACTTGTCCAATAGTAGCAGCATCATTAAAATCTTCACCTGGTGAAATATTAATTATTTTCTTCATTTTAGCATCAAATTTTGTTCTATCGCGTTTATCCCAAGTTATTGTTTGTTTCACTGTAACACAATCATTTTCTTCATAACCAGGTATTATATTTTTTATTCTTCTATTATGACCTTCATATGTGCCTAATAAAGGACCGCCCGCAATTAATGTTTGTGCCATTAAAGGTACATCCGAACTTTTTTGACCAAATCTTCCATTTGTTATTCTTTTACCTCCCGCATCCCATTCATCATTACTTCCTTGCATTAAATCAAACTTTTCATTTCCATGTATAAATGTATTTCCTCGCTTTAGCACGGCATCTTCATGTTTTACAAAATTTGATGTTCCCCTTTTTAATTCTTTAGATAATTGTTCCATAGTAACAGCGTCTTTTGGTTGAGAACCAAATTTTACATTTGACAATGCTTTTCCATGACAATCGATTTTATCAGCATCTTGTAAAATACAGTTGTCCTTGATGTATTTCAGGTTTACAGCATCGCCGTCTTCCTTTGGGTATCCAATGTCATTTATAATAAACTTATAAAAAGAAAATCCTCGTTGAGTCTTTTCCGGTATTATAGAATGTAAATATTCTTTATTAACTGAATCTTTATCATTTTTTGGATTTGCCACATTGGTTATCCTATGATTTCCAGCATCATATGTTTGTCCATCTTTTAAATTGTTACCCCACTGCAATTTTAAAGTATTTGAAAGTTCAGATGATAAATACTCTCTATTAATTGCATCAGAACTGTCAGTTGGTTTACCAACATTAATTATTCTATGTGATTTAACATCGTAAGTATTCTTGTTTAATTTCAATGATGTTGAAGTTGCTTCTTTTACTGTTTTTAAATTTGCTCCATCAGTATCTTCTTCTGGGTCTTTAACAAATTTTAAACGTTTGTTACTCATATCATAGTCACCTTCAGGTGTTTGCGGCAATCCACTTCTTTTTCTGTTTTCTCCTCCTTGCACTCCTAGCCTGGAGTACCGTCCGAACTTGTCGACACTCATGATTGAACTGATCCACTGTATACTCACAGCTCTCTTATATATCCGTAATGATTTATACAACTATTCCACGATATCGAAGTTCGTCAACTAAAGCCACCCATTCATTATTTAAACCTGTATGACCAGCTTCCATGGCTTCATGTAATAGTCTCATTCTATCGACCAATTTGTTTATATCATTATAGTAAATCACATTTGTATTATATAGGTTTTTCATTAAACCTTTACCAGACGTTGAAGATTCTCCTTTTTTCTTTTTACCATATTCATCCATAAGTGATAAGTCCATAAGTGATAAAGATTTCCTCTTTAGCGGTTTCTTCAAAGCAGGCGCAGTTCGTAATGTTGGTAGTTTTCTTAGGGGAAACAATCTTTTTATTACAACTGTATATTTAGTTGCGCGTGTTCTATTTATCATTGAATCTTTGGAGTAATTCTTCTTATGAGCATTAGTATTTTGCAAAATTTCTTTAAAAGTATTTAAATCTTGTAGTGTATATTTTATAGGTATATTTTTAAAAATCAGTTCAAATAATCCTTTTGTTCCTTTATATTTATGCTCACCAATAACAATGTCATCATCTTCAGTCAAATGTACTTTTGAATCTCCTATTTTTAATTCATTTCCATCAATTCTCGCTCCATATACATGTGACTTGTGTAGTTTTGGGTTAGCTTTTATTTCATGCAACATCTTCATGATATACTTTCTTCCAAGAGGTCCTTGTTGCAATATATCACTACTTAATTTTGTTAGATTTGGAATTGATTGTTCTGCTTCAGGTATATGTTGTTCTTGTTCTTCTTCTTTTTGAACATTTTTTTCTGGTTCTTCTTGTCTTGTTTCTTCTTCTTTTTGAGAAACTTCACTATCACTTGTGTAAGAATCATCATCTTCTTCTTTTTTCAAAGTCTTTACTTCAAATTTAGAAATAGGTAGTAAAACATCTCCTTCATAATGAGGTTTACCAATTGTTTCTGTTATCTGTTTTAAAGGTTCTGTAATAGGCTTAAATGTAGTCTCAAGGAATTCTTCTCTTTCATTCAAACCCATTCTTAATGCTCGATTTTTAAGTCTAATCGAGTCACTCAGTGATTTTATTTCTTTTAATAGTTTTTCTTGGTTCACCATGTTTACACTGCGAAGACCAATCTATTACTAAACGTATCATCAATTGTTCAATGGATTAATACAAATTTATCTAACCCTATACGATATCTTCCATTTTTTATAGCTTCTTCTTTCATAATAACAAGAAATCCATATTTTTCAGCCCATGCTTTGCCACATATTTCTTTAAATTTATCAAATGACATGTCTGCATTCACATGATCATTATATATGTGCTTTAAATTTGTTTCATCTTGCTTGAAGATAATAAGTAGATTTGCATTATCTCTTATTAGTTGTTTTGGAATTTTACTGTAAGTTTGACCAATATAAATGCTATCAATATTGTAATGTCTTCCCACGGCAAAATAACTTCTAATAGTGTCATGATTTTCACAAGATACATCATCAAATATAAATATAGAAAATGGTTTAGCCTCATTTGGCTCCATTATAGTTTCACTAGCATTAAACTTGTAGAAATTAACTTCAGGCACACTTGCGAGTACCTTATCCAATAATTGGTATTTGGGTTGTTGCAAATATTTGGAAAAGATATAAATGTTGTTGAAACGTAATCCCTTAGGATTTGTTATTAAATTAAAAACCACATTTGTCTTTCCACAATTTGATAGTCCAGTTATTAAACATCTTATTGTGTTTGGCAGTAATTCACCATGTTTTCCATGATTTAACTTGTCGTTGTCAACTGTTAATTCATCAATATTATTAATAAAAAATCGATCCTTTTGTTGCACAATCTCCATCTTGTGTAAAGGTTAAACATGTAATGACTTCATAAATTGCTACACTAAGTCTTTTGTAGGGATCCAAGAGTCTCCACTTTTATCAAATCCCAACCAACGTACTTTAACCTTATCCTTTTTTCTTTGTAAAATTTTTTCAACAAGATATACATCGCCAACTGATGATTTTAGCAATTCATGTCCGTAGAATCCACCTTCAAGTAATTCACCCTTGTTGTCCTTTAAAATGTAGGTTTCAGGTATTGTTGGTTGCACTTTATAGATTGTAAATACTTCATTAGTCCAGTTTGGCAGATACCTTTTGCTAAATACTCCTTTGTACTTACTTATACGAACTTTATCATCAACTTTAAATGTTTTGGGCTGCATTTTTTCACGTTTAGGAGTAGTATTATTTTTAATACGTTTTAATACCATTTTAGCATTGGCACTATTTACTTCGTTAGGCTTCATACCAATGGTTCGATGATACTTATTGTTATATTCTTTTATAAGTTGTGGTAATATATCATACCAAATATATGATCCTCGTTTGGAAAATGTTTTATACATTGCTCCTTTTAACGTTCTGTTAAATCTTTCTATTATTGAAGCTTTAACTTCAGAATTTGTAGAATAATGATTTATTTTATACTTCTTCATTAAAGCTGCAAAGTCTTTGTTAAAATATTCTTTTCCATCATCAGTTTGTAGATGTTTGATGTTGAAATTATTTCTTTGTATAGCTATTTCCATAGCTTTTGTAACACTTTTACCAGTCTTGTCCTTTAGCGGTAAAGCATCAGCCACTTTAGTAAAACAGTCTATAATCGCTAAAATGTATTTGAATCCTTTATTTAATTTACTATGTGGTATCATTTCAATAAGATCGGCTTGGAAAAGATCATTCATTCCTTTTATAATTGTATTTCTTCTAGGAAATTTTCTTCTTGCCGGCTTATGAAGTTCATTTACAATCTTGTTCCTTAAATCTTCCATCTTCAGTTGTGTCTTCCACCCCGCTTGTAAAAGTACTGATCTCTAAAATGGTTTATCCTCTTTTATATGGTTAGATTATAGGTCAAGGCCATATTACATTGGTGTAAAAAAGAGGGAACATTGAGCTTGTCATGTCCCCTCTTCTTTACGGAAAGGAAAAAGGAAGAAGGTAAAGGACGAAGAATAGGTTTACTGGTCGATAGGGTATAAGGAGTAATGTCCAAATGGTAGAGTTTTTATATTATCTTCCAGGATGTACCTCTTATCATCCTTACAACTCAAAGCCCATTTGATTTGCTTTATACTGAAAAGACGATGGTTGAAGCTTCTTAGGGTGTTAAATGTTGCTGTTGTCTCAACATTTTCAAATAAGCATCTCTTGTATTCTTCAAACTGTACATTCTTCTTTAGGTATGAGGTTTTTATACCTTTGGCCTTCTTCACGATTTCATGTTCTCTTTTTTCATTTTTGTATAATTTAAATGAATACAATTTAGACATTAAAGCAACAACCTCTTCCATTGGCACGCTATTTGTTTCGTCTTTGAACTTTCCCAATACCTTTTTATTTCTACCATTGTCGTAATTGGGATGGTCTTGTGGATAATCAGAAAAGTCAAAGTCGTTATTGTAGATAAAACAGCGTAGGTCTTCATACATATCTTCAGTTCTTATCCAATAAATAAAAGCGTCCGTATCCATGTATACAATGCCGATGTTTTCTCTTCCATAAAATTTAACCATCTTGTTGTAATGGAAGTCATACATGTGGGTCTTTGAAATATCTAGAATAGACATCCCCACATATAAAGGACGATCCATTGTAATTGAAATTTTGTTCATGGAAACAGCTACAAGATTTTCGTTGATTATTATGGATGATCCGAAGTTAGGTTTTTGTACCAGCTTTTGTAGTTTCACCGGATCACTAACTAATTTCACATTCTTATGCTTTCTTTTGTTTTCCAGTGTCTTGCCAAATATCGCATTATTCATCAATTTAAAAAAAGTCCTTTTGAAAATTAGATGTAGCTGCAGTTCTTCTTTTTGTGTTATTGTCAATGTATGACTTTAACCAACAGGATTGAGAAAATTGTAAAGCTCTATTAATTTTTGTTATTCTCAATCCTAATTCTAGGGCTTGTTGTATTACCCAATAATGAGCAACATATCTTGATTTGTTGGTTAAAGTCATCATTAATTTAGGCCATCTACCGGTTGGTGATATTTCTGTCTTGGCCAGTAGAGGTAAATCATAATGGTGGTCATGCAAATGTTCAGGATACTCAATATCTACATCCAAAATATAACCAGTATCTCCATGTTTTGCTATATCCATGATAATTCCAATAGAATCAGGATCTACCCATTTAAATTCGCCAAACGGGAGAGGATTCGACATGGCCCATCCATAAAGGTTATTTGCATCAAAATAACCTAAATATGTACTTGGTTTTGTTGCATCAAAATTGGGCAAATATTTGTTATTCGCCTTTACATGTCGTGTTACGCTTTGAGTTAGCCCCCCTCGAACACCTGATTCCAACATCAGCACCATGTCTATATCTGTAAGAAGTTGGAGTTTACATTTTGTTTCCTTTAACATTGCTTGCCAAGCTAGTCCAGGTGATGTACAAGAATGCAGAGGGTCTAATCCATATGCCTTAAAACATGTATTTCTAAACTCTTCCATTATATCACAAAGTAAAGTTACATCTAGTTTTACATAAAAGTCCGAATATTCACCAAGTGTTTTAAATCCTAATTCATTCCATACTCTACACGCATGTTCATAATCTTCATGGGATATATCTGTGTCATATAGTTTACTTTTGAATTCTTCTTTTGGTGGAAGGGATGTTTCATTAAATCTTTCTAAGCTATCTATATAATCATACGGAAAAATACCTTTGCGAAGAACTAAATTAACCTTGTCATTACTTACAATCTTCTTGGTTTCTATAAAATCTTCTGTTCTCAGGTTTTCAGAAAGCTTCATTAAACTAGATGGCATAAAACGGTAAGAGTCTAAAAACCGAAGCTTTATATTTCCAACTTTTTTAGTAAAACTTATGAACTTCTCCGTGGTTTCAGCTATGACATCAATTTCTCCATTATCTCTTCCTAATTCCGGAATGATAAAATGCGCATCATAACCACTAAGGTTATGTAATATTACAGGTATATTTGTAGGGATCTTGTAGTTGATATTACAGCTGTTACATGCGGCACCTCTACAATACCCTGTCAGATGGTCATGATCATGAACCTTGTGATTTTCCACAGTAAATTCATTTCTACATAAATAACAATAAGTTGCATTTTCATGTTGAATCTCTTATTCTTCGTCCAAAGGTATCATCGGTATAATATCACTGTACAATCTTTCAACACTTTCCGCTATTATATACAACTGATCAAGGAATATTTTAGAAGCATTAACACCACGATAGACAATAGGTTTTAAAGTTAAATTAAATCTATTTAGATGTTCTTCAGAAAGAGTAGATTTAACCATTAAACAAAAACTGTTTGGATCATGTATCTGATACTTAACACTTTTCCTTGCTACATCGCCATCATTATCTTCAATAGGCACTAGTGTAGATTCAAAATCAGCATAAACAACAATAGGAATCCGGTATTGATGGAGATTTTCTCAAATTTTAACTCTGCCTTACTTGGACATGGTAGGATAATATTTGCTTCATAGTTGTTGTTACATAGTTTTTTATGCTCTTGTAACCATTCCTTTCCTCCTCTTCTTTCTTGTTGAAAATTAAAACATCGTCTACAAATTATCGTCTTATGTTCAGCTTTAAACAATTGATTATTAACAAGAGTTTCAAATTTTTTTATCCATACATAGTGGGAAACATCACCTTTTGTAAGTAGTAATAAGTCTGTATGATCTGGGAGTTCATTCTTCACCACACGCAATGGGTACACTTTATTCGAACTGTCCAAACCAAAAACATTAACAGATGTTCCAGGGTTTTGTTTTTCGAACTTTGGGATGTCCTTCAAAGCCACTGGGTAAGTCAATCCTTGGAAATTATATTTATATCTGTGTGTTTCATATTCTTCACTGGGCCTAACTGCATGGTGAGGTGGTACAAATTTTGCCGTCATTGCATATCTAAAACATTCCATATCTTCATTTTGAACATTTATACATGATTTGGTGTCTGAAATTTTCTTTGGGAGCGGAATATAACTGCTACCCCTTAATCCATAGCCGTGTTTATGAACTCTAACATCCATACCCTCAATACTAACCAAACTCCAACCAGATCCTCTTCCTTCATGTTCTTGAATTTTTGTTAATATTTCTTCCAAACAATCTTCAACTATTGAATTAATATCTGAACTTGCCATGATGGTCTGGTTTTTTGTCATGAATCCTCTTGGTGACATTTCTCCTTCTACATTAGTAAACATAGCATTTAAGAATATGCCAAATTTAATAAAGTTTAGTCTTCTTAATTCTTCTGTGAGTGTTTTACTTACAATTGTTCTTACTTCTTTAAACAACTGATCCAATTCCAAATTTTCATTTTGAATTTTGTGGTGCATTACTACTCTACCTTCTAAAGCAAATACTTTTAAACTCGGTATTTCATTAGATGGTCCTGCTAATGGTTCTTCTTCTTGTTGTTCTTCTTTTGGTTCTTCTTCTTCATATAGTTTTAAATCTTCATATTCTGTTTCTGTTACATCTTCATTATTATTATGGAATAATTCTTTATGTATTTCTAGTAGAATATTATCATGAAAAGTTTCTGAGCAAATTTCACATTGATGCATCGTGTTGATGTTTACTCTTTCAAATTTAGCACGGAAATGAAATGCTTCTCTCTTCTATTCCCTTTATATAATGCTTCCCCACCACATTTGTAAGGTTTTTTTTTTTGTTAGTGAAATGTTAGAATTAGTAGTTTAACACTAAAGCTGAAAAGTAATGATTAAAGCCTATATTTTCTTCCAATTGCAAATACTCCACATATGCCTCCACCCACAGCCATAACAGATCTATGTTTCTCCAATATACACCAAAGGTGTGTCTATCATCTACCAAAATTGGAGATCCTATGTTTACTAATCTTCCATTTTCTATCCATGTCACAACTTCAATTAAAAACCTTCCTATAATATCCATTGGTAAATTCTTATCCACAAATATTCTTGTTACAACATTTTCACTTAACAAAGGCACTTCAATTTCTTCATTAAAATGGTGGAGGGAGAGGAGGAGCGGGAGGGGGAGGGAGAGGAGGAGCGGGAGGAGGAGCGAGAGGGGGAGGGGGAGGGGGAGGGGGAGGAGGAGGGGGAGGGGGGAGGGGGAGGGGGAGGGGGGGTAATTAACCTAATTGAGGTCAAGGTCACCAAAAAATTATAATTTACCAAAGTGATGGGGACGGCCGTAGCCATCCCCACCACTCTGTTTGCCTAACACTTCCCCAAATCCCAACCCGCCATAGTTACGTCTTACAAGGGATCCCAATTTTTGGCCCGCACGCACGTGGCGATCCAGTTTGGTGGGCTGTGATACGGGCGGCCGGCCTCGGGCCTGGGCACTGGACCTGACCATTCCAATTTTACAATGGGGACTCTGGAACAGCTAATGCAAGACGCAACTCTAACCTCCCACCCTTAATCTAGACCCACCCAAATATGATTATTTCCTAACAAAAATTAAACATTTTAAAGCAATAAAAAATATGCGCTACCTACGGCACAACGCGCATGTCCCACCCATATTTAATGAAGTTCAACAGAACTTCAATAATTTAAAGTTAAATTTAATCTACCCACCTAACAGCTAGCTGTGAAAGGTTATTAGTACATACACATATACAATAATTGTACCAACACTCAACATTAAAAACGCATAAAACACATTTTCCAAACATCAACAATACCATAACACACCTTAATGCTAACATCGCAATGCGCAGATTAAAACTAACACAACTTAAAACTAAAAATAACATTTTGCACACACACACACAACAAGTATTAATATTAAAACCCTAACAGCAAGAGTAACTCAAATATATATCGGCCGCTTATACATTTGAGTTTCCGTCTGAGTTCGGAACAACCATCGCGTCCGACGAATTGTTCCGAACTAACTCAGCGATAGTCGCCAAAAAGGTTCTCGGCTCACAAAGTGGTGGGGAGCCATAGGGGTTTAAGGGGGATAGAACGTCCAACGTCCAACGTTATCTGAGTAATGGTAGAAAATTATCTGTCCTCTTTTGCCGCTTAACTATAGTTATTAGCTATTGCCAACATTAAACCTAAATTGGTGTTACACAAGCATAACCGCTATCAACTTAATTTATCTTGATAAGTGAAAGTCACTCGGGGGGGGGGGGTCAGCACTTTTACTCGGGGGGGGGGGGGGTTTCAAGTTCAACATAATTACCATCTACTCTATAAAAGCCGCAACGCGGTTGCGCGTCCGCCATTCACTCCCCAGGTACCACACCTGCTACAACTAATCTGTAAGTCTCTACCACCTAGTAATGTTACATATGCTTTGTTTTAACTTACACCTGTTAAGCTTGCTATTTTTTTATGTAATTTATTTTTTTAACTATTTCTTAACATTTAAAAATACACTTTTATTTTATATATAATATATCAAATAATCTCGCGTTACTATTTTTATTTTAGTTTATACTTATTATACAAGTTAACCCCTACAGAATGATTATCTAACTTCTGCTGCTAGACTAAACTACTTGGACTATAAATTAAAAATAAAAATAAATAAAAATTTTAAATAGATACTTAAAAATAAATGGAGATAATGAAATGTAGAATTACTTTAGGTGGCAATTCCGAGTATTACAATGTGACACCGTATAATCAAACCTGAATCTCGAGTGGTGGTTTGTGGTCAGGACCCCAATGTTCAACTGTTGAGCTATTGAGCTATGTTGAACTGTTGAGCTGATGATTGCCATTGGCCATTAGACAGTCAATTGATGGTTCTGATTGTTAAACTTCCAGTTTTGGTCTATATGAAGGGTGTATTATGAATAAACAATTATTCGTAAAATTGGCATCTCATAATTATTATGCAATAAAAGTAGAAATGAGCAAGTAAAGTAAACAACTTAAATATATTTTTCATAATAAACAAATTCGCTTGAATGTTTATTATAATTTTCGCAAATATAAAGTCTTATAGAAAGCCTTTTTAAAAGCTCTGATTTATGAGAAAAATATTGGAAAATTTAAACAAGCGATGATAAATCAATTCCTTTGTCATGATCGCAGAGAGAATTTCCGATATCTTTTCATCCCTAAAGAATATCATAGACTAGCGCACCCCGATGTGATGCGAGAAGTGGACCCACAAATTACTGTCAAATTTATCAAATTACTGTCAAATTACAAACCATAATAGCTTAAGAGGGCGTTGGAGTCAATCCAAATTCCGCCTTTCCCCCATAAGAGCAATGTTAAACTGGATGTCAAATAACTCTTTTATTTATAATCAGAAAATAATGGTTTATAGCTCTAAATAAAGGGTTCATCAAGGCGGATTTGGTTTGCGAGAGGTATTTTTTATAAAAATTTGTGTTTTTTACTAACTTGAAATAACAAAGCAAGTTTTTTACTACTTTTAAAACATTTTCTGAATAATTTTATAAATTATTTACAAAGAATCGATCTCGCAAAAGGAACGTGGAATTTGATTGTGATTCAAAAGCTATTTATTCTGAACCAATCGGACAAAAAATAAAGAAATTATATGGCAAATGCCGGGAACAAGTTTAGCATTGCTCTTATGGGAAATAAATCCAACATGGCGGCACTCCAACGCCCTCTTAATCGTTAAACTCAGCTTGAATATATTGAAAATACATTCGGCTAGCCTAACGGTTAGCGTCTTGGACTTCAGTTCAAGAGGTGACGGGCCCCCCACCCCCCCGTCGGGATTCCCGAGGTCGGGATTCCCGAGGCGGCCAACAAAATTTGATCGGTTTGTGCCGCTTTACCAAAAAGCGTTTATGTGTACCTGGTACAAATCACATTAACAAAATGCCTCTGGCGTAGATAGGAGCAAAAATTAAAAATTAAACAAATATGAACGTCGTTTATTTTAATATTTAAACTTATTAAATTGTTATTTTCTATTTATATTGAGTGGGTCCAAGTTCTGTGAGAAACTCTGTAAATAAGTAAGTCTAAGTTAATTTTGTTTATAGTGTATACAAAAGATGTGTTTTAATTTGGTAATATGTATAATCAAAAATAGGGCCTATTTTTATTTTTTAATTTATTTTTTTATACTTAAACACAATAATTTAGACATTATTTACCATAATTTTATTATTAATTAAAGTTATTAATATGGTTTACTTATTCTTTAAATATTGTCTGCGTTTAAGGTTGTTTTTCATAAAAAAAATCTTGTTGTTCATCCGTAAAATATAGTGTGTTCTTTCTTATTTATATAGAAAAGCTACAATAAAATAATGATTTAACATACTACATGAGAACAAAAATAGGGAGACTATAAAACTCTAAACACCAACAATACTTTTCAATTTAACATTTAGTTTATAAAAAAGTAAATATGTAAGTTAATATAACTAACGATCACACAATTAAAATATAATTTCGTGACTCTAATGATGTGATTAACCCTTTAAGACAGTTTATACATAATTTAACTTGGTGTACAGTTAGAATTGTTAGGTTCATATTTAATAGGTATTTAAATAGGTATGTAAGTATATTTTAAAACGCATTTTATATCGAAAACTTTTCCGTAAATCGACCAATACAAATTACCTGTTAAAAAAATCTTTAAGTTAAGTTATAATTATAAATTACATCAAATCAGGTACATGTAGTATTTATACTTTTGATTCGACTACAATTGTAGAATTATATAAAAAGTAATAATGAACTTTTGTAATCTATTTATCTGTCAAAAATTACGAAGTACGAGAGCGCCACGAGGCCTGTGCTGGCTCGGACGCTAAGTGGCTTAGTCGTCATGGAAGGGCTCAAACTTCGATAGTTTGTAAACTACACAAGTTAAAGTAACTGCCTCGCTTATCTCTTAAACATGCTTTATATTGGGCCTAAAAATATATCATTAAACCTCTTGTTTTTACTTTTACGACCTCTTGGTTAGCTAAAAATACAGTAATTATTATGACAGTTATTTAGCCTAATAAGAGCATTTATGGATTAATCATGTTGGAAATAGTTGAAAAATCTTTCGTTCTTTAGGCTAAAAACTCTGTAATTATCACAATTGAAGCTCGCGTTAGCTTTGTTTTTAAATAGTAAATTATCGTAATTTAATAAACTTTTTTATTTATTGTTGGAGAAAAATTAGAAAATACTTTATTAGAAAACCTTAAAAGTGCTCCTTAAAATCTACCTAGATAAATTAAACGCTTAGTTGTTAATAAACAATTTAATGTTTTCTGGTTACATTAAAATGTACTTTTAATAGGGACCCAAAATTTCCTCTGTTTCATAAACTCGTTGAAAAAAATAAATCCAAGATTGGTGCACAATAAAAAACTTTTAGATTGGCGTGTTAAACATTTTTTGAAACGGCACAAAATATTAAAGATTTGTAGAAAAAGAAACTACGAGTGTATTATGACGCATTCACAAAGCTGCAGTATATCAGAAATATTGTTGAAGATGGCGTGTTGGGATCAAAGGCATACCAACTAAAGTAAAGTATCGTGTTACCGTTTAACGAGAAAACTAAGCAAATGTCAAGCGCATCCTTTATAATGTTAAAAACAGACTCGTTGAAATATGCAGGTATTCAATAATTAAAATTCGTTTTTGGAATAATTAAACTAATAAACTCTCTCCTTTAATTTTTTTTTAGTTAACTATCATTAAAATTGGTTAAATGAAGCTAGTGTACAATTCTTAATCCAATTTTAATGTAATTGTTTAACAATTTTTTAAAAAAATTTTAAAAAGTCAAAATTTAGTAATTTTTTTTATTTGAAAGATACTAGCTTGCCCGGCATGCTTTGCAATGCCAACCTGAGGACCTTTTTGCCCCTTGGTGAGCTCGATCGGTAAACTCACTCGCAGTCAGGTATATCTCGTTCGCTGCGATAACTTGCCGATAAGTTCAGCTTGTTCGCTGCGCTCACTCGCCGCAATTATGGTCTCTATTTTTTTATTACCAATATTCCCTCAATGCACGGTGCCGGAATTTAGGATGGGAGCTAGTGAAAGACTTTTAAACATAACTAAACTAACTATTTAAAAGTTAATTTAAAGTTAAAACAAGTACGTTTTATTTATAGTATTGATGGGATAAAACGTTGACCTTGACTTTTGGATTAAACGTGACATGCTAAACCACAGAATTCTAAATGGTTGAATGCGGGAAAATAAACCTACTCCCTGGCCTCCCAGGAGTCCTGATTTGACCCCTTTGTACTTTTTTTTCTGTGGTTACATATAGAGAAGATTGCAAGAATTGAGATATCTGCATGGGAGAATTTCAATAGCGATAACGAATTTAACACCAGATATGCTATAAAACACTCGATAAGAAATCGAAAAGCGGCAAGATTGACAGTTGATGCATGCTGTAGAGCAACATATAGAGCTCACATGAAAACTTATCGAGGTGTAAAAAAAACTTTGTTTTTCTTACTTTTAAATTAGAACAACGTTTAATGAAAGTAATATTCCTAAATTTAATCATATGTTCCAATACAAAAATGTTGCGTTCATAAGAATAACATGGCAGCTTTGAAGACGTGTGGTGCCGAGCCCTATGAAGGAATCTGGATAGTAAGCATTCTATAATATAGATGTTCTTCCTGATTCTAAGCTACCTCACCACCAATTTTCAGTCAAATCTGTTCAGCTGTTCTTGAGTGATAAATAGTGTAACTAACACGACATTCTTTTACGTACATTAGCGTAGTCATTTTAAATCCAAATTTCTCCATTACCTAAAAAGCTCTTATAAGTATGAAACTTGGTATGTATATTGATATTTACATCCGGAATAACATATCAAAAGTACTCCAAAAATAAACTTGTGCTATGGCCGCCATCTTGGAAAATGGTGCTCAAAAATCAGTTTTTCTCCGATTACTCAAAAACTATTCCTCTTGTAAAAAAACATTAAAGGTAAAAAAATTTCATCAAAAAAGAGCTACAACTTTTGTTCTTGGCAATATTTTGATATAATTAACCGTTTAGCCATAAAATAAAATATTTATAAAATAAATTTGAAAATTTATTTAAAAACCTGATTTGCTATTAAAAACGTTTTAAATAAACTATTAACATTTATTTTACTATTTTAATTTCAAAATTGGAATGTTCTTAACAGTTTCATACCAGTAACATAACTTTTACCTTTCCATTTATATATTTTTTGAATTTTTTAATGTTACGCCGCTGATGTTTTCGTGGATATACTAATATAATAATCCATTACTGAGTTCAACATGGGACATAATGATGGGATTTGGTACCTATGTATGTTTTATTTACTATGGAATAACATAACAAAAGCCCTCCCAAAATCACCTATCTTAGTAAATGTAAATACATCTTAATAAATGGAGATTGAATTTTACCTAAGGATTAAGACATTTAAAATAAATAAAGGGGTATAGGTTAATATTGTATTTAGGAGTAGTGGGGTTTGGTTACTTTCAAAACGGAAGTCGTGCCAATTGCCAGCCGCTGCCGGCCAGCTGCCATCGGCCAGCTGCCAAATCAGTCGCTGCCGCCATATGCCATGCCATATAGCTTCCGGTGGGGAGAGGCTGTATCAAATGATGGGGTGGAGAAGGGGTGAGCAGATGGTGTTAATGTTTGAAGTAGGAGTTAGTTTATAAAGGAGAGGGGATAATTGCTTCAAGGTCATATGGAGGGGGTTTTAAAAAAGACTGAACTATTAAGAGTTCAGTTTATCGGTGATTGTCATACAGGTCAGTCGAAACCGACAAGGGACCGAAGAATAGCTTCTACATCATTTATTGCTGTAGAAGATACATCTGGAACTTGTACAGGGTTCTGAGGAGTTGTTGAAGTTGAAATTCTAGGAGGATTTTCCCTTGGATGAGTTGTTGATGATATTTCTTGAACTTGAACATTTTCTTGGTCGGTCTCCATTATTATTGTAGTGTAAATTAGAGTGGAGATGTTGTTAGCTCAAGAGCGTAGAAGATAATGAAATAGGAATTATTGTTGGGGCCCTTATATAGGGAATAGTGGGGGTAAAATAAAAAAACTTGTTGAACACAGTCTATAGGTGTAACAAGTTCAAAGTTATTGAAGTGTAACATAGAACGTAAAATGTCGTAAATAACACTATCATCAACATTAACCTGCGAAGTTGTCGTAGAATATAATGGGTTAAAACTGTACTTCTTTCTAACTCTATTTAAATTAGTTTTACACTTTGAAATTGAAGGTTTAGAAGTACTTCGTAATATGTGTTGTGTTCGCAAAAGCTTTAATTTTAAACATTGTGTGTTCATCATAACCGATGTGTTACATTCAGAAGTTAAAAGAAGACTGAGATATAAAATAAAGTGTAAAAGGAATTGAAATAAAATGCTGGAGTAGTAATTTTGTAGGTTAGAATTAACCTACTATATGAATGCTAAAAAAAACGAAGTCTATTTCATGGATAATTCTAACCTCAAAAGTAGTTAACGAAGTAGTCATAACGTAAAACTAATGAGAGATGATGACTGAGCGGATGCAAGGCAATGAATGTTCGTGGCGCGATAAACTACCCACTTTTATAGAGACAATAACTCCAGCCAGATGGCGGCAATGGCGAGCAAATGACTGGTTGACCGACTTTCACCTGAGTAGTAAGAGAAGTAGGGTTCTGTGTCTATCCCTACTCCTTCGGGTGAATGACCGACCGGAAAGGTCAATGACCCCCCCCCCCGAAAAAATGGAGCCCCCCCCCCCCTCGAAAAAATGGAGCCCCCCCCCTTCCCCCACTCCTACCCCCACTCCTTTCCCTACTCCTCCAGGTCAATGGCCGGTCACGACCGGTTGCTGACTCTATGTGGTGAAACCAGACTAAACATGGCAGCTGCCATGAATAATTCTAACCTCAAACCTGCTGTGCATGCAATGAGTTCTCCAGATCGAAATGAGTCTATGCTATGCGCATGCGCCTAGTCCTGTATTACTCACTTTAGCGCTACTGCACATGGATAATTCTAACCTCAAACCTTGGTTTTGTGTTGTTGCGCATGCGCCGCTCCCCACTCCTTTACCTTCCTTTTACACTGCTGCGAACTGGACTGGATTGAACACTGTACTGGAGTGAAACAACTTCCCCCACTACTAGAAAACTGGAGGAGCGATAGGAGCTCGATCTTTGCGTCAGTCGCCAACAAATTTTCGTAGCGAAAGGTTGTTGGTGATTCAGCAAGAGGTTTCAAATATATAGTAGGCCTATATATATTTGAACTTCTTCTACTACGTTGCGTTTTTTAATGCAATGTGGTATGTGTGTGTGTGTGTGTGTGTGTGTGTTTAGTTTTAAGAAATAATTTGCGCATTGCGATGTTAGTTATAAGTTGAGTTTAGCATTAAGGTGTATTAATTTTTAAGAGGTTTTTTAGCATTAAGGTGTATTAATTTTAAGAATAATAATGGTATTTGATTGTGTTGAATTATTTGGTTTTTTAATAATGATGTGTTGTTAGTTTTAAGTGTTGGTATTACTAATTAATGTTGTTTTGCCTTACAGCTAGATGTTAGGGGGTAGATTAATTGTAAATTCAGAAGTTCCGTTGAACTTCACTTAGAAGGGGTGGGACATCCGCAAATTGCGGACTAGGTTTTTGCATTTTGTTTAGGAATATGATTGGGTGGGATTAGTTGGGTGGGTGTTAGAGTTGCGTTTCTGCATTAACTGTTCCAGTTTCCCTTGGAATTCATGGTTACGGTAGACCCGGACCGGACCGTTACGGTAGACCCGGACGGTCCAAACAAAATTGCGTCGATGTCCCTTGCAGAACGTAACTAGTGGGTTGGGAGTGGGAACCGTTAGGCAAACAGGGTGGTGGGAACAGTATTACTGTTCCCATCACCTTGGATCATTATAAATCTTGAATGACCTTGACCCACTTTTGGAAGGGTCAATGACCCCCCCCAAAAATGGAGCCCCCCCCCCGAAAAAATGGAGCCCCCCCCCTTCCCCCACCACTTCTTCCCCCACCTCCTGGGCCAATGACCGGTCATGGCCGGCCGATAACCCCTCTCATTTGCATACCGTTATAAAAGACGCGTCGGCCGCGGCTAGTGTTTCATTCCGATTCCCGACGTTACGCTGTGAACTTGGAGTTACAACGATGTCTTCTGTGCCAACTACTATTTCTACTACTTCTACTACTTCTACTACTTCTACTAGTTCAACTTCAACTTCAACTTTGACTTCTACGGCTGTTACTGCATCAAACAAAACTCTTCGCTTGAAAAACACTCCGGATTGGTATAAGAAGCAGCTTTCATCTCAACCTTCAACTTCTGGAGCTATTCTTCCGCCAACCAACTCTTCTAGACTTCGTAGTATTTTTTCACCGCCTTCGCCTTCGCTCTCAAAGGACTCTGCACCGCTATCATCTATCATGCCGCCACCGAAGAAGCCAGCTCCCCATCCTAAGACTCCTTCATTTGAAACTATTCTTCATCACCTTAGTACACCCATCATCCCACTATCACCATTGCCTCCTACCCCACCACTTACTTTACCTGAAGACCATACTTATTATAAAACTGCTCCTAAACCCACCCCTAAACCCACTACTAAACCCGCTCCTAAACCTACTCCTAAACCCGCTCCTTCAGAGCAATTTCGATCATTACAAGAAGAGCGTCGTAGGGCATTTAGCCGTCCCACTACTTGCCCTGAAATGCTTACTAGGGGAACTAAGAAAGGATCAGCTTGTGGGAGGAAATGTGTTAAAAACGAAAGTTTTTGCCGTGTACATGTAGTGAAACATATTTCTGGACCACAACTGACAGAAATCCCCACCGTTGAAGACGATCCTAAAATAATATCCGTCAGAGGAGAGAGGCTTAAGAAAGGTTTGAAATATTTTTTTGTAAGTGTTGTTGACCACCAACACATTTTGGCAAAATGTAACGGCTTAAAATATAAAATTAGAGTTTGTGACAATTTGTGTAAAGAGAAGAGATTTAACAATTTAGATTCTCAAGACTTTCTCCTCAGGGATAAAAAGGATCGTATTACAAGGTGGGGACGTAAACAGTAAATTCACATAGTTTTTCCAAATTTTGCTAAAAAAATAATGGGGGAGAAACACAATGCGTTATAGCGTTGTGTTTCTCCCCCATTATTTTTTAACACTCTAAGTCTCGTGACCTACTTTCATGTGAGTAGTGAGTAAAGGAGGGTTCTGTGTCTGCCCCCTTTCCTTCGGGTCAATGACCGAACTGGAAAGGTCAATGACCCCCCCCCCCGAAAAAATGGAGTTCCCCCCCCTTCCCCCACCACTCCTTCCCCCACCACTCCTTCCCCCACCACTCCTTCCCCCACTGCTCCTTCCCCTACCACTCCTCCGGGTGAATGGCCGGTCATGACCGGTTGTCTACCTACATTTAACCGTTACACTCGCTACTCCAGAGTCTTCATTCCAATCCGAGAGGCCACTGCCGCAATATGCCTACTCTATTAGAATTATGCTTGCGACAGATAATTTCAAATATAGTGTTGATGGAACTTGCAGTAACGGATGCAAACCTTCCACGAACACTACGTCAAGAAGTGTATTTTTTTTATAAAGAAAATTTTGGAATTCTTCATTGCTCGCGGTATATATTTATTGATGGAACAGTTATGTGTTCATATTGTGGTGTGGCTGCACTCATAAATGTGGAGGGACAAGTGGACTTTAGACTTCAAGGTGGAATATATGAAGATAACTATTACTTGTCATACAAGTTCATAGTTCAACAGGAAAAATGCGATATTTGCGCATTTAACTTGTATGAGTTTATACATGCAGATCCTACAGAAATTGATTGGGAAAACAATCCTGGAGTCCCTTATGTGATTTACGCTCCATAGAGGTCCACCAAACCCACCAAACGGCCCTTTTCAGGGCCACCTAAGACTTGAATTTAGGGATGTAAGCTATTTAGCTTACATGCAACTTAGCAGAAATAAGTTCTGCTACATGGCTAGTTTGATCCGTGTAGTAGTAAGCAAAGGAGGGTTCTGTGTCCGTCCCCACTCCTTAGGGTCAATGACCGGACCTGAAAGGTCAATGACCCCCCCCCCCCGAAAAAATGGAGCCCCCCCCTTAATTCTATCCCACACCACTCCTTCCCCCGCCATTCCTTTTCCCACCACTCAGGCCAATGACCGGTCTCCTCATTTGCATACTGCTATAAAAGAGGAGCAAGCGTTGTTCTCTCCTTCATTCTGCTTTCATGCGCCACACTTGTTGTTTCGTCTCTGCCTGCATTATTTTGCTTTAAAATGCTTCCTCAGCTTAATGAAGAGTTCAATCCTTCCGAATATGCTGATGTTTACCACCAACATGTAGAAGATCCAATAGATTTCTACGATAGTAGCAGTGAGACTGAAGATGATAGTAGCAGTGATGAAGATGATAGTAGCAGTGAGATTGAAGATGACAATGAAAATGATAGTAGCAGTGAGACTGAAGATGACAATGAAATTAACATTGAACTTAATGAAGAAATGAGACCATATTACTTTGATGAACTAGATCCTCTTGATATGGTAGAAAGATTCATTGCAGAAGCACACAAACGGCTAAATTTAGGATATCATATTATAATTGGTTCAGCTATTCTGTATCATGATAGTAAGTTCTTTTGTGTAACACCAAATACTAGAGAACATATGCTGATTTGGCGGGATGATATACTGAGGTGTCACGAGGAAAATATTAGCATTGGTGGCTACTTTGTAGCACAAGTGGGCTTTTGGGTCTAATGTGGCTAGTGTAGTGGCTAGTATAGCCACACAAACCTTCCCTCACCCCCCACCCTATCCCCTCCCAATCCTTATTCCTTCCCCCTCCCCATTTTTAAAACTCATAAAAGGCGGACTATGAACCTCCAGGTTTCTAGTCTGTACTCGCACTTTGCGCTGTCAAGTACATCTCTTGTAGTTTTTTCTCCTCCATTTAAAATATTATTTGTTTGTAAAAATGCCTCCTAATGTGAATTACCATTTTAATTCTTCCGAAATTTCCGATGTTTTTCTACAACCTGAAGACATTTTAAATAAGGATAGTGAGAGTGAGAGTGAAGACGATGATGATTATAGTGTTGAACTTAGTGAAGAACGTAAAGTTATAGCAATTGATCCACAATTTCCATTTGATACAATAGAAAATTTTTTGGTTGAAGCTAATAAATGGTTAAATTTAGGATGTTATATACGAATTGACTCTTTTATATTGTATGGTGATAGTCATTCTTTCCTTGTCACACCAAATGACAGAGACCGCATGTTGCAGTGGGCACAATCTATGATGGAGTGCTATGAACAAGGTGTGGACACTGGCGGCTATTTTCTTGCACAAGTAGTGTAATAACAAAATTACCTTTCCACCACCTTACACCGTATCCCTTCCCAATCCTTATTCCTTCCCCCCTCCCCATTTTTAAAATTGATAAAAAGGCAGGCTATGAACCTCCAAGTTTCTAGTCTGTACCCACACTTTGCGGCATCAAGATGCTTACCAGACTTGATGGTTTCATAGCCAATGATATTAATATATGGAGTTTAATAACAAACTTACGGATAAAAATTGAAGAAAAAATTATGGCAAACAATGAGCTAGGAGTTATTGTTTTTGTTTCATTAGTAGAACATTTTGAAATTTTGTATAGTATAAAAGTAACAATTAACAATATTAATGAACTATTTCCTTGGACAATATTTATTCGCAATAAAGTTGAAGAGCAGAAAATTATAGTAGATGTGACAGCAATGAAATATAACCTAGATAGAGAAGAATAGATACAAACCCCCTCCTATTCCTTTGTTTTGCAAAAAATAGTGGGGGTAGGAGTATATATAAGACTAAGTAAGCGATACATAGTTTGTTATTTGAAGGTAAAGAAGTAGTAAATAAACATGTTGTCTAAAGATACTCCATTTATTAATTATTTTGAAGTTAAAGATGTTTTTGAAAGCACAAATGAAATACAGGAAGAAAACATAGAGGAAAATTATAATGAAACTAATAACGATTCTACAATGGAAGAGGAAGAAATGGTACAGATTGAACAAGAACTATTTGAAGAAATGATAAACGATAGTGATGAAGACATAATTAAGGAAGCTATTGAAATATTTATATTGGATTCATCGTTGGAATCACCCATATCACCTTTACTGTCTTCTGAATCTGAATCTGAATTGGACTAAGGTACCCCCACCATTTTGAAGACGTAGTGGGGGGAGAATATCCCCACTACAAGTTAAAAGTTAGTGGGGGAATGTTTATAAATGTGTTAAATAGTTGTGCAGGAGATCAGTCTTAGGGAGACTAGTGACTGAAGATGTTTCGTAAAATACCTTTTGATCCTTCATACTACAATCTGTTTCATATACATCGTTTTCCAGACATTGAGGAGAAATTGTACAAAAAATTTTGTTCTCTACTTGATAAACCACAAAAACTACCACCAAATACTTTTACCTACAAGCTACCCATCATGGACAAGGACGATGTAAGCAAAATACCATTAGTTCAAGTAAAATTTTTGGAAGAAAAAATTCTTGTTTGTGTGAGAGAAGTATTTCATAATGATTATTCAAAAAGATTGGCTTTCAACTTTATTCAAGAACATGCAGGATCTGAAAGAGAACAATATCCAGAACCATATTACAAATATCTTTTTGAGAATGGAGCGAGTGTAACGGTAGAAATAACCATTACATTAGTATAACTCTCCCCACCACTGACGTCTCCCCACCATTGGCATCTCCCCACTACTGACTTAAATTTGGTGGGGGAATGTGGATAAATGCGTTGATTATTTGTGAAGAAGCTCATTCTTTGAGAAATGTTTCATCATGTACCTTGTGATCCGACTTCTTCCTTCAGGGAAAAACAAAGATTAAAAAGACTAGAAAAGGAAAGACAAGATAGAGAAGATATGAAGATGGAGTTTAATAGACTACAATTTCAAATACCTGGAATTGAACTTGGAGCACCAAGATTGAAAACCCTCCACTGGGCTGGAAGTTATATCAAATTTTTGAAAGTACAAGTTGAAGCAAGAGATCTAAAATTGAAAACATTAGAAATGGAAAATCGAGAATTGAAGAAATTAATATCACACATATCTGGTAATACAACAGTTCAAGAAGGTGAAGAAGAAGGAAAAGAAATTTTAGGAATCTAAATTATCAGCACCCTTTTAGAGAATAGGGAATAGATCACTTTGTGGTAATGTAATGACATGCCGCTTAGTGATCTATTCCCAGTTCTCGCTTAATATCCGATGACCTTGACCTATATAAAAGTAGTGGGGGTAAAAGCATATAAGGAGATAGTTATGGATATAACTTTCAGTACGAGTCTAACACTATGGACAGCTTGTTAGTTTTATGTTTACAACAAATTATCAATAATGGGTTTCTTTACCGTTATATAATAACATCAAATAAATGTGAAATACCTCAACCAATTCGTGAAATGGTCATGAAATTTAAGAAGGACAATAGTGGATTTGGTATTTATCTTGCTTTTATTTTTGAAGATGGAACAAAAATGTGTCATGATTGTGGAAAAGCATCTGTTTTAGACTTTGAACAATTTGAAGATGATGGAGGTAAATTAGTTCACCTTGTAAAAGGCCAAGTGATGAAATTTGAAACAGTCAAGAAAAAATGTAACATTTGTGCACAAAATTTGTTTGAATTTATTAAGTATAGTGCATTAAAATCATAATACCCCTTCTACATATGAAGAAGGTGGGGAAAAAAGAGTGGGGATTATAAAGTGGTGGGAGAACTTGTATAAATGTAGGTTGTTTGAAGAGACTTTTAATATTGTTGCAGCATTTGTTGAAACAACATGCAGTTCGAAGTTTGCCATTTTAAAATTAAATATGAAGATTGGAGCTCTGTTGCAGGATTTGTCAAGTCTAAAGAAGATAATCAAAAATTGCTAAATGTACATTGCTATATTCACAATAAAGAAAGTCATGACAAAATAATGGCATATTTAAACACACCTAACGTAACATCAGAAAGCTCTGCATTTATAAAATATTTAAAAGAAGAAGATTTGGATGTGACCCTAGAAGTTTGGTATCTAATTTAAATTATCGTGGTGGGGGAAATGTAGAAGTTATTGGTGGGGGAAATGAGATAAAACCGGCAAAATTGTAGAACAGAATTCACTCTATACAACGATGGAGCATCCTTCCACAACACCACCTGTATTGGCATCTGCGGATTGGCATGAAAATCATCAACCAAATAATTCAAGTTTAAATTATTATGAAAATGAGCAGCCTAGTACTTCAAATTGGTATGAAAATCAGTTGCCTAGTACTTCAAGTTCAATTTGGTATGAAAATCAGCAACCCGCCACTTCAAGTGTAAATTGCTATGAAAATCAACAAATTACTACATCAACACAAAATTTGTATGAAAATCAACAGCCGACAACATCAACTCATTTTTGTACATCAGTATTTAAAGTATCAAAGCCCCATTTGGATTGCAATAAGTTAATATCAGCTCAATCAGGAAGAATCAGGAAAAACACATACATGAGAGAAAGGTGCAAGAAAGAAAGGATAGAATTTACAAAATTACAGTTAACAGTTCCCTCTATTAAAGTGGGATGTACTAGAATAAAAACTTTGGAAGCAACCAATGCATATTTGTTCGAATTGTTAGACAGAATTGAAAAGTTGGAGAAGAATAATGAACATTGTAAAAAGTAAACACTCATTTCCCCCCAAAAAAAAAAACAAAAAAATAATAAAATAGCAAAATGAAAAAAAGTAGATGTAGAATAGAGAGCGAGGAATAGATCACTTTGTGGTAATGGACTAACATGCCACTTAGTGCTCTATTCCTCGTTCTCACGTTATATTGGATGACCTTGACCTACATTAGTAGGGTGGGGGAAATTGAAAATGGTGGGGGAAAGTGTATAAAGGACGAGCCTACTATAGAGGAATCACTCTGAAAGCAAACTTGTCACAAGTATGGACTTGACCACAAGCAAAGAAGATAGAAAACAAAGATTTCGAGAAATGGCTAAAGTCAGAGAGTCAAGAATAAGGTTGAGATTTTACAAACTACAGAGATTGATTCCCGGTGTTAAGTTAGGAGAAATAAGATCAAGAACGGTAGACATGGCGGCTGATTACATCAGTTACTTACATTCGGAATTAATGGTAAAGGAAGCAAGAATAGAAGAGCTGGAGCACAAGATAAAACAACATATTGAAACATCGAACAGTCAACCTATAAATTTTGTAATAAAAGAAGATGTAAAAGACTTAAATTAAACAAAAAATGAACTTGGACTTTGGTTATTGATTGGACACTTCTTAGAGAATGGGGAATAGATCACTTTGTAGTAATGAATCATCATGCTGCTTAGTGATCTATTCCCAGTTCTCGCTTAATCAAAAATGACCTTGACATACTTACCAAAATATCATATAAGCCGGATCAAAAACAGTTATTCCTCATTTACTGGAAATGGCTCCTGTGGACAACACCGATTATCCAAGGAAATCTCTGATTGAAATATTGTATAAAATTCAACTAGAGGATTTAAATATGGAAGAAGATGAAAATAACAGTGAAACATCAGAAGTAGAAACTATAAATGATATGGATGTGGATGTAACAACATCAGAAGAAGAAAATGCCAATGATGTGGAGAATGAAAATTTGGGTATGGATGTAGTAATATCAGAGTCTTCGTCATCATTTGAATATGAAGAAATACATATTGAAACTCCAATTCATATAGAGAATACTAATGAAGAATCTGTTTGTAGAAGATTAATATTTTGTCCAAGACGTTTGTTTTATTCTGAAAGTGAAGAAGAAGAAGAAGATGAAATAGTAGTGGGGGAACTATTATAAAAGAAGAAAAGGGAGAGCTCATTTCATTTCTTAGCGAAATTTTGAAGAGTGAACACCACCAAACATGTATCATTGCGATAAATGTTTGGAATCATTTAACGATGATATTCTGTTAGAAATACATAAAGAACTAATTCACAACAACACAGAAGAACAAGAATAACAAGAAGAACAAAATGAAATAACAGCAAGACCTACAACAACTTTACCAAATTTACAAGTATCAGCTTTATCCGGAAAGGTAGTAATGCATCATAAGATTCAAAATGAAGATTTAAACTTAGAAGAATTTATTAGAGAAGCAAAACCAATCATCAGTAGAACTTTAAAAGAAGAATTAAAAAGATTAAATTTTCTCAAATTTGGTTTACTACTAGAAGCTATGTTTATAAATGTACAAGAAGAATTATCACCAAGAGGATTTATAACTAAAAACCAAACTATCATAGGAAGTTCAGACATTGATTCAATAGTTGAAAAATGTATAGAAGAAATATTAACTAAAATTCAGGAACATGAAGGACGAGGATCAGGGTGGAGTCTTATAAGTATTGAAGGATTAAATATAAGAGTTCATAAACATGGATATGGACTAATGGGATCTAGTTATATTCGTTTGCCAAAAATAATTGAAGCTACAAGATCATGTGTTAATGTGAAAAATCAAGATAACGAATGTTTTAGATATGCGATGACATGTAAATTTGTACCAAATCATTGCAATGAACCAAACCAGCACTATGAAAATCAAAGATATAGATATAACTTTCAAGGAATTAGTTATCCTGTATCACTAAAAGATATATCAAAATTTGAGAAGAAAAATCCCGGCACATCTATTAATGTTTTTGGATTAGATAGTTCAAATAAAGTTTATCCTTTACGTATTGCTAAAGAAGAGCATTGGTTAGATCATACAGATTTACTACTACTAACCCAAGGAGATGTATCTCATTATGTGTATATAAAGAAATTTGACTCTCTTGTTAACAAGCAACTTTCAAAAAATCGAAACAAAAAGCTGATTTGCAAGAGATGTTTTAATTTCCAACGAGAAGGAAGACAAGGAATGGAATGGTTACAAGAGCACAAAAGATTATGTAACAATAATTATGAAGCAAAAATTATTTTACCATCAGAAAGCAGAGCATTTGTTACATTTCAAAAGGTTCATCATCAATACCGTATCCTTATAGTTGTATATGCAGACTTTGAATCAACACTAATTCCTATAGAAGATGAAAATTGTGAAGCTAGAAAAAGTGTCAAATATCAAATACACAAACCAAATAGTTTTTGTTTAATGGTTAAATCAACATTATCAGAAGAACATTTAAACCAATATGGATTAACTTTAGAACCTCTAGTATATCGTGGTGAAAATGTGGAAACAATATTTCTTGACCATTTATATTTAATAGCTGAAAATGTACAAAGATTATATGCAAATATCGTGCCAATGAAACCAATGGAGGAAGAAGAAGAAATTCAACATGAAAATGCAACTCACTGTTTCTTATGTAAAAATGAATTTACCATTGACAATTATAAAGTTAAAGATCATGACCACCTTACAGGTTATTACAGGGGTGCTGCTTGTAATAAATGCAATTTGAGCTATCGTTTACCACTATTTATTCCTGTGGTTCTGCATAACCTCAGTGGGTATGATGCTCATTTTATAATACCTGAATTAGGAAGAGACAATGGTTCAATAGATGTGTTGGCTGAAACTTCAGAAAAATTTATAAGTTTCTCTAAAACAGTTGGAAATGTCAAATTAAGATTCTTAGACTCCTACCGATTTATGCCGTCAAGTTTGTCTAAACTTTCTGAAAATTTAAGGAAACAAGATTTTATTGAAACAAAGAAGATTGTTAGTAACGACAAACTGGATCTAGTACTTCGGAAAGGTGTTTTTCCATATGATTATATAGACAGTTTAGAAAAATTTAATGAAACATCACTTCCGCCAAAAGAAGAATTTAAAAGTAAACTATACGACATGGACGTATCTCAAGAGGATTATGATCATGCATGTAAAGTATGGAATGAATTAGGATTTACAACATTGGGAGAATATTCAGATTTTTATGTTAAATTAGATGTAACTTTACTATGTGATATAATGGAAGAATTTAGAAATACATGTTTTGCAGCATATGGATTGGACCCTCTTCATTCATATACTTCACCTGGACTAGCATGGCAAGCCATGTTGAAAGAAACACATTGTAAATTACAACTTCTTACTGATATAGATATGGTTTTGATGTTAGAATCAGGAGTTCGAGGGGGATTAACGCAAAGTGTAACCAGGCATGTTAAGGCCAATAATAAGTATCTGCCCGATTATGATGCATCAAAACCAACAACATTCCTAGGTTATTTCGATGCAAATAACTTATACGGATGGGCAATGTCAAATCCCCTTCCATATGATAATTTTAAATGGATAGATCCAGAATCGATTGGAAACATAATGGATATACCAAAGCATGGTGAAACTGGTTACATTTTTGACGTCGATTTTGAATATCCTGAACATCTTCATGATCATCATTACGATTTACCACTTCTTCCAAAGACTGACATTTCCCCTACTGGAAGATGGCCGAAATTATTAATGACTTTAAACAATAAGTCTAGGTATGTTGGACATTATTGGATGATACAACAGGCTTTAGACTTGGGATTAAAAATTACAAATATTAATCGAATACTACAATTCTCTCAATCTTGTTGGTTGAAACCGTACATCGACAACAACACAAGAAGAAGAGCTGCTGCTACATCAAGTTTTCAAAAAGATTTCTTCAAACTGATGAACAATGCAATATTTGGCAAGACTTTAGAAAACAAAAGGAAACATAAGGATATCAAATTAGTAACTGATCCAGTAAAATTACAGAAATTAGTGCAACAACCAAACTTTGGTTCATCCTTAATTATAAATGAAAATCTTGTCGTCATTTCTATGAACAAAAAATCAGTTGTATTGGATCGTCCTTTATATCTTGGAATGTCAATATTGGATATTTCTAAAACACACATGTACGAGTTTCATTATGAGAAGATGGTTAATTATTATGGAAGAGATAACATTGGTATTGCATATATGGATACGGATGCACTTATTTACTGGATTAAAACAAATGACATGTATGAGGATTTACGGACCTTTGTATATAAAGATGATTTTGATTTTTCCGATTATCTTAAGGACCATCCAAATTACGACTATGACAAAAACAAAAAAGTATTGGGAAAATTTAAAGATGAAACAAATGGTGTGCCGATGATGGAAATTGTAGCATTAATGTCTAAACTGTATTCATTTCAACTGTACATAAATGAAAGGAACGAATATAAAGTCACAAAGAAAGCTAAAGGAATAAAGACATCTTTCCTAAAGAAGAACGTACAGTTTCAACACTATAAAAGATGTTTGTTTGAAAATGTTGAAACAACTGCAACGTTCAACACTATTAGAAGCTATAACCACCAACTTTTTAGTGTCAAACAAACAAAGTGGGCATTAAGCTGCAAAGACGACAAGCGACATATTTTAGAAGATAAAATTAATACTCTACCATTTGGCCACTATTCCTTAAACCCTATTGACCAGTAAACCTATTCTTCGTCCTTTACCTTCTTCCTTTTTCCTTTCCGTAAAAAAGAGGGAACATGGCAAGCCCAATGCCATGTTCCCTCTTTTTTACACTAATATAAAATGACCTTGACCCATATTTCAACTATATATAAGAGAATAAACCATTGTATGGATCAGTATTTCTACAAACGGTGTACAAGCAACACTTTAAGATGGAAAGTGTAAAGGATAAGATTGTAAATGAACTACATAAACCAGCAAGAAGAAGATTTCCAAGAAGAAGTACAATCATTAAAGGAATGAATGATCTTTACCAAGCTGATCTCATTGAAATGATACCACACAGTAAATTAAACAAAGGATTTAAATATATTTTAACAATCATAGACTGTTTTACTAAAATAGCTGATGCTTTACCATTGAAGGAAAAGACTGGTAAAAGTGTTACTAAAGCTATGGAAACAATACAAAGAAATAAATTTAAAATTAAACATTTACAAACGGATGATGGAAAAGAATATTTTAATAAAGATTTTGGAGCTTTAATGAAAAAATATAAAATAAATCATTATTCTACAAATTCTGAAGTTAAAGCTTCAATAATTGAAAGATTCAATAGAACATTAAAAGGAGCAATGTATAAACAATTTTCAAAACGAGGATCATATGTGTGGTATGACATATTAACACAACTTCTAAAAGAGTATAACAACAAATATCATCGCACCATAGGAATGAAACCTATCCAAGTAAACAGTGCTAATGCTAAAATTGTATTACAACGCATCAAAAATAATACAACACCAAAAATAGAAAAGTTACAACCAAAAAAGTTTAAGGTTAATGATAAAGTTCGTATAAGCAAATACAAAGGTGTATTTAGTAAAAGATATCTGCCAAATTGGACTAATGAAGTATTTACAATTTATAAAGTGCAACCAACTATACCTGAAACTTACATTTTAAAGGATAATAAGGGTGAATTACTTCAAGGTGGATTCTATGGACATGAGTTGTTAAAATCAACAGTTGGTGATGTATATCTTGTTGAAAAAGTTTTACAAAGGAAAAAGGATATGGTTAAAGTTAGGTGGTTAGGATTTGATAAAAGTGAAGACTCTTGGATTCCTTCAAAAGACTTGGTATAGTTATTTAATAGCTCATTATGTGTTTAACCTTTAAACAAGATGGAGATTGTACAACAAAAAGATCGATTTAATATTAATAATATTGATGAATTGACAGTTGACAATAATAAGTTAAATCATGGTAAACATGGTGAATTACTACCAAATATGATAAGATGTTTAATAACTGGTCCTTCAAATTGTGGAAAAACTAATGTTGTCTTTAACCTTATAACTAATCCTAAAGGTTTTACGCTTCAACAATATATATATTTTTTCAAAATCATTGCAACAACCAAAATATCAATTATTAGATAAAATACTTGCAAGTGTACCTGAAGTGAATTTCTACAAGTTTAATGCCAGTGAAACAATAATGCAACCAAGTGAAGCAAAACCATTTTCCATTTTTATATTTGACGATGTTTCTTGTGAAAATCACGATACTATAAGAAATTATTTTGCTATGGGAAGACATAATAATATTGATAGCATTTATATTGGTCAAACATACAGTAAAATTCCAAAACAACTTATAAGAGACAATGCAAATATGTTGATCATCTTTAAGCAAGATGAGACAAATTTAAAGCATATATATAATGATCATGTTAATGCGGATATGCCATTTGACAAATTTAAAGAAATGTGTGGTAAAGCATGGAATGAAAAATATGGATTTCTTGTTATTATGAAAGAAGAAGATATTAAAAATGGTAGATATCGTATAGGATTGGATAAATTTGTATTAATACGTTGAACTACCTATGCTACATCTAGTAACACGTTGAACTTCACAGTGTAAACATGGTGAATCAAGAAAAACTATTAAAAGAAATAAAATCACTCAGTGATTCTATTAGGATAAAGAATCGTGCATTAAGGATGGGTTTAACTGAAAGAGAAGAATTTTTAGAAAATACATTTAAACCTATCACGGAACCTTTAAAACAGATATCAGAAACTATTGGTAAACCTCGTTATGAAGGAGATGTTTTACTACCAGTTTCTAAACAAGAAGTACAGGCATTAAAAAAAGAAGATGATGATGATTCATATACAAGTGCTAGTGAGCAAGAAGAAACAAAAGAAGAAGAATCAATTGTTGAAAAGGAAGAACAGCCAATACCTGAAGCAGAACAATCTATTCCAAATTTAACTCAATTGAGTAGTGATATATTACAACATGGACCTCTTGGACGAAAATATATAATGAAAATGCTACATGACATGAAATCAAATCCAAATTTAAGTAAATCACATGTATATGGAGCAAGAATTGATGGAAATGAATTGAAAATTGGTAACTCTAAGCTTGAAGTAACTCAAGATGATTATATCATTATTGGTGATCATAGATATAAAGGAACAAAAGGATTATATGAATTAATTTTTAAAAATATACCAATAAAATATTCGGCAAAAGATTTAAATACTTTTAAAGAAATTTTACAAAATACTAACGCTCATAAAAGAAACTACTCAAAGGATGCAATGATTAATCGTTCACGTGCAACAAAATATAGATTGTTATAAAAAAATTGTTTCCCCCATGAAAATTACCAACATTACGTACCACACCGGCTGTGAGACAACCTTTAAAAAGAAAATCTTTATCACTTATGGATTTATCACTTCTTGAACAACATGGTAAAAAGAGTAAAGGAGATACTTCAACATCTGGTAAAGGATTAATGAAAAATCTATACAATACAAATGTTATCTATTACAACGACATCAATAAATTAGTTGACAGAATGAGACTATTGCATGAAGCTATGGAAGCCGGTCATACTGGTTTAAATAATGAATGGGTGGCTCTAGTTGATGAACTTAAAAATCGTGGCATAGTTGTATAATTGTCCGCAAATATAAAGAAGTTACAAGTATAAGATGTATCAGTTCTAACATGAGCGTCGACAATTTCGGACGCTACTCCGCATTAGGAGTGCAAGTTGGAGAAGACAGAAAAAGAAGCGGATTACCGCAAACACCTGGAGGTGACTATAACATAAGTAATAAACGTTTAAAATTAGTTAAAGATCCAGAAGAAGATACTGATGGAGCAAATTTAAAGACAGTAAAAGAAGCTACTTCAACATCATTGAAATTACATAAGAATACTTATGATGTTAAATCACATAGATTAATTAATGTTGGTAAACCAACTGAAGGTTCTGATGCAATTACTAAAGAGTACTTATCATCTGAACTTTCAAATACTTTAAAATTGCAATGGGGTAACGACGTAAAAACTGGACAAACATATGATGCTGGAAATTATAGAATAACCAACGTGGGAAATCCCAAAAATGATAAAGATTCAGTTAATAAAGAATATTTACATTCTATAGTACCGGAAAAAACTAAACATGGATATTCTTTTTATAAATTTATTATAAATGACATTGGATACCCAAAGGAAGACGGTGATGCTGTAAACCTAAAATACATCAAGGACAACTGTATTTTACAAGATGTTAATGAAATCGATTGTCATGGTAAAACATTGACAAATGTAAAGTTTGGTTCTCAACCAAAAGATTGTTACTATGGAACAATTATCTAAAGAATTAAAAAAGGAAACATCCAATTTTGTAAAACATGAAGATGCCGTGTTAAAGCGGGGAGATAAATTTATACATGGAAATGAAAAGTTTAATTTAATGCAAGGAAATAATGATGAATGGGATGCAGGACATAAAAGAATAACAAATGGAAGATTTGGTATAAAAGATTCAGATGTACCTCTAATGGTACAAACATTAATTGCGAGTGGTGGTGCATTAGGTACATACAATGGTCGTAATAGAAGAATAAAAGATATTTATCCTGGTTACGAAGAAAATGATTGTGTTACAATGAAACAAACAATAACTTGGGATAAACACTTTGGGACCCAATATGATGCAAAGATGAAGAAAATAATTAATATTTTACCAGGTGAAGATTCAAATGATGCTGCTACTATTGGACAAGTCATAAAAACATCAAAAAGTGATTCAACAGCTTACACATGTAATGATAAACGTATTATGCAATTACATGATCCTCAACATCCAAAAGATGCTGTAAATTTAGATTGTTTAATAAGAATAGTGGGCAATTTACTTATTGATACCCATAATCATATAGCTAGTACAACGAGTCATGTGATAATTCAACCCGATGAACGGGAAGCTTGGATTAAAAATAGAATTATAAATCAGTATATCATTAATTTGAATAACTAAGTGTTTAAATATATAAAATTATACATAACTTATTCATTTATGTAAAGTATCTTGTGGAGTAAACACGCTAGTTTATATAAGACTACATAATGAAGGCTGTATCACTCAGTCATCATCAAGACAGCAACAAGAGAGGACGTGGTATAACTTCAGCTGCGTTATCCCTGTTTAAACGGATACCTGTTGGTGCTATTGTAAATCGAGCGATAGACGCTCTACCATACGAATTACATATTCCTGGAGGTTATCAATATTGTGGACCTGGAACTAAGTTGGCAAAACGTTTAGCAAGAGGAGATCCTGGAATTAATAAATTAGATCAAGCTTGCAAACAACACGATATAGCATATTCAAAGTTTAAAGATTCAACAAATAGATCAATAGCAGATAAAATTCTAGCAGAAAAAGCTTGGCAAAGAGTAAAATCAAGTGACGCAAGTATTGCAGAAAAAGCAGCGGCTTGGGCAGTAACAACAGCCATGAAGACAAAAGCTAAGTTTGGTGGTGGAAGACGACGTCGCAGAGGAAGACCTGCAAAAAGAAGAGCTCCCAAAAAAGGTGGAAATATTAGAAAGAGACGTCGTAGAACTCGTAAAGCAAAAGTAAAAAAGGCTTCTGTTTGGTCAATGGTAAAAAACGGAGCAGGTTTATACCTAAGAGCGTACCGTGTGTACTAAATAAAAAGAATCAATTGATAATTCCAAATAAAGCATTAACTAATCATCAGTTAAATGATTATGTAAAATGTTTGAAAATACCATTCTTTCGAGGAGTTTTTATGAAAGATGCATTACCAACTAAAATATGGAAAAATGAAACTGGAATAGTAAATTTGGATTCCACCTATGGTCCAGGCACTCATTGGGTATGCTATAAAAAGCTCGGACAAACCGTTTACTACTTTGACAGTTTTGGCAATCTACCACCGCCGAAAGAACTTCAACATTATTTTCAAAACTCCAAAAACATTTTTTACAATTACAAAAGAGAACAACCTAACAATACTGAAATATGTGGACATTTATGTTTGGAGTTTCTAGCGAAAAGTGTCAGTCACCTTTAAGATGTCATCGTATACAGTGTCACTGAGTGGAAATTCATCCACGTTAAAAAGTACGCTATTCTCAGCATTGCGTTTATCCAAGGAAAGATTATGGGAAGCGGCATTACTTGATTTGACTACCTACAATTCAATTCCTAATGTTACAGAAGGAAAAAACAATTTACTACATTATTATGAAACTAAGGATGCTGCAGGAAAATACTCAGAATTGAAAATAATTACATTTCCTACTGGAGCTTATGAAATTGATGATATAAACCAATTATTACAGAAAAAACTCGGAGAAGATAATATCACAATCAAAGGAAACAATAATACTTTAAAAGCAGAAATAACTTCAAAATATTATATAGATGTCGGAATGAAAAACTCTATTGGCAGTTTACTTGGATTTACAGATACAAAAAAGAAAATCTTAACTCCTGGAACTACTCATTCAGGTAATACAACTGTTACAATATTAAAAGTAAATAGTATTGATGTAACATGTAATATTATACATGGATCATATAGAGAAGGAGTAAATCAGCATATCTTACATACATTTTATCCAACAGTTGCTCCAGGTTTTAAAATTGTTGAGAAGCCACAAAACTTGATATACCTACCACTAAACACCAGTTTCATTTCAGACATCGTACTGAACATATTGGATCAAGACGGTCATAGTGTTGACTTTAGAGGAGAAACAATTACTATACGAATACACATCAGAGCGGCGACATAAAAATCAACATGGGATTATCATTTAAACCACAACGGAAGAGTCGGGAGCTCAGTAGCTCCTCGACATTGGAAGAGTTAACATCAGACAACATTCGTTTTCTACAAAAGATTGGATTGAAACTTAACAACGATGGATATACTGGATATATCTCAAGGACCGACATTCGACGATGAACATATTGGATCAAGACGGTTATAGTGTTGACTTTAGAGGAGAAACAATTACTATACGAATACACATCAGAGCGGCGACATAAAAATCAACATGGGATTATCATTTAAACCACAACGGAAGAGTCGGGAGCTCAGTAGCTCCTCGACATTGGAAGAGTTAACATCAGACAACATTCGTTTTCTACAAAAGATTGGATTGAAACTTAACAACGATGGATATACTGGATATATCTCAAGGACCGACATTCGACGAAACACTATGGGAGAAGTGTTTGGGAATATCACACACACAACCCTTACACTTCATCAAAATTAAACAATAATGATGAAATAAGGATTCCCATTCAACAACAAGATATTTACACATTACCATGTGAAAGTTATTTGTACATCGAAGGAAGGGTATTAAAATTGGATGGAAAAACTGCTTCAACAGTTCCTTTTATAAATTACCCAATGGCATATCTTTTTGATGAAATAAGATATGAGATATCAGGGGTGACAGTTGATTCAACAAAAAAGGTTGGTATAACAACTACATTAAAAGGATTAACATCATTAACACCACATGAGAAGAATTCAATAGTCACCGCCGGATGGGTTGCTCCCGATAAAGACACTATAACACCTGCTTCCAACGGTCATTTTGATTTTCATGTACCTTTACGATTGCTTTTGGGATTTGCTGAAGATTACAAAAGGGTTATAATAAATGTTAAACAAGAATTAGTATTACTCAGATCTTCAACTAATAAGGACTTAATACTTGCAGACCCTGCAACTACGGAAGATAAATTGGAATGGCAACTACAATTGGATAAAGTTGTTTGGAGAGTACCTCATGTAAGATTGGCTGATGAACATAGAATAGTATTGTTAAGAAAGTTAAAATCTGACCGTGACATTGTGATGCCATTCCGAAGTTGGGAATTTCATGAATACCCTACATTACCTCAAACAGAACGACAAACATGGACCGTCAAGACATCAACTTACTTGGAACGTGCAAGGTACATAATACTCTATTTCCAAACTAAGCGAAAAGATGTTATTACTGCAAATGCTGGTCAATTTGATCATTGTAAAATAAAGAATTGTAAAGTTTTCCTAAACTCTCAATTTTTTCCATATGACAATTTAAATGTCATGTTTAGTAAAAAACGTTTTTCCATTTTATATGATATGTACGCAAGATTTCAATCATCATATATTATGGAAAGACTAATACACCACTATTATCACCTGATCAGTATTATTCCAAAGCTCCAATGATTGTAATCGATTGTTCAAAACAAAATGAATCAGTAAAATCATCAAGTGTGGATATAAAAATTGAAATGGAATTTGAAGAACCAGTAGCGGATGGAACTTCGGCATACTGTCTAATTCTACATGATAAAATAGTTACTTACACACCTCTGACCGGAATAGTGAAGAATGTACTTTAAGAAGAATTAGTATAACTACTGCAAAATATTTAGGTTAGAATTATCTTCCTTTATTGTTAAGGTTAGAATTTTGTTTCTAAAAGACAAGTTGAAAATAAACAATTTTGTAATTGTATAAATTTCAAGGATTTTACAAAAAAATATAAAAGCAAGAAAATAATTAGTAGAAACTTCATTCTATCTTCAACCGTCGTATGGGTAACATCGTTCGCAAGATGAATTCTACTAACGGAGAAGAAAATACACCTCTAATGGATGAAAATAGTTCTTATATAGAAAAACAAGTTGAACAAGAAATGGATGAATTCCTCAAGTATAACAAATATAAGAAGAGAGAAGAAGAAGGAGAAGCTGAAAAAGAAGTAAAAAGAAAAAAGGTTGAAGTTAACATTACAACAAATATTTTAACAGAAGTATTTCTTCGAATTTTCTACCCTATTTCTTCATGCATGACAAAAAGTATATCGGTTGGAATTGTAAAATCATTGGATTATTCACCAATTGTTATGTTAAATCAAGGAAGTAAACTGGTTATCTTTACTGAAACTTCTTGGGATTCTTTAATGAAACATTTACATCTTTTGGAATGTTATTTAACTAACAACACATTTGGAAAAAGAACAAGATTAAGTTTATTAGAATCAAATATTGAACTTGATATAATCAAACATCGTGGAGGACAAGTTGTTCGCTTCAAAGATTTAACTAGACATGATGTAAAATTACATTTCACTAAAGAAGAATTTTACACTTTAAGTTGTACTACCGGTCCTGTCACTAGATACTTAAAACAACTAGTATTTTCAAGTACAATAATTAAAGATTATCTAATCGATACATTGGACAGACAACCATTTATTCAAATTTTATATGGTCCTGTAGATACTTCAATTTTTAATCGAATACCTCAAGAAGTAGATATGTGGAGACAATTAAACAACTATCACACCAATTTTAATATAAACGAAGAAGCACAAGAAATAAAAGAAGAACAATCGTGTTTGTAATAACAGTTAGTTGTTGATGAGACTTCATCATGAACAAACGGGTTTCGTTTTCTACTGCATCACAGTTAATGGAAGTTAAAAGAGGTATAATTGAATTTCAAGCTTTTCGAGGGAATGATGGAAATTTCATTATTAAAGAATTAGTAATTTTGGATATGAACACATCTGTAATTTATCATTACTTGTTCAAACCTCCATTTCCATTCAATAAACTAACAACTAAAGCGAAAGTTACAAACAAATGGTTAAACAAACATTTTCACAACTTAAAATGGGATGAAGGTTTTATTCATTATAACATGATGCCACATATTATGAATCATTATTGTAAAGAGTTTAAAACTATCTACACAAGAGGATTGGAAAAAGCAAATTGGATACAATCATTTACAAGCAATGAAGTGATAAATGCAATAATAGATAGAGATTTCCAATGCTACTTTAATGAACTTTGTATTTCATCAAAAAGTTTTAAACATCGAAGGTCACAGTGTGCTTTGAAGAATGCCTACCGCTTGAATAATTTCCTTCAACAAAGTGGTGGGGGTAGCGTCAGTGGTGGGGGTAGTGTCAGTGGTGGGGGTAGTCTCGATAATAAAAGTGAGAGCGCTACCATGACACAGCATGAGTATTACTCGAACCTCCGAAGAGACAACATCTCCAACGGATATTCTTATTAACAAGAAGATTAGCATCAGCAAAAACATTAAGATGGCATCAAACAACTTACTTCAAAATTTAGTTGAACAATTCAACGCTCATTCAAAATCAACAATCCTACCTACGAAGAAATGTTCCGAGCTGAAAGAAGAAAAACACTACATCATTCATACAATAAAGAAGATGGAAACTTCAGTAGGTGATGCTATAAATTGCACATTAAGCGAGGCACCTTATACAATTGGTGATGAAGCAAAATTTCAAATCTTCCTACCAAAGCGCTTCGTACAACTACTACAAAATGAAGATCTTCGTATAATTCAACCCGGCGCACTCTATTTGGTATCACATGGACCAAGTGGAAACAACTCTACTGAACTTACAATTCATGTAACACCTACTACTGATTAGTTTGTACATAAAATTGTAAATATTTCTTTGTAATTGTTTCTCAATAAATATGATATAAACCTAAAAAAAAAAAAAAAAAAAAAAAAAAAAAAAAAAGCAACATATTGTAATGTGTTTGTACATTACAATATGTTGCTTTTTTTAAAAATTCCATGGGATGACCTTGACCCAATTTTGTGTGATAATAAAAGTGAAAATCAACTTGTGAAATTCATCAGTCTACGACTACCTTTCGTACCGTACACATCTCACTCTCTATCACTAAATACAAAACTTCAACATGTCCCTAAAGGTTAAGTGTGCATCTTATGATACCAACACCATAACTACTTTTGAACAACTTGAAGATTTAACTAATGAAATGCGAGTTTTACTTACCGGTGGTTATCACTTAACTGTTGATGTTAGTGCTACTAATACAAGCATGTTCACTAAAACAAAATATTGCGATGATGAAATATTTTTTTCTACACAACCTACAACTTCTTCATCGCCAGCTGGTCAACATAACGTCAAGTTCCAGAAGTATTACCAATGTTAAATAACTTTTAATAAATAAAATTACAACTAAGGAATCACGTGATCAATGTCAAGTTCATAAAAAGGATGTAACAGTTTGATAAATAATCATTCGCTTCTCAGCTCTCGCCACGACAAGATCTATTCTAGAAAATGTTATACAGAATGATGATTGAACTTGATGGGAAAATCTATGGAAAAGATTATAACACTGTTGAACAAATGACTCAAGATTTAGATGTATTAACTAAAGAAGGGTATCAAGCTAAATTAATTTTAAAATTTCCTGAAGTACATCCACTATCAACAGAAGAACTTATTGCTATGGCTAAGGCGGAGAGAGAAAAAAAGTCTGAAGAAAACAAACAGAAACAAACTTCCTAAATTTCAATAATCCTTACACTTGTAAGGTATAATTTTTTAAAACTCCATTTGGATGACCTTGAAATTACCCC
This sequence comes from Neoaliturus tenellus, assembly GCA_030545055.2. Taxonomy (NCBI): domain Eukaryota; kingdom Metazoa; phylum Arthropoda; class Insecta; order Hemiptera; family Cicadellidae; genus Neoaliturus; species Neoaliturus tenellus. Next base: position 42,868,110 of record CM061532.1, on the reverse strand, counting down.
TACCACTTTTCATAGTACATAAAACTCGCTATTCATCACTATACAATCTTATTCTTTCACTAGACTCCGCAGCATCAACATGGAAGAGCAAAAATACAAGTACAAACCTCGTTACTGTTGTGAACAACAGTGTACAGATTTAGGACCAATGATGGTGGATGGGTTAGCTTGTACTAAATGTGAATTCTTCGGATCTTGTTATTGCAAATGTAAAACAAAACAACTACCGCCACCGGAATTGCGAACTTTCAAATTTTACAAATCAAGATATTTTCATACATGTTGTCCTCAGAGATGTTTCAAATTTCACCCTCTAGATCTTGCTCATTGTCAACGCACCAAGTCTCATCAAGATGATTTTTGTACACATATGATAAAAAGATGTAAATACAGATCAGATTGGTATTCCGATCCTGTAGAACCATCAAATGTATAATTTCAGTTTTACACTCTTTTTTAAAACTTCAATTGGATGACCTTGAAATTTCCCCCACCACTAGTTCTAACTTTTATATAATATTAAATCATTCCACTTCCAACACTATAACTAACAACATGGAAGGAAAATTTATCAAGTTTGAACATATAATAACTGACAGGGAGGAGATGGAAGAATTGTTTCAAAACTTACTTTCTATCATTGACGAATATCCTATAAGATGGTTCAGAATTGTAGTTCAATATTTAAATCCTGGTGAATTGTTTTCTTCATCGAGTGAAGAGGATGAAACAACTACTTCGGTTCAAATAATTGAATTAAAAGATGAAGAAGAAGAACTAAACGTTTTATTCAATCATAAGCTCAAGGTTTCCTATATAAAAGCCCCCTCCCTAGACAGCCCCCCTCCCTAGACGCCTGCTCAAGGTCGCCATTATATAAACCCCCTTCCCTAGGCGCTAATCCTCATTCGATTGCCAACTCTCTAACGATGAACAACTCTCCATTGGCACGATTGAATGCTAGTTTTGAAATAAACTCAAAAGAAGATTTACAAGATATATTTAATACTTTAAATGAAATTATAGATAAATTTAACGCTATTACAATGAATTTGGAAATAACTTACGCTTGTCCTATTTGTAATAAGGTTGAAAGTTCTGATGAAGACAGTTTACTAAATCTTACTCCTCTTACCCCTCTACAGTCGGACACAACTTCTGAGGCAAATGATGAGCAACATCTTTCCCCCACCACTTCTATGTAACAACGCTCTTTCCCCCCACCACTTCTTTATTTAATCTACATTTCCCTCTTTCGATTCTCATTCCATCGTCGCCTCTTCGACTATCAACATCGCTTTTTTCAAAATTTCAAAAAACACAAACATGATGGATATGATGGATGAAGTTCCGTTTGTAACAAAGATGGAAGAGGATAAATTGAAATTGGAAATCAAACGATTGGAAATGGAACGGGAAAACCAACTCGAGATGTTACGTTTGTTCAAACTTTTTAAATACATCATCTGGGGACTCTGCGTTTACCTTCTCATCGTCGTCGGTGTTTGTGTTTAAACACTGCTGTCACACATTGATTGTATATTTTTCACAAATAAAATTCACAAACTTAATTCTATACCTATCCCGCTATCACCAGAGTTAGTTCCACTCTCCGAACTATTACTCCGGTGGTAGCAGGATAGGGTTTTTTAAAACTTACTCTGGATGACCTTGACATACTTTCCATAACCCAATTGTCAAGTTGAATTTCAAATTTCAAATAACATCTCCTCCCCCACCGGAAGCTATATGGCATGGCATATGGCGGCAGCGACTGATTTGGCAGCTGGCCGATGGCAGCTGGCCGGCAGCGGCTGGCAATTGGCACGACTTCCGTTTTGAAAGTAACCAAACCCCACTACTTTTAGGAAAAAACAAATCCCTTTAATACCATTAATTTTTTTTTTAATTCAAATAATTATTATTGTATACTGTTACATAATTGCTCCAACCACTTTCATCATCAAACTGAAGTTCTACTCTGGGTACAAACATATATATCAAAACGAAAAAAATAAATAAAACCAGCCATGGATACTAAACACAGTAGGAGATTATTATGCTAGTCCAACAACGACATTTAAAAATATCGCAGACAATTTAAATAATTATTTAAATTTTATTATATTATATTATTATTATTATTATTAAAATGGATTATTATATTAGGATGGATTTTATTATATATTATAATGGATTTATTATATATTATCCACGAAAACATCAGCAGCGTAACATTAAAAAATTCACAAAAATATATAAATGGAAAGGTAAAATTTATGTTACTGGTATGAAACTGTTCAGAACTTTCCAATTTTAAAATTAAATGTTAAAATAATTTATTTAAAACGTTTTTAATAGCAAATCAGGTTTTTAAATGAATTTTCCAATTTATTTTATAAATATTTTATTTTATGGCTAAGCGGTTTATATCAAAATATTGTGAAAGACAAAATTTGTAGCTCTTTTTTGGCGAATATTTTTTTACATTTAATGTATTTTTATAGGATGAATAGTTTTTTAGTAATCGGAGAAAAACTGATTTTTGGGCGCCATTTCCCAAGATGGTGGCCATAGCACAAGTTTATTTTTCGAGGACTTTTTGTATGTTATTCCGGAAGTAAAATTCAGTAAACGTGCCAAGTTTTACACTTATAAGAGTTTTTTTAGGTAATTTGGCTAAAATGAGTGGACTACATGTGTATATTTAGATTTACCGAGAACCAAATTAGAATAATATAAAGGATGAATATCAATTCACTTTACTCTCTTTGTAGCACAACAATAAGTGTCACACATGAGAGCCTTCACGTGGAGAACGTGATAAGAGTACCAAGTCAAGTCTGCGCTACGGATGGCACCACCGCTATGAACAGCAAATACTCCGCCAACGTGACAAAAAATTGTTTTATTGTAAGTAGGCTATTAAAACTCGTGAATAACCTTTTCAGCTGCCAAAGTATTCTTTCGACTATGGCTTTCATTTCGGTAGCATAGAGGAACTATCTGTTCAACGCATTCTTAAAATCTTCACTTCAAGGAATATTTTTACATTTTTCCTTTTTTCATCATCTTACCTAACCTATAATCGTAAAACTTAGTGGCTAGCATATTTATATGACAAATGGTTCTAAAATTATGATAAAAAGTGTTATTCAATAAATATTGTATGATTTACTGTAAAAATGGTATTAAAATTTAGGAATTTATTCGGATTTTTTACAACGCTTCTAGTAGGATGAGTTGATTGGACAGAGAAACAAAGAAAATTAAGTAAATAAATAAAGTAGACAACCAACAAATAATGGTATCCAATTGTTTCACAGATTATATTTTAAAATAAGTTTTTTTTCAACTTACTCTTTCGCTTTAACTATGGTTTTCCTTTTGGCTGAACAGAGAAATCCTCCGTCCAACGAATATTTAAAAATAACTTCTTTAATTACTTCGTAACTTTAAAAAAAATTATCTTTATAAGCGTTATTCAGCCATCTAACCTTGTCATTAACATGCAGAACCGGTATATACTGGTATTTAAGTCTTCAATTATAAATCAATTTAAAAAAATTATTATTCACATTTTCAAATTTTGCATTTGTATTTGTTTTCTTATAATATGAAATTGACATATTCATTTTTGAAACAGGGTTCTACTTGATATACTTTTAATCATCCTAAATATAAACGTTTCGTGTCTTCTGATTTTACACGGTTACGGGTTAAAATACAATTTAAAATCAAACTTTGTAAACCTATTTATAAGAACTAATATTTATATTTTTCGACTTGTACACAACCTTCATAAAATAGGCAGCTAGAATTAGGGATATTTCTTTATTATTCTTGATTGAATTCTCGATGAAATATTTAAACATAAACAGGATAGCTTCACCCTTGTTGGAGTATTAGTTTAACTTAAGTTGTTTTTAATATCTTTAGACATTATAAACACGAAACTATTACTGTCTTGTAGGCTACACTTTTTTCATCCTGAGCTCGTTTAATTTGATTTACTTACACTAGTCAACAAAAAAGGCCCAACCAAAGGTTTAAAACAGTAATGTCTTAATTTTAAATTCTATAAATGAAAATTGCTCTATTGCAATACACATAAAAGCTATTGAGTTCGTTGTGGGTGCAATTACCGTGTAAGGCATTTGTTAATAAACACGTCAGTAATTACTGATGAAACGTTGTGATATTAAGTTTTTATGAAAGTATTCGATACCTAAATATAAAGACCATAAAGGAAGATGAGTGTGAAAATGGACGTTAGAAAGGCGTTGTTCTGTGTATGTATATGTGAAAGAGAGAGCGGAAGAGATCGAGTTGGCGTGATGGTGAGGGGGAGGGGGGTACAGTGATCCTATTATGCAGGGCGGCAACCGCAGTGCAAAGATGTGCAGCGCTGCATATAAAAGACACGCCCGATACTGGCGCTTGATAAAAACACAGTTTATGTCGCCTGTGAAGCGGAAGCCTGCTTGTTGAACAGATTGAAAATCAAACTTAAAGATTTTTACTACCATTGTGTCTTTCAATTTTTTAAATATATATTTACCAATGTTCCTGCTTGAATGTTGGTTTCTAATTATTATATAAATCTCACACATCAAAACATGTATTTTAATTATGAATGTTTTTTTTAAATATTCTGTAGGCCCTACCAATAAGTTTTTTTTTTTTTTTTTTTTTTTTTTTTTTTTGAGGGAGAGGCGGAAAAATGCATTACGCACACAGGTGGCCAGCCTGTAGTGTGGGGCTCCCCTAAAAAACGGGTTTACCCACTAAAAAACCTCCTCTACTCTTTAGGAATCTAACCTGGAATTGTTTATCACATTACGTCAGGCTAGGCCTAAATTTGGCTTACACCCGTGGGACTCGCTCCTTATCCAGCCGCTCGATCAAGGGATCTGGGTCACTTCGCGGTCCAGATCGGTTTTCTTTTCCAGGAGGATGCCCCGGACGAACTGTGACAAACAATCCCAGTTGCCCTCATCCTCCAAAATCTTTTGGCAGACCGAGTCCACCGAAAATGCACCAAAGATTTGTGTGGTCTCCAGGCGGGGCCCTTCCCAACGGGGAAGGCCCTACCAATAAGTGAGTAGCCCACTTGTTAAAATAATAAAGTGAGAAGTAAAATAATTACTGTAAATACATAAAATAATTTTTGTCTAACATACTTAATGTTGTACGTACGTCTTTCAATCCATTTGTGTATTTGTAAGACAAGTTTTCGCCCAAGCCATTTACAACTTCAACGAATTTACACTACGGCTCAAGAACGGATTAGTGCGTGCTCATATGAGATCCTGATCCTGTACGGGTCAATTTGTAGTATTGCAATTTAATTTAAAAACAAAATAATTAGTAACAATGATGAAATCAGCAAGTAATCAAAAAATCCTAATCCACCTGTTACAGATTCAACATGTGGTTCAACAAATATTCACCAAAGTGGGTCTGTAGGCCACAGCATCCGGGGGCCGACATTAAAAGAGTCTGAAAGGCGAGTGAGCTGAGCGAACGAGCTCATCTTGAATAGAAACGAGCCTTTTTGAACTTAGCATTTTAACTCACCGTCTGTTACTGATATTACTAAAAAAAAATGGTTCAAGATTATCGAGCAAATGCTAGGCCCAATTAAATACGCACTACGTACTAAAATAGGCCTACCCACTACTGAATACGTGACTAAAATGCGTAGTTGGTTTCGGGGTTTCAAAAATATATGAAATATATTTTGCGTCTGATAAACACATAATTGGATAGGATATCACATGTTTACTTCAACATTAAAAACATTAAACACGACATTGATCACCAAAATATGAGTAACTGACGAATGTGACCGCAAGTGGCCTTACGTGACGTCACGTCGCTTCGGCTCGCGACAGATGGCGGCGATGGCGCTCCCGTCACACACACCGGATGTTTTGCCAACTTTTATATGATTTGAGTGTTACTTCTTGGTTTCTTTCATGAAGAGATGTATTATCGCCACTGTTCTCTAATTGTGTGGCTATCTACATTAATAAAATTAGAGTTTTGTCTGTACATTGCTTAGAGTCTTGAATTTTTTGTTATTTTTACTTTTTATGCATCGCAGGATCCAAAATCGGTGTCATCTAAATTTCTTTCACTCTGTCTCTCTGTCTGTCTCTGTGTCTGTAACGCTCATGGGTCCTATTTTGTTCTGTTTTTCACGGGACAACGACTTTACCTGATGGTCTAAATTTGTTTCCTGTCATAGACTAGAGTGGTGTGAAGGTTTATAGAAACTTTAATTGCCTTATCGACCTTAGGACATTGCTCCATAGTACGTCAAGTAGACCAGTTGTGCTAAAACACCAATCTTTCATCTCTTTTCACACGAGTAGGGCTTAAGTAAATGATATGAACATTTTTATTACTGTTAAATGGTGTAATTAGAAGAGTTTTAGCTGCTCTAAAGCAACGTTCCAAGCAAAAGCAAAAAGGCTCTGCCTTATAATAAAAGAAATATCTATACTTATTTTATACTCTAAGGGTTTTTGTGTTGAGAACTCTCCTACAATTTTCAACCGATTTTCAAGTTTTTGGTGTCGTTGGATAGGGCTTGATCTGTAGTTGTTTCCGTCAAAACCTTATGAGAATCGGACTAAAAATAAAAGCCCTATCCACCATTGAAATCAAAAAATTTCCCTTTTAAATAACATTGGGATTGAATAAAGCATTTTAAACATCTGTTAACAATCAGATGTAAATACGTGTGGTATTATATTCTAGATACTGTGGTTTTGGTGATTAAAGAGAATCACAATATTGGATCGGTTGGACGTCATTGATTTAGAGATAAAAGTAACATTTGTATTGTATTAAAATAAATTGCTCGATTTCGAGCAACACGTATACTAGTTCAATGTTAATCTTATGAAAATATTTAATCTTACCTTTTTATCTATGCTTTTTAATTAGCTGGATTAGACAGTTTGTCATTTTCACTACAGATGACAACACTTAAGGGTACGAACAGAATGAGTGGGTTGCGGTGGAGGTGTAGGTGCGGTGGATGCCACAAGTTTAGGGCCTAAGTCGCGGTCGATGTTGACCGCACATAGCACGGAGGTCACCCGCGCTGTCATGTGCAGCTCAGACCATTGGAGAGTGATGTGTGTAGTGTGTTTATCAAATAAAATAATAATCCTATATTTGGTGCAATGTTGTAAATGCTGTTGGTAAATCACGGAATGCTACATCAGAAAGAGCTAAGATACAAGAAAGTTTGTTGATTACTTTTACCTTGTTGCTGCAAACCCTTTGAAAAAGTAGACTTTATAGGTACCTTAGAGCGTCATAACTTGCAATTACCATTGCAGGAATGTAGATAATATGTATTTATGTTGTTATACGTAGATGTGTTATACATTTTGGTAATATCTTATAAGAAGTACAACTTTGTTAACTAAGGTAAATGTTCACTATGTACAAAATACTGATTAATTGATATATTTATTTAGTCATGTAAAATAATTACATATTGTGTTGCCTACCAGTACAATAATCAAAAGAAAGAGCCACCAGTTTATTACAAAACCCAAATAATACATTGTATAAAAGTGCATTTTATTTATTGAAAGACTATTAATTTAACTTTAAGTGTTTGCATGGGTGGGTATTGATTATAAACTCTGCCACACTATTAAAGGCATTAGTTATCGAATATTCTCGAAGATTTTTCCGAAATATTTTCTTATCATTGATAGTTCAAATTTCATCAGGGAGATTATTAAAAAAGGTTTAGCTCCCGCATATGGTAATTTAGGGTAAATTCCATATGGTAATTTATTGGTAAAATGCTAAATACAGACACATTCATATCTAACCCTTTCATTTTTCGCTAGCCTAAATACAGTGAGTGAAGTCAACTAATTCTTGGTTCCAAATATGAATATTGAAATAATTTATGTATATTATTACAGAACGAGTTTTGTTCCTTAAATCTTAAAATATTTCTTATTATCATTGCAAACTAATTTTAGGTCCCAATTTAGCTTTCATTGCACGTTCTGACAAAAGAGGTGTATTTCATTAAACACAATATGTAGTTAAAACCAATGACGTTTATAAATTGCTCAATCTTTCAAGTAGTCCGGCTATAGACGGGGTAAGTACTAATGTGAAAGAACTAAATGAGAAGGGTTCTTATGAAGAAGTGAGAAAGCCGCTCACAAAACACTGATAGTACCACCGCAATTTTCATTCAAGGATCATGCTGATTGGTAGAATGGAATCAGATGGTTAGAACATTTTTGCAGAAGTTTGTTATTGTTTTTATTTTGTGTAAACATACAAATATGCTTATTTTGACATTTAGAGGGTAAAAAGAGCGCTTCCCATGGCAATAAAGAAAAGTAATGCTAGTATCAGCGCTTTATTTTCCTCCGTTTTCGGCAAAACATTTAACACGGGATGTCCCTATTTATTCGTTTTTGAATACTTTGGCAATACATGGGGTTTTGGGTAAGAAGGTAAACCTAGTGACAAAAAAATCTAATTATGTAGACCTAATATCTACTTTAAAATATCTACACAGGTGCGGCGCCTATACATTACTGACAGGTGTTGCCTTGTTTTACTTGGTTTAGGTATTCAAATTTTAATTAATTTTGAATTTGGATAAAATGTTGTACATGTCTGTACATATCTTTCATGGAAGAAACGCAAGGGTGGTGTATATTGAATTTGCTATAGCTATCGTCACATAAAATCAAGGATTCAAAATTAGATTTCATAAGAATCTATAATATTTTCGATGAGTCTGAGTTTTCATAAATCGTCCATGAGTAATGGTATGGTATACTCATAGAACTATAAAGTAAATCTCTATACGAATATGAAAGTTCAATCAAACTGCAACAAAAACATTAATAGAAATAACTTCTAACCTAAATGAGAAATGGATATAACAAGGTTCTAATAAATGTACCTGGGAGCTATTAAGCGTAAAACTATATATCTAGATACGTTGGAATAAACCAAATTAAGCTGATATATTGAAATTGTGAAAGCATTTATATAATTTGTTTAATAAACTGCACACCCACCCCTTGCGAAAAACGGGTACACAGTTAGTAACATATGATTGTGTGAATGATAAATGCTAGCTATTGTATTTTCACTCAATTTAACATAATGTTAATTTTGATTACATTTTCCTCTTTTATGTATCTATTCATTACTAAGCGGAGTGTTTGTCTTGGTTGTCATATTATGTTATCGTCGTCAGCGTATACCACTGTCAGTTGTACCACTACCAGAACACCATAATAATACAGTAGGCCTATGTTCTGCGGCCCGCTCATTGAACAATGTCTCTGCACACTTGCACATGGGGGTGTGTTACACATTACCTATATGAAATAAAGAATTTCGTTAAATTTTTCAGTCATGTATAGCATAAAAGTGTTTTTAAAAAGAATTTTCTAACACGATCTATCAGCAGAATACCAGATCTACCTGCAAAAGGTTTTCTTGCCCTTCCTGAAACAAAGATTCCCTTTTCACTCTCCGTATACATCGTTGACTGGTTGTAATTTTTTTAAAGTTGGTTTTAAAATATCTAGTTGAAAAGATGTTTACTGTTGTTAACCTATATATATATATAATAAAGTCAAGTTAGTTACACCACTTAATATCTAAAAACTTGCTGAATTGATTTGGCTGAAAATTTATGTGAAGGTAGCTTAGAAAGAGGAATAGCATTTAAGTACTTTTTATTCATATTCTTCCGTTGGGCTACGCCCCACATGACTCTAAAGTTACCATGTTATTCGTATGGAAGCAACATTTATGTACATGTATGCACATGTATTTTAACATACAATTACATTAACTAGTGTGAATTTTGTTAACAGCTGTTGTCATTTAAATTATTGAGGGAAGATTGTTAATAAAAAAACCTAGAGGATCTATCTATCTTACTAATTCCGTAAGGAATTTCTTGTGAGCAGCAAAACTCTTTTATTTATGAATTGATTTTGATGATTGAGGTTTCAAATTAAAGGGAATTCTCTGTAGACATCATGGAATCATTTTTGTCGCCATAAGTTCAATGTGATTCGCCCAATTGGAATTTAAAGTTTCCATGTATTTTAAATATAAGACAAAATTTATAGTCCGTTTTTGTGAACCTGATCCTTCTCAAGAAAATTGGGGTGTGGGAGGGGTTTAAACTGTAAACAAAAAAATTAAACTGTAAACAACACATTTAAACTCGTGACAAACATGTGTCGAGTATCAGATTTCCTCAAATAACGTTTTAAATAAGTTATAATATCTTTCAGAACTCCTAGTCAGCTGTTATATTTTTAAGCCAAACCTATTAATTGTTAAAAAGTAACAGTTCTAAAGTAAACTGATTAAAAAACAACTGCTACCAATCTTATATAATAAAATAGTGCATTTAAGGGTCTAGAGAGAGAACTACTGAACGGATTGAGGCCGTTTTGGTGTCAATGGATTTCTCATGACCCCTAGATGATAGGAAAAATATGGTATCCCTCGGAAAATGCCTTATAATTCCGCAAAATGAAAATTAGACCTTATTTAGACCAATCTAAGACGTGATTTTGTCGATTTGTTTACTGCTCCAGGTGATCCATATCTTACATTGAAATTTGACACCACTGCTGCTTTACAAAATGTTTTGTAAACAAAACAGACAATTTTTCATTTTTATGATAATTGACAGATACAAATGAAATCAAGGACACGCAATGTTGCAGTGGTTTTAAAGCAGTAAAATAAATATTTAACAGCTGATGCTTGGATAAAATTTTTATTGCTATACTATAAAGAGACTTAATTTAATACAGGTGATTGACTTTATGTATTTAAACTTACGAGCTATTTATTAACATTTGTTTACACATATTTTTTTATAACTATCAACTATGAGCTTTATGTTTGGAAATATATAAACATAATATTTTGATTGTAAAACTCTCCCCACCGTATTTCAATCCATTAATTTTTGTTATAACTAAGTTATATAACGTCCTTACATTCTTATTTTTCATCCTTTAAGTTCGTTTAGGCTTATAATTCTACATGTTTAACAGTTGGTATTTTTCCCCAATGATTTAAACAATTGAGTACGAAAATGTGATAATGTGTAACTATGAACTGGAATAAATAAGTCTTGAAATATACAATAAGAAATACCAAGAATAAGTAAAGGAGATGGAAATAAAGTTGAAACTAAAGATAGAGAATAAACATTTTGAATAGTGTTTTAGTGAAGGTAAAAATCCTACTATACGATTGACTTAGAGGACAATTCAGTAACACTTAGTACACACACCCAGGAATGTACTTCTATACCATTACGTGAAAAATTCGAGTCAGAACTGAAAAGCAAGGTTCAATTAGATGCATAAACATTGTGCAAGAGATCACAGAATGGTGCACAGCAATGCCAAAACCTAATGGGGACGTTAGACCCATCGTGGATCTAAACAAGAACGTAAGGAGGCAAAAATGCCAGAGGTTGAATACACAATAAGATTGGCAAATCTCGAGTAAACTCCAAATTCTGGCAAATTAAATTTACTCTGAGTCAGCAAAATTACACTAATAAGTTAATTGGCCATACAACTGGATTGGAACAAATGGAAATACGGTTAAGAAAAAGTAAGCATTATCTTTATTTGTAAAGTCTCATAGGCCTATTATATTGTAAATCATAAGTATTATAAACTATTTCCACTTACAAACTATTAATTGAATTTTTTACCTCTATGGAACATAGAGTATAAAATTCTTTTAGACCGACTTTAAATTTCTCTTAGGCAAATTCTCTAGCCAAAAGGCTTTTTTATTCCTAATTTGATTTCAATGAAATTCTCAGGTTAGATTTTAAGTATTTTAAACTAGGTAATAAACTATAATCGAGCAATTATTTTCAAGTATTAAAAAAGCTTATTTTCCGGAATTTTTGACAGAACTTTAGTTGTTTAGGCTACATGGTTTGACTAATGTAGTTGCTATGATCAGTTTATTTTCCCCCATCGCAGCTGAGTTGTCGATGTATGCTGAAAACAACATAACATAACCTTTTCTTGTTTATATTTGCTCGCCGTTATGTTACGTTTTTAAATAAAATTTAATTGATATTTTGACAGACATATTTGTTAAATTAAATAGATCAACACTGATGTTTACTTATTGAAGTTATAAATTATAGTCTACCAAAAGATAGGCATGTTGATGTGGAATGAATTGGTGTCGTACGGAATTATGCGATTAACTAATTTATGGGATACAACTAATATCTATTTGGGAGAAAGATTTAAATTGAACAACTAATTAGAATGTGTTGTGCCATTGTAGCCTATGTCTCAGGTAACAAAATATGCATTAAGTGTTAAGTAAGCGTAATTCTACAATACTTACATTACTTGATTTTTATTAATTTGCAATCATGGATTTTAAATTGCATTGTTTTTTCGCTCTACAATCTATTTTTCTTTAATTTATAAGCATAATTATTATTAAGTTACTTGCTTATTTTGAGGTCTTAGCTAAAATCATAGTTTGTATGTATTTATTTGTAGGCTAGGCCTAGGATGTACGCCGGTTGACTTCGGACGGTTAGATGACGTTCCACTCTTCACATTCGAGGAGATGGAAACCTCCGTTCTCTCCCTAAAGAGCAACAAGGCTCCTGACCCGGACGGATTCCCAGCGAGGCTTTAAAGAAAGTATTTTCAATTAATGCTGACTTGTTGAGAATATGTACAACGCCTGTTTGGTAGAAGGGGTGTTTCCGGCTCCCTGGAAAACCACCAGACTTGTACTCATCAGCAAGGGCAAAGGTGATCCCGAGCTGCCGTCGTCCCACAGGCCTTTTTGCATGTTGGACACGGCTGGGAAGCTGTCTAAGAAGCTGATCCGTTCCCGCCTGACGTCTGCCGTGGAAGCTGCCTGGTACTTATGCCTCCGTCAGTACGGCTTCAGAAAGGGACGGTCAACGATTGACGCTATCACCGAAGTCCAGAGAGCTGTGAAGAGAGCCGAGAGCCACAACCATTTCTCTCGCTGAGTAGTGCTTCTTGTTACGCTTATGTCAAGAATGCCTTTAACTCGGCGAGGTGGGTCGATATGCTGGATGCGCTTCGCAACACCTTTCGCGTTCCTGCATATCTGTTGCGACTCATCTTGTTGCGGATTATTTCCGCTCCCGAAGCCTGATTTACGACACAAGGGACGGAACGTGGACGATGGAAGTCACTTCTGGTGCCGCGCAAGATTCAATACTCGGCCAGGATCTCTGGAACGTTGCCTATGACAGCCTCCTGAGGTCGGAGATGCCTGAGGAAACCACTTTGGTTGGGTACGCCGATGATGTCGCAGCTCTCATTGTTGCACGCAACGTTGAGCTGACCCAACTAAAGTTGAACCGAGTCATGCGTGTGGTCAACACATGGATGTCCGATCACGGTATCTCGCTTGCTCTCCGTAAGACGGAGATTGTGATCCTTACGAAGAAGAGGATGGTCACCGTCGTTCCGTTCCAAGTGGGAAGGGAGGTGGTCCAATCAACTCGTGCTGCTAAGTACTTCGGGATTATGGTGGACACCAAGTTAAGCTGGAGGGATCAGATATTCCGTACGGCGGACAAGGCCGCTAAGGTAGTCACGTACCTTAGTAGGCTGATGGCCAATGTCGGGGTTCCGCGATTCGACAGAAGACGTCTGTTGATGTCCGCGGTTCAGTCCGTGCTTTTTTATGGAGCAGAGGTGTAGGCAGACGCTCTCGATAAAGAGTAGTACAGGTTGCGACTCGCCCGGGTTCAACGTCGAGCGGCACTCGGGATGTGTTCTGCCTACCGGACAGTGTCCGAGCCTGCCGTCCTGGTGGTCGCCGGAGTTATCCCTGTCAAGCTCTTGGCAGGAGAGAAAAAGGCAATTTATCAGAGACAAGGCTAGATTAAAAGAACACGGCAAGAACAGAAGAGCGCTCCAGAACCTTCCAGCAGTGGGAACACAGCTGGGAGCACGACACCCGAGGACGATGGACTGCGAAACTTATCAAGCACGTCCAACCATGGGTGGAACGGCGGCCAATTCTTGACAATTCACGGCTATCTCGGTCGTACCTGAACCGGATGGGCAAGACCGGTTCACCAGACTGCATTTATTGCTCGGGCGTTCCCGACGATGCGGAACACACATTTTTCCGCTGCCCCCGTTGGGAAGGGCCCCGCCTGAAGGCCACACAAAATTTTTGGTGCATTTTTGGTGGATTTCGGTCTGCCAAAAGATCTTGGAGGATGAGGGCAACTGGGATTGTTTATCACAGTTCGTCCGGGGCATCCTCCTGGAAAAGAAACCGATCTGGACGGCGAAGTGGCCCAGATCCCTTGATCGAGTGGCTGGATAAGGAGTGAGCCCCACGGGCATAAGCCAAATTTAGGCCTAGCCTGACGTAATGTAATAAACAACTCCAGGTTAGAATCCTAAAGAGTAGAGGCGAGGTTTTTTAGTGGGTAAACCCGTTTTTAGGGGAGCCCCACACTACAGGCTTGCCACCTGTGTGCGTAATGAATTTTTCTCACCTCTCCCTTGTAACCAAGTCACAAAAAAGTACAACGCAATAAGCCCACGCCATATTTCCTGTTTGTTCCACATAGCAAAAACCAGCAACCATAGCAATAACTCAACAATTCAATCTAACTGCGCAATGACAAGTCAGCGGGGTCATCGAAGTTTATTGTCTCCATTGCCGGTCGTGGACACTCTAGAAAGTTCCAGAATATTCCCACCAATCATTATTTTCCAAAATTAAATCACGCTCTCCTATTGGCCAATAATAGTGTGGAAGGGGAAAGAAGACAAAAAGGGAGCCCTGTGGACAAGAGGGAAGTCAGCTCGGGAAATTCGGCGGAAGACGGTCTTCTTTAAGCTCGGGGACGACGCCACTTACGCGAGTGAAGTGAAGTGTTGTGTTTTCATGGCCTGTGGCCTTAAGCCTCTTTTTTATTGTGTCATGTGAATAAGGAGTGATCCAGCGTCATTAGAGTAAGATATTCTTTCTAATTTTTGTAATGATAGGGCCTGTCTGGCGGTGTTAAATTCCTCAATCTTTATTTTCAAAATTTAATTATTTATTATGCACCATCCCTTCAAGATGGTTGTACTAAACCCTCCACAATTACATCTAACTAACGATGTTAAGATTTTTGCAAACAACCTCTCTCCAACTGCTATTCATGATATTAATTCAAGGATCCAAATTTTGTTAAACTTATAAATTAATTGTTTGGAATCCAATTTAATTGATTCTCTCGTGCTGGTGTAAATATTATTTTTGGACATGTAAATATAAATTAATATAACTGTTATTGCTGCAACTTAAATTTGTTGTTAGAAATTGTCATTGAACTTACTTAAATACATTTTATTACAGTTTATTTAGGCTTTGATTCCAGTACCCTCTCATTTAGTGAGTTAACAGTAGTATTCCCTTCTTGGGAACGCCCCTAAGCTTATATGGTGGAGGACGCTAAATTCCGTTTTAGGGACGATTATAGCCTTTGGAGAGAGATGACTCTAAATTCGAAGCTAGACAGGCACAATTCAGTCCCTCAAAGGTAGCATAATTTAGGTTACTGTTTTTTATCAGGCAATTTTACTGTGTTAAAAAAAGAGACAAAAGAACATAATGATACACCACACTATATCACATTAAATTACTACGAGATTTAAATAAACTTATTAACTAACTACATGTTTCAATGAAGTTCGGTGAATAATGATTTAAAAATTATTATAAAATTTAAAGGTATAGGGTGATTAATTTAGACAATATAATTTAATACTTAAATACATTTGGTTACAGTTTATTTAGGCTTTGATTCCAGTACCCTCTCATTTAGCGAGTTAACAGTAGTATTCCCTTCTTGGGAACGCCCCTAAGCTTATACCCTCAAAAACAAAGCGTCACCTAATAACTCAAAAAGTGAGTAAAAAATTCTTGTACGGGACGGACATCGGAGCGTATTCCTAGTGATATATAGAGATCGCCTCCTGATCGAAATAAGGCCAAAATTTTAGTTGATCTGGACCAAAGAAGTTTAAAAATATTTTACAACTGAAACATCTGTTCTTTCTGTTTTTAAGTGTTTTTTACAACAGCTGCAACAGCTGTCTAATGATTCAATCAATTCTCCTTCCTCCAAAAGATTAACATTGAAACTTTGAAAGCCTGTTGGGAGGCCTGAGTCCAACGTGAATTATAGGCCTAATAAGATTCAGCTCATCTACAGGACTATACCTTTCTAACGGTATGCGCGGATTTCTCCTATAATGCACATGAGCAGAGAAGAAAGGAGGAAAAGAAACATGCTTGCCTATTATAGAAGACTAGGAAATGGCCCTCAGGTCGAATTTCGACCAAATATTTAGTTTATCTAAAGCTAAATAGACAAAAAAAAAGATAAAACTAACTGTTCTTAATGATTTGCTATAATTTGTTATTACAACAGCTGTTTCATGATTAATCAATTATCCTTCTCCCATAAGATTAACTTTGAAACTTTCGAAGCCTGAAGGGTGTAGCCTTTCCCTCAGGGGCAGTGGGCTTTCCACTGTACGGGTGTTTCTTGGCAACCCCGGGGTACCTGAGCCAAGCTGTGAGACCCTCCTCATAGTTCTTCCCGAGCTAGGGCCTTTCTTCTCATCTTTCAGGTCTTAGCTCACCGTCTTTATTCTTTCCTGAGCTAACCTTGCTCACCTTCTTGTTTTCGACCCCGAATCAAGGGTGTCTTTCCACCTTCTTTCGACCGGCGCATGCTGGGGGGTCCTGGGAGTGTCCCTGTTGTGTTGCAGGGACTGATGTGTGCCTCGCACTGCCGATGGTCTCCTCCAGTGTGTCGTCAGAAGCCAGCCGCTTCGGACCTTAGTCAGGGAGTGCGGCATGGATGCAGGGATCGGACTCTGCATTGCCACGGTGCGACCCCCAGCACGTCCGGCACATTTTGTGTATCGGTGCTGGGCAAACGGAGGTTCGGGCCCCGGAGTCCCGGGGTAGGGGTGTCTTATCTCCTACGGGGGGTAGACCTCCGAGGGTGTACCCGCTCTCGACCGATGAAGGGCCGCCTCTTGCCGCACGATGCGCTGGTGAAACAAAAGTATGGATTTTAAAATGCAAAACACGAACGATGATGAGATAGAGCAGGCCGCCTTTAAGCGCAGCTCAAGACTGCAGAGGTCTCCGACCTTGAACACTGGAACGCCGACGAAGGGTATTACAACCACCCCCCCGCCGGTGCCATTCAAGGCTCTTGGTGGTGCCGGATCGTCGTCCAAAACCGGACAGAAGAAGGAGGAGATCGGTATGGCGATGGAGGTGGCCGAGCCGGCAACACCATTAGCCAATATCCAAGGGATTCCTCCCAGGAAGAGCCCTCTTCGTGCGGCATTCGAGCTGCAAATGCTTCGTCAGCAGCAGGACGACGCCCACGAGGAGGAAGACTCACTTCTGAAGAAGATGAAAGCTCTTTTGAAGGAGATGGCCAAGGCCCTCTTAATTCAAAAGAACGTGAACAAGGCGATAAAAGAGGGGATCCCGAAACTCGAAGATGCTCTAGAAGAAATCGAGGAATGCCGGAAAATCAGGCTAAAGGCAGTGAAGCAGGAGCGCGATGTCACGAACCGAGTCATCTCTGCTTCGCCTCAAGCTCACCTGGCTGAGTCCCAGACTCAAGCCAGAAAGCGAAAGAAGAGGCAGAGCGGTTCTTCGCCTGGAAGCCCTGAGCTTGTCGAGGTGGACTCAGTGCCGAGACCGGTTTTTGTCACTGCGGCATCGCAGACATCTCCTGTCCAGGCTACTGAATCCGCCCCGGGCGCTGCCGTGATTCC
Source organism: Neoaliturus tenellus (assembly GCA_030545055.2). NCBI lineage: Eukaryota > Metazoa > Arthropoda > Insecta > Hemiptera > Cicadellidae > Neoaliturus > Neoaliturus tenellus. The sequence continues at coordinate 42,850,207 of CM061532.1, read as the reverse complement.
AGCGGCTACTCCTGCAGAGTTTCCTGCTCCGGCGGCTAATCCTGCCTTGGCAGCAAACTCTGCCTCAACACCTTTGGGGGGCTGGAAGACGCGCCTGTCTAAGAAAGAAAGGAGGAGGCAGAAGCAAGCGGAGGCGGCTTCGAAAAGTGCGTCGAGGGTGGAGCGGACGCAAGTCTCGAAACCGGTTGGGGAGGCCTCTGGCAAGTCTGTCAGAAAGCCTAAACAACCCAGGCCTAAGAAGCCCAGGACGGAGGCAATCTTGATCAAGCCTTTAGGGGGGCGATCTTTTGCCGATGTTCTGGGTCAGATTAGATCGCAGGCCAAACCGGAGGAGACCGACACCGTTATCAAGTCTATTCGGCGAACCCAGAACGGGGATGTCCTCCTCGAATTGGGGAAGTTGAGTGACAAGATCGGTTTTGCCGCTTCCCTCAAGACTGCACTTGGGGACAAAGGCTCAATCAAGGCCCTAGAACCGAAGTGTTCGGTCGAGATTCGGGACCTTGATGCCCTCTCCACCGAAGAGGAGGTGACCCGTGCGATCCAGGTGGCACTCCCGGAGATACCAGCTGATGGAGTGAGGGTATGGCTGACAAAGCCCAACCGAAGTCAACTCCGGATGGCTGTTGCTGAAATGGGCGAAAAGCACGCCAATAAGCTGCTTAGCCTTCAGCACCTCAGAGTCGGTTGGGTCAGTTGCAGGCTCAAACGGAGGGTGGTAGTTTCGAGATGCTTTCGCTGTCTCGGTTTCGGCCACTCCTCCCGAAACTGTAAAGGGCCCGACAGGAGTGCCAACTGCTTCCAGTGTGGAAGCCAGGGCCACAAACGCAAGGAATGTTCCTCGAGCCCCTCCTGCTTTCTCTGCAAGGATTCAGGCTCCAGTGCCCTCGGTCACTTACCCGGGTCTGGTCAGTGCGGTGCCTTCAGAGCCGCACTTGAACAGGCAAAAGGCAGCGGCCGGTAATTCGCATCCTCCAGGCCAACCTTCATAGATCCTGGGGAGCTGATAACCTTCTAGATCAGCTCGCCCGAGAACTTGGTGCTGACGCGCTCCTTATCAGCGAACAGTATCGGGACAGAGACCCAAACATTTGGATCTCGGACAGCCTCGGTACTGCTGCATTTTGGGCACGTAATACACGAGATGTCTTGGTGCGGAGTCACGGGCGCGGCCGAGGATTCGTCTGGGTTCGGTGTGGGGACGTGACTATCTTCAGTTGCTACCTCACACCCAACGAGGCCGTCCAGGACTTCCGCGACAAGATAGATAACCTAGAGGAGTGGGTTCTCGGCACCACCGGGCATGTCGTCGTTGGTGGCGATTTCAACGCCAGGGCCGTCGAGTGGGGAATGCCCTCTACCAACTCCCGGGGGAAATACATCCTGGATTTCATCGCCAGGGCCGGTCTTGTCGTCCTCAACCAGGGCGACACACCTACTTTTCGGCGCCCCGGGCAGAGAGGCACGATCCCCGATGTCACCTTTGCGTCTGAGTCGCTCCTTCCGAGGATCTCTGGCTGGAGGGTTGTGGAGGACTACACGGGTAGCGACCACCAATACGTCGTGTTTGACCTGCATGATCAGGCAAATCGTCGAGTTTCCGCATCTCGGGAAGGGCCACGCCGGTGGAACACCAACAAACTGGACGTGGTCAAGTTCACCGAAGTCATCTCTCGGGGAGCGCAGGGGAATCCTGGTGAGGCTGGGGCCGAGGCACTAGTAACATCCACGATGGAACTGATCGTCTCGGCCTGCGACCAGTCTATGCCGCGAAGGAAACCCCGACGCGACAAACAACCCGTTTATTGGTGGACTGAAGAGATTGCGGAACTCAGAAGAACATGTTTAAGAACTAGACGAGCCGCCACAAGAGCGAGAATCCCCGCAGACAGAGTTCGTAAGTCGGAGGCCTATAAAGCTGCGAGAAAATCTCTCCGCCAGGCGATCAACAGGAGCAAGGCGAATAGCTGGAGGAGACTTCGTGACGACGTTGATTCCGACCCCTGGGGCCTGGGTTACAAACTTGTAACACAGAAACTCGGCGCCCGCTCTCCACCTTCCATCATGGAGGGCGCCACCATGGGGAGGATCGTCGCTGCGTTGTTTCCTGAACATCCACAGCGACCGCCGGTTGACTTCGGACGGGTAGAGGACGTTCCACTCTTCACTTTCGAGGAGCTAGAAACCTCCGTTCTCTCCCTGAAGAGCAACAAGGCTCCTGGCCCGGACGGGATTCCCAGTGAGGCTTTAAAGAAAGCATTTTTAATCAACGCTGACTTGTTGTTGAGAATGTACAATGCCTGTTTGGTAGAAGGGGTGTTTCCGGCTCCCTGGAAAACAGCCAGGCTTGTACTGATCAGCAAGGGCAAAGGTGATCCCGAGCTGCCGTCGTCCCACAGGCCTCTCTGCATGTTGGACACGGCTGGAAAGCTGTTCGAGAAGCTGATCCGTTCCCGCCTGACTTCTGCCGTGGAAGCTGCCGGGGACTTATGCCCCCGTCAGTACGGCTTCAGAAAGGGACGGTCAACGATCGACGCTGTCACCGAAGTTCAGAGAGCTGTGGAGAGAGCCGAGAGCCACAACCATTTCTCCCGCCGAGTAGTGCTTCTTGTTACGCTTGATGTCAAGAATGCCTTCAACTCTGCGAGGTGGGTCGATATGCTGGATGCGCTTCGCAACACCTTTCGTATTCCTGCATATCTGTTGCGGCTCATCGAGGATTATCTACGGTCTCGAAGCCTGATTTATGACACGAGGGACGGAACGCGGACGATGGAAGTCACTTCTGGTGCCGCACAAGGTTCAATACTCGGCCCGGATCTCTGGAACGTTGCCTATGACAGCCTCCTAAGGTCCGAGATGCCTGAGGAAACCACTTTGGTTGGGTACGCCGATGACGTCGCAGCTCTCATTGCTGCACGCAACGTTGAGCTGGCCCAACTGAAGTTGAACCGAGTTATGCGGGTGGTCAACAACTGGATGTCCGATCACGGTCTCTCACTTGCTCTCAGTAAGACGGAGATCGTGATTCTCACGAAGAAGAGGATCGACACCGTCGTCCCGTTTCGAGTGGGAAGGGAGGTGGTCACATCAACTCGTGCCGCCAAATACCTTGGGGTTATGGTGGACACCAAGTTAAGCTGGAGGGATCAGATCTTCCGTACGGCGGACAAGGCCGCTAAGGTAGTGACTTACCTTAGTAGGCTGATGGCCAATGTCGGGGGTCCCCGATCCAGCAGAAGACGTCTGTTGATGTCCGCGGTCCAGTCCGTGCTTCTTTACGGGGCAGAGGTGTGGGCAGGCGCTCTAGATAAGGAGTGCTACAGGTTGCGACTCGCCCGGGTTCAGCGTCAAGCTGCGCTCCGGGTGTGTTCCGCCTACCGGACAGTGTCCGAGCCTGCCGTCCTGGTGGTCGCCGGAGTCATCCCTGTCAAGCTCTTGGCAGGGGAGAGGAAAGCGATTTATCAGAGACAAGGCGAGATCGGCAAGGACACGGCAAGAACAGAAGAGCGCTCCCGAACCTTCCAGCAGTGGCAACACAGCTGGGAGCACGACACCCGAGGACGATGGACTGCGCGACTTATCAAGCAGGTCCAACCATGGGTGGAACGGCGGCATGGGGAGGTGGACTACTACCTGACCCAATTTTTGACAGGTCACGGCTATTTTCGGTCGTACCTGAACCGGATGGGAAAGACCGGTTCACCGGACTGCATTTATTGCCCGGGTGTTCCCGACGATGCGGAACACACATTCTTCCGCTGTCCCCGTTGGGAAGGGCCCCGCCTGGAGGCCACACAAATCTTTGGTGCATTTTCGGTGGACTCGGTCTGCCAAAAGATTTTGGAGGATGAGGGCAACTGGGATTGTTTGTCACAGTTCGTCCGGGGCATCCTCCTGGAAAAGAAAACCGATCTGGACCGCGAAGTGGCCCAGATCCCTTGATCGAGCGGCTGGATAAGGAGCGAGCCCCACGGGCGTAAGCCAAATTTAGGCCTAGCCTGACGTAATGTGACAAACAATTCCAGGTTAGATTCCTAAAGAGTAGAGGAGGTTTTTTAGTGGGTAAACCCGTTTTTAGGGGAGCCCCACACTACAGGCTGGCCACCTGTGTGCGTAATGCATTTTTCCGCCTCTCCCTCAAAAAAAAAAAAAAAAAAAAAAAAAGGGTGTAGCCTCGGCAGCCGATGTGAATTAAAATATACCATTCTGCTCATCTAAAATCAACTACCTTTCAAACGGTATGCGCGGGTTTATTTTACATTGCTCACAAGCTGAGAAAAAAGGAAGAAAATAAGCATGCTTCAATATTAATATATAGATAACTGTTCACATTGCTAAAGAAATGGAAATTGGAATACTATGTTGTCTGTGTATTAATAAATTCTGTGACCATTTTCAAACCTGAACATCAAATTCATGAATAATCATCATGAAAATTACCTGTCATTTTTGACGGGCTATTTGCTAGTATCTATCTTCTTATTTCTATAAGGGTTTCGTCTGTTACGTCCCTTTTTCTCTTGATCTACTGAACCGATTTTTAAGATTGAGGTGTCATTTTAAAGCTTAGGATATACCGCAGTGACGAATCGTAATTAAAAAGGTCATATTGTTTCGAGTTTCGCCCCCCTGCCTTTTGATTTATTTCTAGAGGGCGCTTTAAAATGTTGACCAACTTTTATTGTAAGTTCTTCAATATGAATTTTAATTTATCAGCTGATTACCTTCAGATGAATTTAAAAAGCCAGATAGTAAACAAAAATAGATCTCTGTCACTTCATAATCAACATTCACGTACTGTAGGCGAGTTTCACTCATACAGGATCATAAAATGCGCAATTTGCGCACGGGCCACCTCGTAATATTATAAAACTGATACACATTATGTTGTGATGTAAAATTACCAGCTGGTATGCAACAGTGAAATAAAACAAAAAATAAAACAAAAACAACAAAAAAACCAAAAGGCTTCAGCCAATGAGATAGTAGCAAGTATAAACAAACCCCCTCCACCATCTCTCCCTTGAAGGATCAGGTTTGAAAAAAACGGACTATAGTAAGTTTACCTATAACAAATGATTCATTTCATGAATACAAACAGCTGTCTTCATAAAAAAACCTGTCTCCCTTCTGTTATATATAATTTATTTTTTTCCGTTTACTTATCAGTAAATAAAACTAAACTTTCAAATTCAAATACAACAATGACTATGGTGAAATGGGATAGTGTTTATAACATGCAATTTTCATTCAGAGGATTGGAGTGACAATTAGTTTATTTAAATGTACTAGAGATCGCCTCCTGATCGAAATTCGATCAAAATTTCAGTTGATCTGGACCCAAGAAGCTTAAAACAGTTTAGAACTAAAACATCTGTCCTTCCTAATTCTCTAGTAGTTGTTTTTACAACAGCTGTCAAATGATTCATATTCAATTCTCCTTTCTACATAAGATTAACATTGGAACTTTGAAAGCCTGTGGGGCTTAGCCCTGGAGTCCGATGTGAATTAGAATGTGATTCTGCTCATCTACAGGACTATACCTTTCTAACGGTATGCGCGGATTTCTCCTACGATGCACACAAGCTGAGAAAAAAGGAGGAAATGAAACATGCTTGTGTATTAATATATAGATGATTGTATTTTATTCATTTTATACAAGTTTCACAACATCTGTCTAGCGCTCGGGCTGGAGCTGTATTCGTCGAGTATCGACTGGCAACGACTCGTATTATTGAATTACAGTGAGTGAGCTTAGCGAACGAGCTAAACCTGACGGGGAGTGAGCACAGCAAACAAGCTTAACCTGACGGCAAGTGAGCTCAGCGAATGAGCTAAACCTGACGGCAAGTGAGCGTAACGAACGAGCTCACCTAAAGGGCAAAACAATTCTCAATTCGGCATTGCAAACCATGCCGGGAAGTCGAAGCATGCCAGCTAATGTCGAAAATAAATCACACATCTGCATACAATGTTTTGTAAACTAATTTTTATCTGACATGTTCCTTATCATTATGGCTTTCAACAAAATTTTTTGTAAATAACAACATGTTTGCACACAATTTGAGGAGGGTGTTTTTAACTTCAATTCAATGAAGAAAATTACAGTACCATGATTAACCTATATGACACCAGTTAAAAAATTTTACCATTCAGAAGACTCGTATCTTAATACAAATGTTGTTTCTAATACTTTTTAGTTTTGCAAAGGAAGTTTAAAATCTATTTATCGAAGTAAAAATGGAGCACATCAATATCGTAATGGAGTGTTTTCTAGAGGGTGAGTTGACAATGACAAATGACGTTCGAAGATTAGGGACTCGTTCAAAACATCTTTGAACGGACTTTGCTTTGAGACTGTTGAAACTAAATTTCAATATCTTTAAATATACAAAAATTCTAAATTCACATTTATTTATAAATTCCGTAGAAGATTATGATAGATATAAAAAGTAGCTGGTTGATCGCAAGTGCTCATTATGCAATATAAATGCTTCGTGTGTAATTGCAACATTCCTTTTAGGTGAATCAATAATTTGTTTAACATTTATTCAGCGTACTCAGTATGTGGTTAGGATTAAAAAGATAGCTGGTATTGACCGACAAAGGCTAATGAGTTAAACCTGATGGTTAGTGCACATAGCGTGGATGATCTGCGTCATACTGAGTGATTCCCTGAATTTGGTTTAACATTAAAATATTTTTGTGGTACTTGTTTTTTACTAAAAAACCTAAAAAGAAATTTGAGATATTTATATTATGTAAATAATTATAAATGTTTAGTATCGTCAACCATTAATTAGTTTATTCCTTGATAAATTGTTCCTCTAACTTGATGTTTTCCTCATGATCATCGTAATTGCACTTACACGTTAAAGACGGTCTTCACTTCTATAACCCTATTGGAAAATCTACCAAAGTTTCTTGTAAAAAAAATGATGTTGTCACACCATCTTCTATCTATATATTAATAGGCAAGCAAGTAGATGGATTTTGCCGATCCTGGCACAGGTCAAGGTCAGCGGTTGTAACTGGCAGGTGTGTGTTGTTGATTTGGGGGTTTTTGGGGGGGTTTGGGGAGGGGTTGGTAAGTGTGTCAAGGTCATCCGGAGGGGGTTTTAAAAAAGGTGGTGAGTCTGGGGATGAGTCGCGGGCGGGAGTGTGGCGGGAGCGGATGGGGGGTGTAGGGCTATGGGAATTAAGAATTTATTTTAGGAAAGCCAAGTAGAATTTTTATTTGAAGTGGTGTCCAAGCGATGTTTGGCGGTGACGGTCTGGTAAATGCCGATGGTGATGGCGATGAGCAGATAGAGGCATACCAACCATAGTACGCATTTGAAGAGCTTTAACAGCCGGATCATTTCTTCTTGATTTTGTGCTTCCAATTGTATTCTGTTAATTTCGAGTTTTAATTTATCATCTTCCAATTGTGATGTAATTGAAAAGCTGTCCATCATGTTTGTGTACAGGTAAGAGAGGAGAGGTGTAGATGGTGTAAAAGTAGGCGATGAAATGAGGAGAGCAAATAAGGGGAGGATATATATTTAATATAAAGTGGTGGGGGATTGAAAAAGAATATTTGTGTAGGACTAGCTTTCATCGTCTGGTGTTGAATCGTGGGCGGATGAAGGACTGTTGTTTGGCATTTCTAATTCTTCAACATTCTCGCTTTCCATCCTTTCACACTCTGGACAATTGTAGGTAATTTCAACAGTAATAGTAACTGTGTTGTTTGGCGTGTTTACAACATCGGTTAAAGTTTGAAAAATATCCTGTAAATCTTGTTGCGAAGTTACTGCAAAAGTAGTAGTATTCTTTGCTAATTGAGGCTGGTTCATCATTCGGCGGTAGGCAAACAAATGGTGAGCGGCGGTAAGGCGGTCGCTTATATAGAAACGGGGAATAGTGGTGGGGGGAAGAAAAAGAGTGGGGGTAATCCAAAACGAGAAGTGAGAGAACTTTGGTTACCGCAGTTCGCCGCGAAACGCCGCCCAGGTAGGTTGTGGGAAGTGTATAGAAATAAAATAATAATAGCTTTAATATAGAATAGAAATACCAATCACTTTTGTAAACTAAATATTAAGTTTATTTATAATTTGAATTTGATTGTCTTGTTCCTCGCTTTTTAATTCAATAATTGTAATACCATAAGTTGGTTCTTCTTCTTCCCCTGCACTGTTGGAAGATGATGATGATGATGAAAATATTGTGGTAGGATCTACATATTTTACTTTGATGTTGATCCATCTTAAAGAATACCTATCCATAAGTGTGAGTAAGTTGTGAAATAGAGTTTCCATCTCATCTCTTTCGGTAATTAAATGTTCAAAAGAAATAAATCCGTCACCCATGTTGGTGTTAGTCCAAGCAATGTAGTGTAAATGAGAAGTGTGTTAAAGGGTATATAGAATATATATTGTAAAATAAGTGGTGGGGATAATCTCAAGGTCAACCAAATGAAATTTTAAAAAAGAGCTGCAGTCAGTGACTACAGCTATACATCTGAAGCTTGAATAGGATCAGAAGACCAATCTGATCTATATTTGCACAAATTTTTGATGCATGTACAAAAGTCGTCTTTATAATATGCATCACACTTTCGGCAATTAAAAAGCCTTTCTGGGTGAAATTTGAAACATCTCTGGGGACAGCAAGTGTGGAAGTATCTTGATTTATAAATTTTGAAGGTTTGCAATTCTGGTGGTGGTAGTTGTTTTGTTTTGCATTTGCAGTAACAGGATCCGAAGAATTCACATTTTCTACAAGCTAATCCGTCTACCATCCATCTTCCTATATCGGTACATTTTTGTTCACAACAGTAGCGTGGTTTGTAGTCTTCTTTTTTCTTTTCCATGTTGACGGTTCTAAGTGGAGTTGGGAAATGAAGGTGTATAGTATAGAATAGAGAGTTTTATTTAAAGAAAAAAGTGGTGGGGGTAATTTCAAGGTCAACCAAATGGAGTTTTAAAAAAGAATGGGGTACAAATATTAAATAGTTGCACACTTAAGGTATAGGTTCGTCTTTTTTTCTTCTTTCTCCTTTTTAATATTTACTTCATGTTCTTGTTTTTTTGCTCTAGCCATTGCGACGAGATCTTCAGTGGATAGTGGATGTACTTCTGGAAATTTTAGAATTAACTTTGGTTGGAAGCCTTCTTTAGTTAATACATCAAGATCGGAGCTCATCTCTTCTACCGTTTGATAGTCCTTTCCAAATATTTTACCATTGAATTCAATCATCATTCGGTACAGCATAGTAGTTGTAGTTGTTATCGCTGCGGTTGTCAAAAAGCAAATGATGATTTAGTCTGGGTTGAATAGCCTTTTTATAGCGAAGCCTAAAGTTGATGGAGTATTGTTATTGTAATTTAACATTAGTAGTATTTGTGGAATTTAACATTATTTTGAGTAGAAGGGCTGGATGTTGTTGCCGTTTGTGTGGAAAAGTACACTTCATCATCGCAGTAGTTTTGTTTTGAAAACATCTTCTTATTTGTAACATAAACATCGGCATTTAAGTGATAACCGCCTGAGAGAAGTACTCGCAATTCATTAGTGTAATTGTCGAGTTGTTCAAAAGTTGTGATGGTGGAGGTATCGTATGATGCGCATTTGATTTTGAGAGACATGTTGTCGTTTAAAATAATTGGACAACCAAGGGAGATGTGTACAGCACGGAAGTCAATTGTAGACTGAAGAAATCCCCTTGAAAATTACTCCATTTATATAGTTTTTGTAACTAGGTCAAGGTCATCTAAAATTATTTTTTAAAAAGCAATATATCACCATGTGCAAAAACATATAGTGATATATTGCTTTATATTTTTTTTATTTTTTTATCTTTATTTATTTTTAAAATAATTTACAAAGGTGTACAAAAGTATTACAAATAATAAATTAGTTGTTGGCAGTAGGCATGACGTGAAGTGTAAGTTCCGTTGAATTGCTTCCGCTTGGACCGTGGGATGCCAAGTACAGAGAGCCGGGGTGGATAAGGCGTAGATCTTCGTTTTGCAGGAGGTGCACGAAGCGCTCGGGAAGAAATGTTTGAAATTTTGGTTCATCACCGGGCGTGTAGGGCGCTTCACTCAGTGTAACGTTGATGGCGTCCCCAACACTAGTTTCCATCTTTTTAATGGTGTGGATAACATAATGTTTTTCTTCTTTTAATTCTGAACATCTTTTAGTCGGTAAGACGGTAGATTTTGAATGTTTGTTAAATTGATCGACAAGAGATTGTAAAAATGTTTGTGACGTCATCTTTACTTTTTCTTCTTCTTATTTATTGTTGATATTATTCTTAGTCTTGCGAATCTGTGTGGGAGGTGTTGACTGTTCGGAGGCTAGTGTAATACTCATGCTGGGTCATGGTTGCATTGTCGCTTTTATATCCTTCCCACCCCCCACCATTCTGTTGTAGATATGCATTCAAACGATAATCGTTCTTTAAAGCGCATTGGGACTGCCGATGTTTAAAGTTTTTAGTAGAGATACAAATGTTGGCAAAGTGACACTGAAAATCTCTATCCACTTGCACATTTATCACTTCATGGTTTGTAAATGCTTGTATCCAAGCGGTTTTTTCCAATCCCTTTGTGTAGATAATTTGAAATTCCTTACAGTAATGATTCATAATGTGTGGCACCATACTGTAGTGGATAAAACCTTCATCCCATCTCAGGTTGTGAAAATGTTTCATTAACCATTTGTTTGTCACTCTTGCTTTAGTAGTTAATCTGTTGAACGGTATAGGAGGTTGGAATAAATAGTGATAAACCACAGATGTGTTCATGTCTAGAATAACTAACTCTTTAATAATAAAATGTCCGTCGTTACCGCGAAACGCTTGAAATTCAATTATACCTCGTTTCACCTCCATTATTTGGTATTGGTTTGAAAATGAAACTTGTTTATTCATGACAAAGGTCGGTATCGGACTGTTTGTAAAATTATGGAGGGCGTCTTTTTATACTGCGGGTTGGTTGCTGCAAGATGCTTCTTCATTCATTTCTTGCGCTTCTTCATCTATACCGAAGTTAGTCTGATAGTTGTGCAACTTCGTGAGGTATTCTATTGAAAATGGAAGTATCTACAGGACCGTATAGGATTGGTACATACGGTTGTCTATCCAATGTATCGGTTAAATATTCTTTTATGATTGCGCTTGAAAATATTAGTTGTTTTAAATATCTCGTGATAGGACCTGTAGCACAGCTGAGGGTGTAGAATTCATCTTTTTGTAAGGTGTATTTTTATGTCATGTTTAGTTAAATCTCTAAAACGAACAATTTGACCTCCTCGGTGTTTTACTATATCGATTTCAATATTTGATTCTAGCAAACTTAATTTTGTTCTTCTTCCATATGTATTGTTACTCAAATAACATTCTAAAAGATGTAGATGCTTCATAAACGATTCCCAGGAAATTTCAGAAAAAAACACCATTTTAGATCCATGATTCAAAATAATAGTTGGTGAATACTCCAATGATTTTATTACTCCGGCAGATACGCTTTTTGTCATACATGATGAGATGGGATAGTAGATTCTAAGAAATACCTCTGCTAAAATATTGGTGGAAATAATGTCATCGACTTTTCTTTTTTTAATTCCTTTTTCAACTTCCTCTTCTTTTTTCTTATGTTTAAACTTGAGGAACTCATCCATTTCTTGTTCAATTTGTTTTTCTATATCGGAACTGTTGTCGGCTATAAGTGGTGTAGTTTCTTCTTCGTTAGTATTTGTATTAAGTGAACTCATTTTGCAAGCGATGTTTCCCATATGATGGTCAAACAAATAATGAAATTTTCACTTCTTTTTCGTCCTTTTATAACAATCGCCCCCACCTAAAAACCGTTATTTATAACACATTTTTAACTATTCCAGTTAGTGGGGTGTATGTTACTATTTTGTCATGTAAAATCAGACAATATGCCGAAGTACCTTCCGGTATTTTATCTTCAAATTCCATTTCGATTTTTATATCCACACTTGACGATTTTACTGATTCATTTTGCTTTGAGCAATCGATAACGATTATTGGAGCTTTTGAATAATACTGTTCAGGTGATAACAGTGGTGTATTAGCTTTTCCATAATATGACGATTGAAATCTTGCATACATATCGTATAAGATGGAATAACGTTTTTTGCTAAACATGACATTTAAATTGTCATAAGGAAAGAATTGAGAGTTTAGAAAAACTTTGCAATTCTTTATATTGCAATGGTCAAATTGACCTGCGTGTGCAGTTATAACATCTTTTCGATTGGTTTGAAAACCGAGTATTATGTACCTTGCTCGTTCCAAATAAGTAGATGTTTTAACAGTCCATGTTTGTCGTTCTGTTTGAGGTAATATGGGGTATTCATGGAATTCCCAACTTCTAAACGGCATTACAATATCACGGTCAGATTTTAACTTTCTTAACAATACGATTCTATGTTCATCGGATAATCTTACATGAGGTACTCTCCACACGATTTTATTTAATTGTAGCTGCCATTCTAGTTTACTTTCTTCAGTGCCACTTGCTGCTAGTATTAAGTCCTTGTTAGTTGAAGATCTGAGTAATACCAATTCTTGTTTGACATTTATTATTATTCTTTTGTAATCTTCAGCGAATCCCAAAAGCAATCGTAAAGGTATGTGAAAATCAAAATGACCATTGGAATTTGGTGTTATGCTGTCTTTATCGGGGGTAACCCATCCGGCGGTGACTATTGAATTCTTTTCATGAGGTGTTAATGATGTTAATCCTTTTAGTGTTGTTGTTATACCAACCTTTTTTGTTGAATCAACTGTCACTCCTGATATTTCATATCTTATTTCGTCAAAAAGATATGCCATTGGGTTATTTATAAAAGGAACAGACGAACCGTTTTTTTCCATCCAATTTTAATACTTGTCCCTCAATATATAAATAACTTTCACAGGGTAATGTGTAAATATCTTGTTGTTGAATGGGAATCCTTATTTCATCATTATTGTTTAATTTTGATGAAGTGTAAGGGTTGTGCGTGTGATATTCCTTCTCCCATAGGGTTTCGTCGAACGTCGGTCCTTGAGATATATCCAGAATGTCCATTGTAATTTAGTTTTAACCCAATTTTTTGTAGGAAACGTATGTTGTCCGGTGTTAACTCGTCCAATGTTGAAGAGCTACTGAGCTCCCGGCTTTTCCGTTGTGGTTTAAATGTTAATCCCATGTTATACTTAAGTTACCGCTTTTATGTGTAACCGTATTGTAATTGTTTCTTTTCTAAAGTCAACACTATTACCGTCCTGATCTGATATGTTCAGTACGATGTCTGAAATAAAACTGGTGTTTAATGGTAGGTATATGAGGTTTTGTGGCTTCTCAACTATTTTAAAACCAGGAGCTACTGTTGGATAAAATGTATGTAAAATATGTTGGTTTACCCCATCTCTATACGATCCGTGTATAATATTGCATGTTATATCAATACTATTAACCTTTAATATTGTTACTGTGGTATCACCCGTATGAGTAGTTCCGGGATCTAAGATTTTTCTTTTCTTATCTGAAAATCCGAGTGAACTACCGATTGAATTTTCTAAACTTAAATCTATATAATATTTTGAGGTAATTTCCGCTTTTAAAGTATTGTTGTTTCCTTTTATACAGATATTTTCTTCTCCTAGCTGCTTCTGTAATAGCTGGTTTATATCATCTATTTCATATGCTCCTGTAGACAAGGTGATTATTTTTAATTCTGAATAATTTCCTTTTTCATCTTTACTTTCATAATAATGTAGTAAATTGTTTTTACCCTTTGTAATGTTGGGAATCGAATTGTACGTTGTGAAATCTAATAATGCCGCTTCCCATAATCTATCTTTAGATAGACGCAATGCTGGGAAAATAGTACTTTTTAATGTAGATGAATTTCCGCTCAGTGACACTGTGTACGATGACATCTTAAAGCTGACTGACACTTTTTGCTAAAAACTCCAAACATAAATGTCCGCATATTTCTGTATTGTTAGGTTGTTCTCTTTTATAATTTTAAAATATATTCTTAGAGTTTCTAAAATAGTGTTGAAGTTCTTTAGGTGGTGGTAGATTGCCAAAACTGTCAAAATAATAAAATAGCATACCCAATGAGTTCCTGGACCATAGGAGGAATCTAAATTTACTATTCCAGTTTCATTTTTCCATATGTTTTTTGGTAATGCGTCTTTCATAAAAACTCCCCTAAAAAATGGTATCTTCAAACATTTTACATAATTTGATAATTGATGATTTGTTAAGGCTTTATTTGGAATTATCAATTGATTTTTCTTATTTAGTACACACGGTACGGTCTTAGGTATAGACCTGCTCCGTTTTTTACCATTGACCAAACGGAAGTCTTCTTTGTCTTTGTTTTACGAGTTCTACGACGTCTCTTTTTAATGCTTCCACCTCTTTTAGGAGCTCTTTTCTTTGCAGGTCTTCCTCTTCGACGTTTTCCGCCACCAAATTTTGTTTTCGCCTTCATAGCTGTAGTTACTGCCCAAGCGGCTGCTTTTTCTGCAATATTTGCGTCACTTGATTTAACTCTTTGCCAAGCTTTTTCTGCTAGCGCTCTATCTGCTATTGATCTATTTGTTGAATCAGCAAACTTGGAATACGCTATATCGTGTTCTTTGCAAGCTTGATCCAATTTATTAATTCCAGGATCCCCTCTTGCTAAACGTTTTGCCAATTTAGTTCCGGGTCCGCAATATTGATAACCTCCGGGCAGATGAAATTCGTATGGTAGAGCGTCTATTGCCCGATTTACAACAGCACCAACAGGAATTCGTTTGAGAAGGGATAACGCAGCCGATGTTATACCACGTCCTTTCTTGCCGCTGACTTGACGACGACTGAGCTGTGCGATCTTCATTATGTTGTTTTATATATAACTGGCGTGTTTACTCAACGAGATGCTTTATATAAATGAATAACTTATGCACAATTTTTATATTTAAATAATTAATTATTCAAATTAATTATATATTGATTTATGATTCTATTTTTAATCCATGCTTCTCGTTCATCGGGTTGAATCATCACATGACTTGTTGTACTAGCTATATGATTGTGGGTATCAATAAGTAAATTGCCTACTATTCTTATTAAACAATCTAAAGTTACAGCATCTTTTGGATGTTGAGGATCGTGTAACTGCATAATACGTTTATCATTACACGTGTAAGCGGTCGAATCATTTTTTGATGTTGTTATAACTTGTCCAATAGTAGCAGCATCATTAAAATCTTCACCTGGTAAAATATTAATTATTTTCTTCATTTTAGCATCAAATTTGGTTCCATTGCGTTTGTCCCAAGTTATTGTTTGTTTCACTATAACACAATCATTTTCTTCATAACCAGGCATTATATTTTTTATTCTTCTATTATGACCTTCATATGTGCCTAATAAAGGACCGCCCGCAATTAATGTTTGTGCCATTAAAGGTACATCCGAACTTTTTTCACCAAATCTTCCATTTGTTATTCTTTTACCTCCAGCATCCCATTTATCATTACTTCCTTGCATTAAATCAAACTTTTCATTTCCATGTATAAATGTATTTCCTCGCTTTAGCACGGCATCTTCATGTTTTACAAAATTTGATGTTCCCCTTTTTAATTCTTTAGATAATTGTTCCATAGTAACAGCGTCTTTTGTTTGAGAACCAAATTTTACATTTGACAATGGTTTTCCATGACAATCTATTTCATCAGCATCTTGTAAAATACAGTTGTCCTTGATGTATTTCAGGTTTACAGCATCACCGTCTTCCTTTGGGTATCCAATGTCATTTATAATAAACTTATAAAAAGAAAATCCTCGTTGAGTCTTTTCCGGTATTATAGAATGTAAATATTCTTTATTAACTGAATCTTTATCATTTTTTGGATTTGCCACATTGGTTATCCTATGATTTCCAGCATCATATGTTTGTCCATCTTTTAAATTGTTACCCCACTGCAATTTTAAAGTGTTTGAAAGTTCAGATGATAAATACTCTTTAGTAATTGCATCAGAACTGTCAGTTGGTTTACCAACATTAATTATTCTATGTAATTTAACATCGTAAGTATCCTTAAGTAATTTTAATGATGTTGAAGTAGCTTCTTTTACTGTCTTTAAATTTGCTCCATCAGTATCTTCTTCTGGATCTTTAACTAGTTTTAAACGTTTATTACTTATGTTATAGTCACCTTCAGGTGTTTGCGGCAATCCACTTCTTTTTCTGTCTTCTCCAACTTGCACTCCTAACGTGGAGTACCGTCCAAACTTGTCGACGCTCATGTTAAAAATGATACATTATATGCTTGCCGTTCTTTTATATCTGCGGACAATTATACGACGACACCTCGACTTCTGAGTTCATCAACTAGAGCCACCCATTCATTATTTAAACCTGTATGACCGGCTTCCATAGCTTCATGTAATAGTCTCATTCTGTCAACTAATTTATTAATGTCTTTATAATAAATTACATTGGTATTGTACAGATTTTTCATCAGTCCTTTGCCAGATGTTGAAGTATCTCCTTTACTCTTTTTACCATGTTGTTCAAGAAGTGATAAATCCATAAGTGATAAAGATTTTCTTTTTAGCGGTTGTTTCACTGCTGGTGCGGTACGTAATGTTGGTAGTTTTCGTGGGGGAAACAACTTTTTTATAACAATGTTATATTTTGTTGCGCG
Source organism: Neoaliturus tenellus (assembly GCA_030545055.2). Classification (NCBI taxonomy): domain Eukaryota; kingdom Metazoa; phylum Arthropoda; class Insecta; order Hemiptera; family Cicadellidae; genus Neoaliturus; species Neoaliturus tenellus. The sequence goes on along the minus strand of CM061532.1, from coordinate 42,833,493 downwards.
TGAACGATTAATTATTGCATCCTTTGAGTAATTCCTTTTATGTGCATTAGTATTTTGTAAAATTTCCTTAAAAGTATTTAAATCTTTGGTCGAATATCTCAATGGTATGTTTTTAAAAATTAATTCATATAATCCTTTTGTTCCCTTATATTTATGCTCACCAATAATAATATAATCGTCTTCAGTTATTTTAAGTTTTGAATCACCTATTTTCAATTCATTCCCATCAATTCTTGCTCCGTATATGTGTGATTTACTTAAATTAGGGTTTGATTTTATATCATGTAGCATTTTCAATATATATTTTCTTCCCAGAGGTCCGTGTTGTAATATATCGCTACTCAATTGAGTTAAATTTGGAATAGATTGTTCTGTTTCAGGTATTGGCTGTTCTTCTTCCTTTTCAACAATAGGTTCTTCTTCTTTTGTTTCTTCTTGGTCACTAGCGCTTGTATATGAATCATCATTGTCTTCTTTTTTTAATGCTTGTACTTCTTGTTTAGAAACTGGTAGTAAAACATCTCCTTCATAACGAGGTTTACTAATGGTTTCTGATATTTGTTTTAAAGGTTCTGTAATAGGTTTAAATGTAGTCTCTAAAAATTCTTCTCTTTCGCTTATGCCCATCCTTAATGCACGGTTTTTTATCCTAATAGAATCACTGAGTGATTTTATTTCTTTCAATAGTTTTTCTTGATTTACCATGTTTACACTATGAAGTCTCATTCATTACTAGACATACCGCTATTCATTTAATGGATTAATACAAATTTATCTAACCCTATTCGATACCTTCCATCTTTTATAGCTTCATCTTTCATAATAACAAGAAATCCATACTTTTCAGCCCATGCTTTGCCGCACATCTCTTTAAATTTATCAAATGTCATGTCGGCATTCACATGATCGTTATATATATGTTTCAAATTTGTTTCATCTTGCTTGAATATTATCAACAAATTCGCATTATCTCTTATAAGTTGTTTTGGAATTTTACTATAGGTTTGACCAATGTAAATACTGTCAATATTATGATGTCTCCCCATTGCGAAATAACTTCTTATTGTATCATGATTCTCACATGACACATCGTCAAATATAAATATAGAAAATGGTTTAGCTTCATTTGGTTGCATAATAGTTTCACTAGCATTAAACTTGTAGGAATTTACTTCTGGCACACTTGCTAATACCTTATTTAACAACTGGTATTTAGGTTGTTGCAAAGATTTTGAGAAAATGTATATGTTATTAAAACGTAGCCCTTTTGGATTAGTTATAAGGTTAAAAACAACATTTGTTTTTCACAATTAGAAGGGCCAGTTATTAAACATCTTATAGAGTTTGGTAGTAATTCACCATGTTTACCATGGTTTAAATTGTTATTATCCACTGTCAATTCATCTATATTATTAATATTAAATCGTTCTTTTTGCTGTACAATATCCATCTTGTTTAAAGGTTAAACACATAATGAGTTATTAAAGTATTACACCAAGTCTTTTGTAGGAATCCAAGAATCTTCACTCCTATCAAATCCCAACCAACGGACTTTAACTTTATCCTTTTTTCTTTGTAAAACTTTTTCAACAAGATATACATCACCTACTGTCGATTTTAATAATTCATGACCATAGAATCCGCCTTGAAGTAGTTCACCTTTGTTATCCTTTAAAATGTAGGTTTCTGGTATTGTCGGCTGCACTTTGTAGATTGTAAATATTTCGTTAGTCCAATTTGGTAAATATCTTTTACTAAAAACTCCTTTATATTTACTTATACGTACTTTGTCGTTAATTTTAAACTTTTTAGGTTTTAATTTTTCAATTTTAGGAGTAGTATTTTTCTTAATACGCTCCAAAACAAGCTTAGCATTATTGCTATTTACTTCAATAGGTTTCATACCAATAGTGCGATGAAACTTGTTATTGTATTCTTTTATAAGCTTCGGTAATATATCGTACCACACGTACGATCCTCGTTTAGAAAATGTTTTATACATTGCTCCTTTTATTGTTCTGTTGAATCGTTCAATTATGGAAGCTTTTACTTCCGAATTTGTAGAATAATGATTTATGTTATATTTTTTCATTAATGCTGTAAATTCTTTGTTAAAATATTCTTTTCCATCATCAGTTTGTAAATGTTTTATGACAAATTTATTTTTCTTTATAGCTGCTTCCATAGCTTTTGTTACACTTTTCCCAGTCTTATCCTTGAGTGGTATAGCGTCAGCAAGCTTACTAAAACAATCTATAATTGCCAATATATATTTAAATCCCTTATTCAATTTACTATGCGGTATCATCTCAATGAGATCGGCTTGGTAAAGATCGTTCATTCCTTTAATAATTGTATTTCTTCTTGGAAACTTTCTTCTTGCCGGCTTATGAAGTTCGTTTACAATTTTATCCTTTAATCCTTCCATCTTCAGATGTTGTTTGAACACCGCTTGAGAAAATACTAATCCTCAAAATGGTTTATCACCTTTTATATTATTAACAAATATGGGTCAAGGTCATATCATATTTGTGTAAAAAAGAGGGAACATGGCATTGAACTTGCCATGCTCCCTCGTTTTTACGGAAAGGAAAAGGAAACAGGTGAAAGGACGAAGAATAGGTTTTATTGGTCGATAGGAGTTAAAGAATAATGTCCAAAAGGTAGAGTGTGTATATTGTCTTCCTGGATATGTCTCTTATCATCCTTGTAGCTGAGTCCCCACTTAGTTTGCTTTACACTGTAGACTTGATGGTTAAAGCTTCTTATCGTATTAAAAGTTGCAGTTGTTTCCATGCTTTCAAATAAACATCTTTTAAAATGTTCAAACTGTACATTCTTCTTTAAATATGATGTTTTTATACCTTTTGCCTTCTTTACAACTTGATGTTCTTCTTTTTCACTAATGTACAATTGAAAAGAATACAGTTTTGACATTAATGCTACAATTTCTTCCATAAGCGCACCATTTGTCTCATCTTTGAATTTTCCTAAAACTTTCTTGTTTATTCCATTGTCGTAATTAGGGTGATGTTGTGGGTAGTCAGAAAAATCAAAGTCATTTTTATAAACAAATGTGCGTAAATCTTTGTACATATCATTTGTTATAATCCAATAGATGAATGCATCGGTATCCATGTATGCTATTCCAATATTCTCTCTACCATAAAATTTTACCATTTTATTATAATGAAAATCATACATGTGAGTTTTTGATATGTCTAGAATGGACATTCCAACATATATGGGTCGATCCATCTTAATTGAAATTTTATTCATAGAAACGGCTACAAGGTTTTCATTAATAATTATAGAAGATGCAAAGTTTGGTTTTTGCACCAATTTCTGTAATTTTGTTGGATCAACAACCAATCTCAAGTCTTTGTGATTTCTTTTGTTTTTTAATGTTTTACCGAATATCGCATTGTTCATTAATTTAAAGAAATCTTTTTGAAAATTGGATGTCGCTGCAGTTCTTCTTCTTGTGTTGTTATCTATATAAGATTTTAACCAACAGGATTGTGAAAATTGCAGTACTTTATTAATTTTCGTAATTTTTAATCCCATCTCTAGCGCTTGCTGTACTGTCCAATAATGAGCTACATACCTAGTCTTATTGTTAAGTGTCATCATCAATTTTGGCCATCTACCAGTGGGAGATATTTCTGTTTTTGCTAATAGTGGTAGATCATAATGATGGTCGTGGAGATGTTCTGGGTACTCAAAATCAATGTCAAAGATGTAGCCAATATCCCCATATTTAGGGATATCAGCGATGTTATTGATTGAATTTGGATCAACCCATTTAAAATTGTCATATGGAAGAGGGTTCGACATGGCCCATCCGTACAGATTATTCGCATCAAAATAACCTATAAATGTGCTAGGTTGTGATGCGTCGTAATTTGGAAGATATTTATTGTTTGCTTTTACATATCTAGTTACACTTTGGGTTAATCCTCCTCTGATACCGGATTCAATCATCAACACCATATCTATGTCAGTTAATAGTTGAAGTTTGCATTTTGTTTCTTTTAACATAGCCTGCCATGCCAATCCGGGAGCTGTGTACGAATGAAGTGGGTCTAATCCATATGCTGTAAAACAGGTGTTTCTAAATTCTTCCATTATGTCGCAGAGTAAAGTCACATCTAATTTAACATAAAAATCTGAATATTCGCCTAAGGTTCTCATTTCTAATTCATTCCATACTCTACAAGCGTGTTGATAATCCTCTTCACTGATGTCCTCTTCATGTAATTTATTCTTAAAAGCTTCTTTAGGTGGAAGTGATGTTTCTTCAAATTTTTCCAAATTGTCAATGTAATCATAAGGAAAAACGCCTTTACGAAGAACTAAATCTAATTTATCATTGTTTACAATTTTTTTTTGTTTCTATTAAATCTTCTTTTCTAAGGTTTTCAGAAAGTTTTGATAAGCTGCACGGCATAAACCGGTACGAATCTACAAATTGCAACTTCATATTTCCAATTTTTTTACTAAAGGTTATAAACTTTTCAGTTGTTTCTGCAATAACATCAATTGCACCATCATCTCTCCCCAATTCTGGTATTATAAAATGACCATCATAACCGCTAAGGTTATGCAATATTACAGGAATTTTTCTGGGAATCTTATAGTTAATGTTGCATGCATTACATGCTGCACCCCTATAATATCCTGTAAGATGATCGTGATCCTTAACTTTATAGTTATTTAAAGTAAATTCATTTTTACATAGAAAACAGTGGGTAGCATTTTCATGTTGAATTTCCTCTTCTTCCTCCATTGGTATCATTGGTACTATATCATTATACAAATTTTCAACATGGCCAGCTATTTCATATAGATGATTTAAAAATGTTATAGCAACATCTTCACCACGATACACCACAGGTTTTGATGACAATCCATATGCATTCAAATGTTCTTCAACCAATGTGGATTTAACCAATAAACAAAAACTGTTAGGCTTGTGCATTTGATATTTTATACTCTTCCTTGCTTCAATGTTTTCATCTTCAATTGGAACAAGTGTTGATTCAAAATCGGCATATATTACTATAGGAATGCGATACTGATGGAAAACTTTTTTAAACTGTTAATATGAATTATTTGATGGTGGTAGAATAATCTTAGCTTCAAAATTTTCATTACACAGTTGTTTGTGCTCCAGTAACCAATTTTGTCCTCCATTTCTATGTTCTTTAAAACAAAAACATATTTTACAAATTATTTTTCTATGTCCACTTCCTGATAATTGTTTATTGACAAGTTTTTCAAATGATTTTATCCATACATAGTGTGATACTTCATCCTTTGTAATTAATAACAAATCCGTATGGTCTGCAAGTTCGTTTTTTACCACTTTCAAAGGATACACCTTGTTAGAACTGTCCAAACCAAATACGTTTACAGATATTCCAGGGTTTTGTTTTTCAAATTTAGAAATATTCTTCAAGGCTACCGGATAAGACACACCTTGAAAGTTATATCTGTATCTATAGTTCTCATATTCTTCGCTGGGTCTTTGTGCATTGCGTAATATGAATTTTGATGTCATTGCATATCGGAAACATTTTGTATCATGATTTTGAACATTTACACATGATTTTGTATCTTCAATCCTTTTTGGAAGAGCTATATAACTGCTCCCCATTACCCCATATCCATGCTTGTGAACTCTAATATCCATACTTACTACACTAACTAAACTCCAACCTGATCCTCGTCCTTCATGTTCTTGGATTTTATTAATGATCTCATCAAAACATTCTTCTACTATTGAATTAATATCTGAACTACTCATGATGGTTCTGTTTTTAGTTATAAATCCTCTTGGTGACAATTCTTCTTCAACGTTTATAAACATAGCATCCAATAACAAGCCAAATTTAATAAAATTCAATCGTTTTAATTCTTCTTTTAAAAGTTTAACTACAATGGTTTTTGCTTCGGCAAGAAATTTGTCTAATTCTAAATTTTCATTTTGGATTTTGTGATGTGTTACTACTCTTCCGGGCAATGCATGAATACTTAAATTAGGTAGTGCATTAGATGGTCCCGCTGTTTCTTCTTCTGCAGATGCATTTTTATTTTCATTTTGTGTTAAATTTTCATTTATATTATGATATAACTCCTTATGAATGTCTAGCAATATTTCATCTTCATAAGTTACTAAACATATATCACAACGATGCATTTTAACGATGTTTATCCTATGAAATTCGGCATATAAATGAAATGCATCTTTTTCATACCTCCTTTTTATGCTGTATTACCCCACCACTTTTTACCCCCACCACTATTTTTAATCTTCTTCTTCATCTTCTTCTTCTTCATATGGAAATAATTGTCTCGCACAAAAAATTAATCTTCCACGTATTGATTCCAAATCTGGATCATGACTGGATGTTGGAGTTTCATTATGAATATTTTCAAATTCCAATGATGGTGTGTATTCATTCTCTGTTAACTCCATTTCTACATCTTCACTCCCTTCATTTATTAATTCTTCTTCCATACTGTTAACACTATCTGTTTCTGAACTGTCATTATCCACATCTTCCATGCCAAACTCCTCTTGTAGAATTTTACACAATATTTCTGCAATAGGTTTACTTGGATAGTCGGTGGTATCCACAGGAGCCATGTCGATTAAATGAAAGAGCTCCTTTCTCGTAGCTGCTTTTATATAAATTATTTTATTAGGTCAAGGTCGACAACACTTAAAGCGAGAATGGGGAATAGAGCACTAAGTGGTATGTTAGTCCATTACCACAAAGTGATCTATTCCCCACTCTCTAATGCAAGTCCAATTAATAACCAATTTATATTCAATATTTTTAGTAATTTTGCAGTTTCCTTTGTTTAACTTTTCTTTATTGATTGTCTTTAATCACACAGTTCATAGGTTCTTCTTTTTCTTGGTGAAACAATTGTTTACGTTCATATTCCAATTGACGTATTTTTTCATTTTTTATAGTCTCTATAAGTAGTTGGTTGATGTAGTCAGCAGCCATGTCGATTGTTCTGGTTCTTACTTCTCCCAATTTCACTCATGGTATTAGCCTCTGTAGTTTATAATATTTTAGTTTTATTCTTGTTTCTCTTGCCTTTGCCATTTCTTTCATCTTCATTTTTCGAGAGTCCGCATATTGTTTTTTATTCTTTTCACTTAATGAAAGATCCAAAATAATGTTTTCACTATTCATGTTGTCTTTTCTTATTATGTTAGTAAACACCAGTTTAGGATAAGAATGACTCCAACCGCGCGTTGGACTTCTTTTATCTAGTTTCCCCCACTCAATTACCTTCCCCCACCATGTTTATATAGGTCAAGGTCAAACATAATTAATGCGAGAACGGGGAATAGAGCACTAAGTGACATGTTATTCCATTGCCACAGAGTGATCTATTCCCCGCTCTCTATTCTACAACTAATTTTTTTACTTTTATATTTTATTATTTTTTTTGTATTTTTTCCCATTATCTTTTACACAGCAGGAGGTTGGTACTTCACAGGAGAGTCTCCATTAATATCATTAAATGCGTTCCATACATAAGTAGCAGGAAGATAGTTTGGCTCCATCTGCAGAACAGGGAGTTCATTTGCCGGATTCCATACATTTAGAGTTTGTAACGCCTTTAGTTTATTTTCCAATACTTCAATTTTACCCAACAGTTCTATTATGTACTTGTTTGCAGTCCTCAATGTATGTGCTCTTGTACAGCCTACGTCCAATGAAGGTACTAAAAGCTGCATTTGATACAATTCAGTTTTCTCTTTTATATGACGTTCCTTAGCTAAAGTGCTCAATTCCGGATGTGTTATAGGTTTACCTTTTCTTGACAAATTTACAGTCTTCTTCGACAAATTTAACGGTTTTCTTTCACTTGTTGAAGGAGTTGAATAGTCCCAAGATTCAGCCATTTTTCTATGATGTTCTTCTTTTAAATGGTAGTAAGCGAATAACTCCTGCTGCGTATAAATCTTGTTTTATACACCTTGTTCCCCCACCATTTTTTATTCTCCCTCTACCAAGTTCTTTAAACATAAAACCAAACTTCTAATTCCGCGTTAACATTGTTGTCTTTTAAAAATTTAACAAAGTCCGAGCTGGAAGTTGACATATCTCTATTTCTTAAATAGTTTCTTACTATTTCTTCATCCCCTTCCTCTAAAATGTAGCAAAATACCTTCATTAGAGTTCCATTATCTTGTTTTGAATGAATAAAATTTGAAACCGTTGTCCACTCCTCTTCAACTATTTTAAAGCTTGTCACTTCTAGTTCAAAATTCATTTTTTACTAAATTACAAGTTACTTTTTCAAACAATATTACAAGACTAAAGAAATCAATGTACATCGAGCAACATATATATAACCAATACCCCACTTCTATTTTCCCCCACCATTCAATAAATTTCCCCACCATAGTGTAACATTAAACAGTTTTTTTTTTAATATGATCTACACCTGATAAATCTAAATAACAGTTGTGCACAGATTGTACATTTTTCGTTCATGATTTCAAACCTTATTAGTGGTGCCTTAACACGATGGTCTACATATCCTCCTTCAAGATCAAATTCATCCCAATCATCTATAGCTGCTCGTGCACAATCTTGACAAAGAGTCGTCCCATCCGCAAATTTATAAGCAACAATAATGCCAAACCCGTAATTTTGTCTTCGGTATTCATGAATAGCTTCTCTAATGCTGTTTGGAATAACACATTCTTCTGATCTTATTATATGGTTAAATAAAAAACCATCACATATAATTTTCCTCAAGCAAAGTTCAAATAGGGTATCCACCATGTTTTATAAAAAAGATTAATATTTCAACTGAAGTGTTTACACATGTTACATCCGTCTTAAATACTTTATCCCCACCATATTTTATATATGTCAAGGTCAAATTATATTAATGCGAGAACGGGGAATAGAGCACTAAGTGACATGTTATTCCATTGCCACAAAGTAATCTATTCCCCGCTCTCTATTCTATATCTAATTTTTTTAATATTTTTTTTATTTTATTATTTTTGTTTTTTATAAGTTTATATAGATGTTTAAACTTCTTTCTTCAGATTCCCAATATTTCATTTCCTTCTTCTGCACCCTCTTCAACTACGACTTCATTATTTCCATTTTTCAAGAGCAATAGTTCATTTTTTAATTTCTTCATTTCATCTTCTAATTTTGTAATTTTAGACTCTCTATCTTCCAATAATAATTTCAAATACTTAATATAACTACCAGCTGCATGTACGGTCTTTATTCTGTTTTCTCCAAGATGCATGCCTGGGATTTGAATTTGTAGCCTATAATACTCCATATTGACATTAGACTGAATTTGTCTTGCTCGTTCGCTTTTCTTCCTTCTAGCTTCGGCTTCTTCATGAGAGGCAACCAAGTCAGACAAAATTGGACGATACATTGTTGGTGAATGATTTTACAAGAGTGAGAAACTATCCGGTTCAACAACACATTTATCTACTTTCCCCCACCACTATCCCGAGTAGGCCAAAAATGTTGAATACATATTTCAATAGTTACACTGGCACCATTTTCAACTAAAAATTTATAAAGAAAATATGGATACTCACTGGGTTTAACATTCATATTGTCCATCATAAAAGTAAACGCCAATCTTTCCGAATATTCATTGTGATATTTTTCGGTGACACCAATTAACATTCCTTGTTTTTGAAATTTAAAACCAATGTCTGGAATTTTTTTACAATCCTCCATGTCTAAAAGTGGAAAATAATATGTAAAAGAATTTACCGGTGGAACCCAGGGTTCTTCCTTACAAAAAGCTTTAAACATTGCTTCTCGGTCCTCCATTATGGAATGATTTTTAAACTGTTTTCTTTTCTGCTTAAATAACCTAACCCCCCACCATTTTATTCAGATTCTTCTTCTTCAGATTCGGTTAACTCTTCCGGTTGATGCATCATTGATATATTTCCAGTTTCATTAGTTGTTTCTTGGTTTAAATTTATAAATTCTTCTACTATTTCTTCTATTAACTCTCCAAATGTAACATTCATCTCTTGTTCTAGTTCTTCTTGTTCTTGTATCTGACGATGTGTAATAATTTCAGTAATGTATATAAAGGTAGTAGCTCTTGGAGACATAGTTTAATAAAGTGTATGGCTTTACTAACAACACAGCATATAATGAATAGAAAACCTGATCAACTCTTGCTTTTATAGCAAATATGGGGAAGGAAAAGGGGGGGGATTTGTAAGAAAATCACCGACATATCATTAGTCCGATTCAGAGTCTGAAGATTGTATAGGGGATATCAATGTATCAGTTGACGAATCTAAAATGAATGTTTCAATTGCTTCTTTAACAATTTCTTCATCACTATCATTTATTAGCTCTTCAAATATTTCTTGTTCAAAGGACAAAATTTCTTCTTCCAATATAGAATCATCCAGACTATTATTCAATTCTTCTTCCGAACCTTCATTCGTCTCTTCCATCCAAGTTATATTTTCAGTTGTATTAAACTGATTTTTTACTTCAAAATAATTTAAAAAAGGTGTATCCTTAAAAACCATTATTAACCTTTTCTCTTCACACCAAAGTAATATCTTATGACAAAGTGATACTGAGTATGAAGTTGCTGTCTTATATATATTCTATTTTCCCCCACTATATTTCATATAGTTAAACATTTGTAACATACTATAATTACTCTTCTTTATCAAGCTTGTAATACATTGCGGCTACTTGCAACTCAAACTCCATTTCTTCTATAAAATTACGTAATTGCACCATCCAAGGAAATAAATTATTTAAATTTTCAATTCTGACTGTGCATGAACACAATAATTTATAATCACCTCGACGATATACAAGCACTTTAACCCCTACACCCATATCTTTCAAAATTGTTTCTTCAATCTTTCTATGTAATCCATATAATAGTGGCCAAAGTTTTGTATGTTTGGCAAAGAATGAATCCAATCTTTTGGACATGTTCACTATATAGCAACTGGTTAAATTCTGAGCAAACATATAAGCTGCGGGCTTTTATAATGCAACTTAACAAAAGATTTATTGGAGGGGAGGGGGGGGGGGTAATTACTAATGGGGGGGGTGTCAAGTTCAAGGTCATGTGAAAGTAGGTCATGGAACTTAGAGTGACCAAAAAATAATGGGAGAGAAACGCAGCGCACTGTTATATAGCGCTGGTTTCTCTCCCATTATTTTTCTACCAAAATTTTGAAAAAAGCTAACTGATTTTAACATTTACTACGTCCCCACTTAGTCCAACCATCCTCACCTCTTATTAAATAGTCTCTCGCATCAAGTCTATTGATCGCTTTTTGGTTTCTCAGAGGTACAGACAGCTGTATTACCCATTTGAAGCCGTTACACCCAATTACAATTTTGTTGTGCTTGTCTGTTTTGCTTACGAAAAAGTACCTCAAACCTTCCTTCAGTCTATTTAATTTAGTGGGAGGGTAGGACTTACTGGAGATTACAGTCGGTTGTGGCTCAGAAAGATGGTTTATGAGATGTACACGGCAATACTTTTCATTTAAAACACATTTCCTACCACAAACCGATCCTTTTTTAGCACCCTTACGGAGCTTCTCAGAGCATTTACGAAAATTTTTAAATGCCCTGCGACGCTCTTCATTTAATAATTTAAAGCGCTCTGAAGGAGCAATTTTGAAAACTGACTTTTTAACTTTAGAACTAGGAATGATAGGATTAATGGACTTTGGTTCAGGAATTGGTGTTATTAGTGGTGGTAATGAAGTGAAATTATGGATAGATTCTAGAATTGAAGGAGTATCAGGACGAACAGGAAGCTCCATCTGCGGTGATGTTGTGGGTGTAGGTTGGGGCTAATTGTAAATTTAAGAGGGGGGGGAGGGGGGGGGGTTAATTACCTTAATTTAGGTCAAGGTCACCAAAAAATAATAATGATCCAAAATGATGGAGGCGGCCACGGCCGTCTCCACCACTCTGTATTCCTCAAACTTTCCCAATCCCAACCCTATAGTTACGTCTTGCAAGGGATCCCGATTTTTTGCCCGCACGCACGTGGTGATCCAGTTTGGTGAGCTGTGATACGGGCGGTTCAGTCTCGGGCCCGAAGGCACTGGGCTTGACCATCCAATTATAATAGGGAGTCTGGAACAACTAATGCAAGACGCAACTCTAACCTCCCACCCTTAATCTAAACCCACCCAAATATAATTATTTCCTAACAAAAAATTAAAAGTTTTAAAAAATAAAAATATGCGCTACCTGCGGCACAACGCGCATGTCCCACCCATATTTAATGAAGTTCAACAGAACTTCTATAATTTAAATTTAAATTTAATCTACCCTCCTAACAGCTAGCTGTGAAAAGTTATTAGTACATACACACAAATACACAATAGTTACATCAACACTCAACATTAAATGCATAAAACACATTTTTTAAACATTAGCAATAATATTATACACCTTAATGCTAACATCGCAAAGCGCAAATTAAAACTTAAAAATAATGCAACTTAAAACTAAAAAATAAATAACATTTTACACACACACAGTCACACACAAAAAATATTAATATTAAAACCCTAACAGCAAGAGTAACTCAAATATATATCGGCCGCCTATATATTTAAGTTACCCTCTGAGTTCGTCCTGATCCTCCGCGTCCGGAGTTTCAGTACGAACTGATTCTAAAATTCTCGACGGAATATTCGTAAACTTCCAAAATGGTGGGGGAACTTTTAGGGGTTTGAGGGGGTTACAACGTTCAACGTACAACTTCAGTAGAAGGTTTTCAAGCAAAACTGTTTCATACACGTAGCGGCGGTTATTACAAGTAGGTCGTCGATAATTTAAGTGTTGTGTTGCGGCTTTCAATAATGTTGGCTAACATCTAAGTACCGGGGAGCCGAGCTTCGCTCTATAATTATGTTGTAAAATGTTACAAAATGTTTAAATTTACATTTAAGTTTATTAAGTGAGGGTGAGATGTCAGAGCACGCCTTCAGTCTTCCCTTTTCTATAGGTCTTTTTTACTTCCTCCTCAAGAATGTTGGGGTGGGAGAAAAGTATTTAAAATGTAAACAAAGAACTTAAACTTACGATAGAGGTTTTTGAGTAGCATTTTCCTAAAATAACATTTTCAAGCTATCTATAAAAATGAAAGTATGTATCTTTAAAAACGAAAGCTTTGTGTGTCTTGAATAGGCGCAAAGACATCTGGACCGATTGACCTGAGGTTTTGTAAAACTATACTTTATTTATCTAGCAGAAAGATTGATAGGCCTATTCCTGTTATTTATAAGCTTCTGGGCTTTGCCCTATTGACCCTGCATATGTACGTAGAAATTTAAACGTGTATACAATATAATTATAAAACTTAAAACTGGGCAAGTTTTGTTCAAATTTATTTATTCTTTTAATTCAATTTATTAATATAAATAAAACCGTTGTTAAAATTTATTCTTCACGGCACTGGATTATTTTGTTATTTTTGGTAATTTGACTTTTGAAAAATTATTAGACCATCTCTTTCCATTCAACTAATCTGCAGCATCTATACTTATTTAATACGCTAAGGTTTTTTTTGTGTTCAGAACTCCTCCTACAATTTTTAACTGATATTCAAGTTTTTCGTGTCGTTAGATAGGGCTTGTTCTGTAGTTATTTCTGCTAAAAATCGATGAAAATCAGACTTAAAAAAGGGTGCTTTACACAAATTAATTTTGAGATTTTCCCATTAGAATAACATTGGGTTTGGATTGAGCATTTAAAACATCTGTTAATGTATATTTGTAAACACGTGTAGTTTTTTGTGATTACTGATATTAACAATGTTGGATTGGTCGGTTGTCGTTAATTTAGAACTAAATGTTACTTTGGTATTGTATGAAAATAAATTGCTCGATTTCGAGCAACAAGTAGACTAGTAATTCGTAAATAAAAATTACATGTGGTGTTCTTACACCATTTACCATTTACCATCGAAGTCATCCCTGGAGTCCTTGAAGAGAGGAAGAGTCGTCAATTCTTGCATGAATGTGTTTGTGTGTGTGTGTGTCATGTGTGGTGCATTTTATTTTTTATGTGAGTGTTCTTCTATGAACTCACTTAGTTTGTAGTAAGGTCATTCCAATAGATATTTTAGTTGCTTTTTAAACATGGAGGCCTTATTGATTTCTTTGAGACTGGTCTGTGAGGTGGTTAGGAAAGGGAGTTATGTGTATGAGAAAAAGCAGTGGGCCGAGGATGAATCCTTCCAAACCAAATTCAAACAGAAAAAGAAAATATTTACTTGCCGACATCAAATTACTATAAAAAGAAATATGGCCTTGAAAAAATTGAAGTTATCGGTTTGTTATTCGGTGAGAGAGGAACTATTCCTAAATCAACAGTGAATTTTTGCAAACAATTCGGACTACCTTCAAAATTATTAATTCAAATTTCAGCAAGTATTCTCAAAGACTCAATCAAAATTTTAAGACACCATTTATATTCAAAATATTAGTGTGAACTCTTCTATATAGTGAAATCTTCATTTCAAATCCTCATTTCAACTAATATATCACAATTAAACTGTATAAGTATTCTTTGTCTTAGGCAACCCTAAATGAGGGAAGAATGTTATTCTTATTGAATAAAGATATATACAAAAGTCTCATTGTATAAACCTGAAGAGTTTTTTGAGGTTAAGTTTTTATGTAACAAACTAACCTTAGTTTGATTTTTGTCATAAACATTGTTATTGTTTCAATTGACTTTAAAGCATTTCATTTTATCATAATCATATGATTTGCACCTATATTTTTCTTAAGGGCAAAAATTTGATTCATTATCTTACTATGTAATCCAAGGTTTTTCGTGTTTTGATGAATTAAACTACCTGTTATTTTATACCCTAGAATTTATCGCTCAATACTGGGTTTCCACTCGTGCTTTTGAAGATTATGCCCAACCCCCAACACAACTAAGAAATGTTCTCGTTTTTAATACACAAACTGGCTACACGGTTAAAACATGGGACTTACGTTTCGGAAAAAATTTTATAATCAGGTGATCGCTCCAATGCTTTTCTTATGGAGAAAAATGATTTTTATTAACGATTTTAATAAATATTTCAAGCGTTTTGAGCGTTTTGATGAATTAAACTACCATTATTTTGTACCCAAGAATAGTTATTTTCCATCCGGAACGCTCTAGCGCTTGTACTTCGCGAAATAATTTCCAACCACAAACCCCACTACAAAACTTTCTCGTTTAATATAATAGGATTAGGTTCCCCACTTAATCCAGCCACGACTTTCCTTATAGCATTACACCATAGTTGATAACTGCTATTATTTTAATAACAGTAGAAAGTTATATGTTCCCTTTCGCCGCTCAACTATAGTTATTATCTATTGCCAACAGCAGACCTAAATTGCCATTACTCTATCACTTTAATTTATCTTAAATATATGTTGTATTATCCTAACCACAGTAGTTACCGTTTGGTAACACCAAATTAGTATTACACAAGCTTAACTACTATTACCATTTCAACATAAAGTAAAAGTGAAGGGGGGGGGGTTAATTACCTATTTTTTTTTTGGGGGGGGGGTCAATTTCAAAATAATTACCACCTGCTGTTATAAATACCGTTACACAGGCAGCTGCGCCTCTTTCCACTCGCGGGACCCGCAGCTAACACAACACCTTGGTAAGTCGCTACCGTCTAATAATATTATATATGCTTTTTTAACTTACTCCAATTAGGTCTGCTTGTTTTTAACACTACATGTATCACTTAGTTTTTAACTATTTCTTTTTATTTACTACATACACATATTACTCTCCCATTACTATTTTTTTATTTTTATTTTTTATTACTGCACAAATTAACCTTGCATCAACATTATTTTTATTTGCTTTATTGTTACTTAATATTTATATTCACCTACTGCTAATTATTCATTTTTTACATCTGTATTTTTTTTTTATTTAACTCTTAATTATATTTACACCTTTCAAACACTCATAGTATTACATTACTATTGATCTTATCCATGGTGTTAACTTACCGTTTTACACATTAATAACATTTATAATTATTGCTAAACTATAATATTTGTACAATTACTAGCTCTTACCTCATCAACTTATTAACAGACTATTGTTTACACTTGTACAACTCATAGCCAATTTATATAAAATAACAAATTCCTTTTTTCAACTCAAATATTATCTTAATATTTTTAACAAAGTAATTTTTAAAATGTTTGCCTCTCCCATTAATACAAACTATCACAACGCTACGAAACAAATAACCGGGGTGACCGCGATCCCACCCTTTTATCCCATCGGCTTAGGGGGGAGGGTCGAGGAGGGGTTGCTCGTGACTCACAAATTGCTTAAATACGGGGTCAGTACCGCACGCGTCTCATTTATTCGCCGGGTTCCGTAGAGTAAACTTCGGTCTTTACTTTTCTAGCAATTTTCTAACTTATATTTCTTACTCTAAAAAACACACTCGCAAACACTAACCATTTATCAATTAGTTTTTATACATTGCACATTTACTCACCACTATTACAATGGCTTCCCACACTTTGCAGCTAAAACTTTTACGCACCAAACATATTTTACAAAAACAGTCTAACTACACAGTTTCAAGACCTCGTAATACATTCGCTAAACTTAAGAAACAGTTCAGCTTTCACCCCTTGTATTTTACAAAATCCAACCTTCACAACAGTTATTCTACTGACACTATTTTGCAAACAGTCTTAACTGATATGCTAAAATATCAATATTACAATCTTGTCACACATATTGATGATGTTATCCAGTTATTCTTATTCACTATATTACCTGGTTTATATAACCGCTCTTCATCACACACATCTCTCATTCTGCTCTATCAACTCACAATATAAACATCTAACAGCTCTCACTTATTCAAAATTTGGACACACAACAGGGTTCACCCGTACAATCTCCTGTAGTGACATCCACTACTAACGATAACAACGGCAGTCTTCCCACACAAAATTTAGCTACAAATACTAACACCGCCAACTCCCAACCCGTGCAGAGCAATGAAATCAACAGTACGGCTGCAAACGACTTGGAAGCTATCCTACGATCATTAATGGGCTTTGATGAATAAATTTATTTCCCACAGCCCGACGCCCCCGTCCGCTCCCGCCACACTCCCACCCGCGACTCATCCCCAGACTCACCACCTTTTTTAAAACCCCCTCCGGATGACCTTGACACACTTACCAACCCCTCCCCAAACCCCCCAAAAAACCCCCAAATCAACAACACACACCTGCCAGTTACAACCGCTGACCTTGACCTGTGCCAGGATCGGCAAAATCCATCTACTCAAGCATGTTTTGCTTCCTCATTTTTTCTCAGCTCATGTGCATTGTAGGAAAAATTCGTGCATCCCGTTAGAAAGGTCCTGTAAATGAGCAGTCCGGGGGACATTTGTTTGGGGGACACTGCAAGTGTGGGGGTTAATGGGTTATGGGGGAGTACAGGGGACCAGGATACGGTAGTTATACAGGTAGGTTACAGTATTAATGGGCTAATAACCATTTTGTCATGTACTGAACTATTGTACTTACTTGAGTTACGAACTCATTATGTGTACATGTTTAAGATAAAAACTAATTTTATTGCGTCCGGCAGTCTAATAGTGCAATACATTTTTTCCACAATATAGACTACAGGGGATATTATTCAATAATTACCGCTATGGTAATTACTGATTTGATATTGCCAAAAACATAAGTCATTAGATAATATTTTATAAGAAATGCAACCGTTTAAATTCACACTACAACTTGAGAAGAAATGTATTTATTGTGCAAGGAGGTGATGAATTGAAACTTAATTTTGGAGATAACATTACCATTTGAATTTTTAGAGGCCTTTGCCCCTAGCAATATTGAATATTATTCAATATTCAATATTATTCAATATTCAATATATTCAATATTACCCTAGTAATATTGAAATATTTTAAAGGTAAATGGGATTATTGATATATCAATTTTTTATTGATTTTTTGTTGGAGGGGAGAGAAGAAGTGATGGGAAGGGTCTGCTGTTTATCCTTGCTAATGTTCCATTTCACTGTTGCATACTAGCTGGCAATTTTACATGATACCATGCTGTGGATAAGTTTTGTATAGTTAAATCAAAGTTAACTGTGACACCGTATAATCAAACCGGAATCTCTAGTGGTGGTTTGTGGTGAAGACCCCAATGTTCAACTGTTGAGCTGTTGTTCGCTTGATTGCCATTGACCATTAGACAGTCAATTGATGGTTTTGGTTAACTAACTGCGAGTTTTAGTCGGTGCCATATTGATGCCATTTTGATGCATATTGATAAAATTTTGCAGGTATGATGGCTTGGTTGCCATTGGCTATTGATTGTTCTTTTAACAATCTGCCGGTTTGTTTGGTACAGGCCATGTTAATAATAAACCATATTTAATACATCTTGATCAAATAAATTGTATTAACATGTTCATTGTTATCTCATAAATGGCCATGTGTTAAAATAATAGTGGGGGGGAGAAAAGCTAACCGCTTAGAATTTTACTCCTCGTAATTTTCGAAGTAAACAAACATATTTGATTGGATGTTAATTAAAAATTGAGCAAAAACCCTCTTTTTGTAATCGCCTGTGAGATGTGGTTGATTGGAAAATTGAAGCAAACAATGATAAATCAATTCCTTTCGTCATGGTTGCCCAGTAAATTTCCATTATTGATCCTCCTAGATAAAGAATTTTACATAGGCTACTATAAAATATGCAGATGTGATGCATGAAGTGGACTTCGCTTGTTTTATCTCGAAGCTAGTGCTGTTATCCTATTTAGTCTAATGGCTCCTAAAAGAAAAACCTAAAACCACTTTTTAAAAATAAATATATTTGTAGTTTAGGACCGTTAGCCAAAATATGAAGTGATACGCCAAGCGAGTTTAAAATGTTTACAAACTTACATTTTTAGTTTTTTTTTTCTTTAATAATTTATTACCATGTACATACATAATACATTAGAGTTGAAAAATCAGACCGGATGTGCGCTCGCCGGAAGTGGCTGGACGTGATGTGGGTACAGAACCGAAAGTATGTGCAACAAATGGCGCCACTGTCATAAAGCGGGATTTTGCAACCTGAGTGAACGAAATATATTTCACTGATGTAAACATTGCACTTGGTGACGTGATAAGGGTAGAAATGTTAACATTTTCGCATCAGATGGATGACACCGATGGCTGCAGTGTCATGCATTACTCGGACGTTATAATGGGCTCATAAATATTTAAATGCATTATCTTTCCTATTTACGGTTTTAAAACCGTTTTCACTAATTCTCTTGTACCGGACCAAAGCCAAAGTTAGACAAAAAGACAAATGTCTATTTTTTTTTTCCTAGGAATTTCCAAAAATTAGAATTACCATTAATTAAATATCATATCTTTATACAGTCTTATACAGGACTTTATCTTTATACAGGATCTTACAACTTAAGTAATCAGAACGCTTGGGTACATTTCATCCTGTATATCTTTTAAAGTTTCTTTAGCTATACTTGAATAATGTGGTTTTATTTCATAGCCGAATATTTTTTACAAATCTTACACAAAATCTAAATAGACGATTTATTTTTTTATGTAAATTGGTTAATTAATACTGCAGTTAGAGTAATGATATGGATATTTTATAATATATCTCGTGGTGAGGCATACATCAATTACAGTTACCACAAAATAGATCAAATGACTCCACCCATTACACCGAATTATGCAGCGGCTGGACATGTGGGTCAATTGGCGACTTAACATATTTCATCCCTCATGGTTGATGTGTTTTTATAGATTATAATTGTTAGTTAAAATCTAAAACAATATATTAAACGTAGAAGAGTAATTCATAACTCAAATAACTGTAATTTTATCTTCATTTTTAATTTGACTTTTCTTAAAAGCTTGTTGTGTATTATCGGCATACTTTATAGACATAATACACCTGCTTGCCAATAGATGTGGTGAAGGTTCCATTTCTTTGTGAACGGGTTGTGAAAGGAAGAATAATAAAGGTGGCAACTCCATTTACTAAGAGAGGATTAACAGGGGGAGGCCTACAACACACCCCAGAGTTGACTTGAAAGTGTATATAGTCTGTAAGGAGAAGTGGGAGCAACAACTTGCCAGTTGCGACGAAGGGGCTGTGTTTCTCCTTCGGACTTTTCCCTCAGTTGCATAATCCTCGAGTTTCATCAACTGCGTGGCAGATTTATTCCAATGAAAAAACCTTGACTTTATTTTGACACTAGTGGCTCATAGGGGCAAAAGCCCCTAATCATAAAATTAAAATAGCATGGACTAAATAGCATGGATTAAATTAAAATTAAAATTAAAATAGCGGATCTCCAATTCTTCACTATGAAAGTTTCCAGAAAATTTAATTTGAATTTATTTTAACAATACCGTTTGAACAGGCTATTCGCCCTCCAAAGCACTCTTTACAATCCTGTGCTATTAGGTTACCCGTTTGTAAATGCTTCTTTCTGTCTGTTGTTAAACTTATATCGATCTATGAAAAATAGGTTTTGCAAGAAATCATAGTCAATTTAAGCTATGACGGCTTTTTAATATAACATAGAAAATCGGCAATGAGGAAAAAAGAAAACATGACGAATGTTCAGCACCCATTTTAGAGTCAATTAACTTTCAATATTTTGTATTATATCTATTTCATTGTCTTGTTTGTCCTAAAATTAAATGGATTTTAGCTCCTGTCAGATTTTTTATTTTTTTCTTCACCAAGTTTGAACACAGCCGCTCAAAATAGATCATCTTAACTCACTGTTAATATTTGTCCCTCCAAATCAAAATTCATGATTTTGTGTAAACAAAGCAGGTTTTTTTTTTAAATCACCATACATGGAGAATCTCTTAGGAGAACCTTTCAGAAGATAATCTTTCTTAAATATCTTTCTTAATATCTTTATTTCCGATTTTGTTATAAATTTTTTACCCTGCTACATTTTTCGCTAGTATGTAGGACAAACGACTTTTATTTTAACTCTCTCTTATAACTGAGGAACATAACAGTAAAAAACCTCAGTCCATTTTTATTAGTTTGTAGGGTTGGTAACGCTCCTAGTAGAAGTTTTTGTTGCTCAAAGCCTCAAAACTTCTCATTATAGTATTTCCACTCCAGATACATTATTAGTCCGTGGAGATAGCAAAAAAATATTTCAGTGCTGGATACTGGTCTAAAAGTTTTTTACACTGCTTCTACATCAAATGGTATCTACAAAACCGCCGGGAGACACTCTCTCAATAGTCCGGAGGGACGGTCCACAAGGAGCCAGAAGAAAATCTTAAATGTAAGCATAGGTCAATATATACATCAAATTAACGGCCTTGAAGAATAGAGAACAATGCCGCAAACCCGGCCTCAAAAGGATGATTGAGTCAAAAATGGCAGGCGATCAAACTTTAAATTAAAATCATATTGCTGAAAACAAAAAATGCAATAACTAACGATCCGCTTGACCTTTTGAGGTCGGGTTTGTGGCAAATTCCTCAGAATGCAAAGCCCTTTAAAATGATGTATCATATGACGTAATCCAATGAAGTTTTTTCCAAGACTTCCTTTAGGGACGTCCCTAGTAGAGGTCGTCAAGAAAACTGCATTGGGCTACGTCATATGACATATCATTTTGAAGGGCTTTGTTTTTTGAGCAATTTGCCACAAACCAGACCTCAAAAGGTTGAGTGGATCGGGAGTTACTGCATTTTTTGTTTTCAGCAATATGATTTTAATGCAAAGTTTGATCGCTTACCATTTTTGACTCGATCATCAAAAAGAGTATGGGTATTTTAAGGGTATTAACAGTTGCAGAATTTCAATACCTACAAAACGACACATTAAAAGTCAAAATTGGTTGACTTGGTGGGCAGTAATAAGTATTTAACTAAAACACTGCAAATTTGGTTGGCCGCCATTTTGATGACGTCATATGGGGGGGATCCGGACTATTGAGAGAGTGTCTCCCGGCGGTTTTGTACATACCATTTGATGTAGAAGCAGTGTAAAAAACTTTTAGACCAGTATCCAGCACTGAAATATTATGGCTCTTTTTGGAGCTATCTCCATGGACTATATGTCATTTGTTTATCAATAGTTTTTCACTCAATAGGCCTATTATCATCTGCCCCTCATTTTAAAATAAAATCATAAGTTTTAATGTACACAAAGCAGACTGTTTTCAAATCCTGGAGCTA
Source organism: Neoaliturus tenellus (assembly GCA_030545055.2). NCBI lineage: Eukaryota > Metazoa > Arthropoda > Insecta > Hemiptera > Cicadellidae > Neoaliturus > Neoaliturus tenellus. Next base: position 42,811,173 of record CM061532.1, on the reverse strand, counting down.
TTATTATGGAGGTCTTTTTACGCTATTTCTTATTTCCTTGTAAGTTAACTTTACGGATACGCTGAAAATTTTCCCTCATGCATGGGACCGAGACATTTAATTCGAGACCCCTACCATCTTACTGCGAGTTAGTAGTGGCAAAACACCGGTTCTGCCTCAGTTCAAGGTCACTCATTTTTTTTTTGGGTTGGGAGTGGCAGGTGTGGGGTTGGAAGTGTGGGGTGGGGGTGACAGTGATGGATTGGTTTGGGAAGTGGGTCAAGGTCATTTGGAGGGAGTTTTAAAAAAGTGGGAGCCTCAGGGGCTCGGTGGGAATGGGGAGGGGTGGGGCGGCGCCGGGCCGCGGGAGGTTTTCGTTTATTCTTAAAATTAAATCAAAGTTGTGTTCTTGTGCAGAGAGGTGTTGAAATATCGTCCAACGGTGAGGGAGTGGTAGACGCCGAAGGCGGTGGCGAAGAGAAGGTAGATGCACAACATGCACAGTACGCATTTGAACAGTTGCAGCAGGCGAACCATCCCTTGTTGATTTTCCGTTTGCAATTGCAGCCTGTTGATCTCTAGTTTGAGTCTGTCCTCTTCCAATTGTGTTTTAAGTGAAAAATCATCCATCATGTTTGTGTGCTCGTTTTAATTTCTATTTGTGAAACGGGAGCGGTGTTGACGGTCGGAAAGTTGGCGATGAAATGAGAAACGAAGATGAGGACAGGGCATATTTACTGGAAAGTGGTGGGGGTTAAGAAAAACAGTTGTGTGTCCGATCAAACGTCATCGTCAGCTGTTGGTGTAGGTTTGGAGGATGCAGGTGTGAGTTCTAGCAAACCATCTTCATTTTCACTCTTAACCCTATCGCATGTTGGACAACCGTAAACAAGTTCCAAATTCATAGTGATGCAGTGGAATTTGTCTATAATATCTTCTAAAGTTTCCATTAAATCTTTTAAATCATGTCTTGTTCTAATTATAAAAGTAGATTTCATATGTGGTAGCGGATCGTTGTTCATCGTACGGGAGTCGGGAAACAAATGGCGAGCGTCAGTCAGCGGCTCGCTTATATGCGGGCAAGGGTGGTGGAGGGGGAAGTGGAGGGGTGGTGGCATGGTGGGGGAAGTGGAGGGGTAGTGGCGTGGTGGGGGAAAGGCGATATACCCCCATGCGAACCGTTGGCCAGCGCATTTCGCTGCGAAACGCCATTCGGGTAGGTAGTAAGAGGTGTACTAAGATAAGCATTAGTTGTATTTTTAAGTTAGGAATACTAATAATGTTTGTAAATTAAATATTAAATTTATATTTAACCAGAGCTTGCATTTCTTGTTCCTCGTTGTTTAATTCAATAATTTTAACACCATTAGTTGTCTGTTCCTCTTCCTCTGCACTTTGCGACGATGAAGACGTGGAGGTGCCAGAAGAAGATGATGATGAAAATATTTTGGTAGGATTGACATATTGCACTGTGATGTTGATCCATCTTAAAGGATAGTTATCAATAAGTGTGAGTAAGTTTTGGAATAGGGTTTCCATCTCTTCTCTGTCGGTAATTAAATGTTGAAAGGAAATGAATTTATCATCCATGTTGTTGTTGTTGTTGTTGTCAGTGCGAGTAATGAAATAAAAATGAGAAACGTATCGAATGATCCGTAGAATATATGTTGTAAAAAATAAGTGGTGGGGGGTAATCTCAAGGTCAATCAAATGGAGTTTTAAAAAAGGGCTGCAGTCAGTGACTACAGCTATACATTTGAAGCTTCAACGGGTTCAGAAGACCAATCTGATCTATACTTGCACGCACTTATGATGCATGTACAAAAATCGTCTTTATAATATGCATTGCACTTTCGACAAATGACAAGTCTTTCCGGATGAAACTTGATACACCTCTGGGGACAGCAAGTGTGGAAGTATCGTGATTTATAAATCTTGAAGGTTTGCAATTTCGGTGGTGGTAGTTGCTTTGTTTCGCATCTGCAGTAACAGGATCCGAAGAATTCGCACTTTGTACAGGCTAATCCGTCTACCATCCATCTTCCTAAATCGGTGCATTTCTGTTCACAACAGTAGCGCGGTGTGTCCTCGTTTTTCTTCTCTTCCATGTTGATGCTTCTAAGTGTAGGCAAGAAATGAAGTTGTATAGTGTAGGATAGCATGTTTTATAGATTATGAAAAGTGGTGGGGGTAATCTCAAGGTCATCCAAATGGAGTTTTAAAAAAGATCATCTTACAAGTGTAAGATGTATTTATTTAAGATACTGAGTTTTTATCTTCTTTTTCTTTCTTTACATCTTGTTTGTATTTTTCTTTTTCCTCTTTAGCCATGGCGATGAGATCTTCAGTGGAGAGTGGATGTACTTCAGGAAATTTTAGAATTAATTTTGGTTGGAATCCCTCTTTAGTCAATACTTGAAGATCGGACGTCATTTGTTCTGCACTTTGATAGTCCTTTCCGTAGATTTTTCCATTGAATTCAATCATCATTCTGTACAACATGGTATTAGTAGTTGTTTTCGCTGTGTCAGTTGGAGAGCAAATGATGATTCTGTTAGGTTACACGTTCCTTTTATAGATGCTACAGCGACCACTTGATATTATTTAACATTAGTAATATTTCTGGAACTTAACATTACTTTGAGTAGATGGTGTTGTAGTTGAAGGTTGTGTGGAAACGAATACTTCTTCGTTGCAGAACTTTTGTTTAGGAAACATCCTCATGTTGTTAGCATAAACATCAATATTTAAACGATAACCACCGGCAAGTAACACTTGCAGTTCATTAGTAAAATCGTCGAGTTCTTCAAAAGTTGTGATGGTGGTGGTATCGTATGATGCACACTTAACCTTAAGAGACATGTTGTTATTTGTAATAACTGGAGAGCCAACAGAGATGTGTACAGCACGAAAGGTAGTCGTAGACTGATGAGATCTTCAAGAAAATTACGGCCTTTATATACCCTCGAAACTAGGTCAAGGTCATCCAAACGTGTTTTTAAAAAAAGCAACATATCGATAGTGCAGAAACACTATCGATATGTTGCCTTTTCTTATTTTTTTTCATTTTTATTTATTTAAAATCGGTTACACACATGTACAACAGTATATACAAATTACAGACTAGTTGCTAATAGGCATAACATGAAGTGTAAGTTCAGTAGAGTTGGTTCCGCTTGGACCGTGGGATGCCAAATAGAGTGCGCCGGGGTGAATCAGTCGTAAATCTTCATTCTGCAGCAGTTGAACGAAGCGTTTGGGAAGAAATACTTGAAATTTCGGTTCATCACCAGGTGTGTAGGGTGCTTCACTCAATGTGCAATTGATGGCATCTCCAATTGATGTTTCCATCTTCTTAATAGTGTGAATAATGTAATGTTTTTCTTCCTTCAACTCTGAACATTTCATTGTCGGTAGTATTGTAGATTTAGAATGTTTGTTGAATTGATCAACAAGTGACTGTAGAAAAGTTTGCGATGCCATTATTTGTCTTCTTACTATTGTTCGTCTTCTTCTTCTTGTGCTTGCGCGTCAGAGGTGTTGACTCCTCGGAGGTTAGAGCAATACTCATGCATTGTCATAGTGCCGCTCTCGCTTTTATACCCATCGCTTCCCCCACCACTTTGCTGGAGATAGACATTCAAACGATATGCGTTCTTTAAAGCACATTGAGACTGCCGATGTTTAAAGTTTTTAGATGCAATACAGATGTTAGCAAAGTAGCAATAAAAATCTTTCTCCATTTGCACATTTATCACTTCATGGTTTGTATATGCTTGTATCCAATTTGCTTTTTCCAATCCTCTTGTAAAAATAGTTTTGAACTCTTTGCAGAAATGATTCATAATGTGTGGCATCATATTGTAGGTTATAAAACCTTCATCCCATGTTAGATTATGAAAATGTTTCATCAACCATTTGTTTGTTACTTTAGCCTTGGTTGTTAATCTGTTGAACGGCAAAGGAGGCATGAATAAAAAGTGATAAACAACAGATGTTATCATATCTAGTACCACTAACTCTTTGATTATAAAATTTCCATCATTACCACGGAATGCCTGAAACTCTATGATACCTCGCTTTACTTCCATTATTTCCGTCTTCTTAGAGAATGAAACTCGTTTATCCATGATGACGTTCAGTAGACAACTGGTATGTCAATGCAGATTGGCAGCCTTTTATACTCCAACTTTCTTCTTCTTCTTACTTACAATATTCTTTGTCTGTTTAATTTGTTGTCGATTGTTGATTGTTGAAACGTGATTCGTTTTCCTTGTTTTCTTGCTTTTCTTCTTCATCTAAATTAAAGTTGGTTTGATTGTGGTGTAACTGTCTCAACATCTCTACTTCATGCGGTATCCTATTGAAGATTGAAGTATCTACTGGACCGTATAGGATTGGAACATATGGTTGTCTATCCAATGCATCAATTAAATAGTCTTTGATAATTGTACTTGAGAATATTAGCTGTTTTAAATATCTTGTTATAGGACCAGTAGCACAAGTTAAAGCGTAAAACTCTTCTTTTGTCAAATGTATTTTTATATTATATTTAGTTAAATCTCTAAATCGAACTAGTTGTTGACCACGTTGTTTAACAATATCGATTTCAATATTTGATTCGAACAAACCTAGTTTTGTTTTTCTTCCAAACGCATTGTTACTCAAATAGCATTCCAAAAGATGTATATGTTTCATAAAAGATTCCCAAGAAGATTCAGTGAAGGTTACCATTTTAGATCCGTGATTCAAAATAACAGTTGGAGAGTAATCCAATGATTTCATTACTCCAGCAGACACAGTCTTTGTCATACAAGAAGAAATAGGATAAAATATTCGAAGAAATACTTCCGTTAAGATGTTAGCGGGAATGTTATCTTCAATTTTCCTTTTCTTTGTTTCTTTTTCAACTTCCTCTTCTTCTTCTGTCTTCTTATGTTTAAACTTGAGGAACTCTTCCATTTCCTGTTCAACTTGTCTTTCTATATCCAAACTATTGTCAGCCATAAGAGGTGTAGTTTCTTCATTAGCACTTGATGTAGTAGAACTCATCTTGCGGACGATGTTACCCATACGACAATCAAAGATGAAATGAATTTCCAGCTCTTCTTTCTCGCTTTTATACTCGCAGATGACCTAGATATTATTGATCTTTTGTAAAAACCTTACAAATCGTGCAGATGTTGTATTAATCCTTCTTAAAGTACATTCTTCACGATTCCTGTCAGCGGTGTGTAAGTAACTATTTTGTCATGTAGAATTAAACAGTATGCTGAAGTTCCATCTGGTATTTTATCTTCAAATTCCATTTCAATTTTTATATCTACACTTGAAGATTTCACAGATTCAGTTTGTTTTGAACAATCGATTACGACAATTGGAGCTTTTGAATAAAATTGTTCTGGTGATAAAAGTGGTGTATTCGTCTTACCATAATATGACGATTGAAATCTTGCATACATGTCATATAGAATGGAATAACGTTTCTTGTCAAATGAAACATTTAAACTGTCATATGGAAAGAACTGAGAGTTTAGAAAAACTTTGCAATTCTTTATCTTGCAATGGTCAAATTGACCAGCGTGCGCAGTTATAACATCTTTTCGTTTAGTCTGAAAACCGACTATTATGTACCTTGCCCGTTCTAAATAAGTAGAGGTTTTAACAGTCCATGTTTGTCTTTCTGTTTGAGGCAATATGGGGTATTCATGAAATTCCCAACTTCTAAATGGTATCACAATATCACGGTCAGATTTTAATTTTTTCAATAATAATACTCGATGTTCATCCGCCAATCTGACATGAGGTACTCTCCATACAACTTTATCCAATTGAAGTTGCCATTCCAAATCGGCATCTTTAGTTCCACTTGGCGCTTGTATTACATCCTTATTTATTGAAGATCTGAGCAGTACCAGTTCTTGCTTTACGTTTATTATTATTCTTTTGTAATCTTCTGCGAATCCCAAAAGCAATCGTAAAGGTACATTAAAATCAAAGTAACCTTTTGAATTAGGAGTAATAGTGTCTTTATCAGGAGTCACCCATCCAGCCGAGATCAAAGAATTCTTTTCATGAGGTGTTATTGAAGTCAATCCTTTTAAAGTTGTTGATATACCAACTTTTTTTGTTGAATCAACTGTTACTCCAGATATCTCATATCTAATTTCATCAAACAGATATGCCATAGGGTTATTTATAAAAGGAACAGTTGAACCAGATTTTCCATCCAATGTTGTTACTCTTCCTTCGATATATAAATAACTTTCACATGGTAATGTGTAGATATCTTGTTGTTGAATGGGAATTCTTATTTCATCATTATTATTTAATTTTGATGAAGTGTAAGGGTTGTGAGTGTGATATTCCTTCTCCCATAGGGTTTCGTCGAATGTCGGTCCTTGTGCTATATCCAGTATATCCATGGTTGGCAAGTTTTAGTCCGATCTTCTGTAGGAAGCGTATGTTGTCCGGTGTTAACTCGTCGAATGTTGAGGAGCTACTGAGCTCCCGACTCTTCCGTTGTGGTTTAAATGATAATCCCATGTTGACTTTATGTTGCCGCTCTGATATGTAACCGTATAGTTATTGTTTCTCCTCTAAAGTCAACACTAATGCCGTCTTGATCCAATATGTTCAGTACGATGTCTGAAATGAAACTGGTGTTTAACGGTAGGTATATCAGGTTTTGTGGCTTCTCAACTATTTTAAAACCAGGAGCTACTGTCGGGTAAAATGTGTGTAATATATGTTGATTTACTCCATCTCTATATGATCCGTGTATAATATTACACGTTACATCAATACTGTTCACCTTTAATATTGTTACTGTTGTATCGCCAGTATAATCATTTCCAGGAGCTAAAATTCCTTTCTTCTTTGAAAATCCGAGCAAATTGCCGATTGAGTGGTCTAAACTAAAATCTATATAATACTTTGAAGTTATTTCTGCTTTCAATGTATTATTATTACCTTTTATAGAAATATTTTCTTCTCCAAGTTTCTTTTGTAATACTTGGTTTATATCGTCTATTTCATATGCTCCTGTAGATAATGGAATTATTTTTAATTGTGAATAATTTCCTTTTTCATCTTTACTCTCATAATAATGTAGTAAATTATTTTTTCCTTCTGTAACATTGGGAATTGAATTGTATGTAGTCAAATCCAATAATGCTGCTTCCCATAGTTTGTCCGTAGATAAACGTAACGCTGGGAAAAGTGTACTTTTCAATGTTGACGAATTTCCGCTCAGCGACACTGTATACGATGACATCTTAAAGCTGACTGACGCTCTTCGCTAGGAACTCTAAACATAAATGTCCGCATATTTCTGTATTGCTAGGTTGCTCTCTTTTGTAGTTGTAGAATATATTGTTGGAGTGCCGAAAATAATGTTGAAGTTCTTTTGGTGGCGGTAAATTTCCAAAACTATCAAAGTAGTAAACATTTTCTCCGAGTTTTTTATAACATACCCAATGAGTACCTGGCCCATAATTAGAGTCTAAGTTTACTATTCCAGTTTCATTTTTCCACACTCTATTTGGTAATGTATCTTTCATAAAAACTCCTCTGAAGAATGGTATTCTTAAACATTTCACATATTTTGACAATTGATAGTTTGTTAATGCTTCATTTGGAATTATCAATTTATTCTTCTCATTTAATACACACGGTACGGTCTTAAGTAAAGACCCGATCCGTTTTTTACCATTGACCATATGGATGTTTTCTTGACTTTCCTTTTAGGGTTAGTGCGACGTCTTCTTTTGATGTTCCCACCTCTTTTTGCAGCTTCTTTTTTACTAGGTTTTCTCCCGCGTTGTCTTCCACCACCAAACTTAGCTTTCGTCTTCATGGCTGTTGTCACTGCCCAAGCTGCTGCTTTTTCCGCAATACTGGCGTCACTTGATTTAACCCTTTGCCAAGCTTTTTCCGCTAGCGCTCTATCCGCTATTGATCTATTTGTTGAATCTGCAAACTTGGAATACGCTATATCGTGTTCTTTGCAAGCTTGATCTAATTTATTAATTCCAGGATCTCCTCTTGCTAAACGTTTTGCCAACTTAGTTCCGGGTCCACAATATTGATAGCCTCCGGGCAGATGAAATTCGTATGGTAAAGCGTCTATTGCTCGATTTAGAACAGCACCAACAGGAATCCGTCTTAGCAGGGATAACGCAGCTGATGTTATACCACGTCCTTTCTTGCCGCTGTCTTGACGACGACTGAGCGTTGCGGTCTTCATTATGTCGTCTTATATAACCAGCGTGTTTACTCCACGAGCTGCTTTACATAAATGAATAACACATGCACAATTTTTATATTTAAATACTTAATTATTCAAATTAATTATATACTGATTTATAATTCTATTTTTAATCCAAGCTTCTCGTTCATCGGGTTGAATCATCACATGACTCGTTGTACTAGCTATATGATTGTGGGTATCGATAAGTAAATTGCCCACTATTCTTATTAAACAGTCTAAAGTTACAGCATCTTTTGGATGTTGGGGATCGTGTAACTGCATAATACGTTTATCATTACACGTGTAAGCAGTCGAATCACTTTTCGACGTTGTTATGACTTGTCCAATAGTAGCAGCATCATTTAAATCTTCTCCTGGTAAAATATTAATTATTTTCTTCATCTTTGCATCATATTTGGTCCCAAAGTGTTTATCCCAAGTTATTGTTTGTCTCAATGTAACACAATCATCATCTTCATAACCAGGATAAATATCTTTTATTCTTCTATTACGACCATTGTATGTACCTAATGTACCACCACTCGCAATTAATGTTTGCACCATTAGAGGTACATCTGTATCTTTTATACCAAATCTTCCATTTGTTATTGTTTTATGTCCTGCATCCCATTCATCATTATTTCCTTGCATCAAATCAAACTTTTCATTTCCATGTATAAATGTATCTCCTCGCTTTAGTACGGCATCTTCATGTTTTACAAAATTCGATGTTCCCCTTTTTAATTCTTTAGATAATTGTTCCATAGTAACAGCGTCTTTTGGTTGAGAACCGAACTTTACATTTGTCAACACTTTCCCATGACAATCGATTTCATCACCATCTTGTAAAATACAGTTGTCCTTGATGTATTTCAGGTTTACAGCATCCCCATCTTCCTTTGGGTATCCAATGTCATTTATTATAAATTTATAAAAAGAAAATCCGCGTTGAGTCTTTTCCGGTATTATAGAATGTAAATATTCTTTATTAACTGAATCTTTATCATTTTTTGGATTTGCCACGTTGGTTATTCTATGATTTCCAGCATCATATGTCTGTCCATCTTTTAAATTATTATCCCATTGTAATTTTAAAGTATTTAAAAGTTCAGATGATAAATACTCTTTAGTAATTGCATCAGAACTGTCAGTTGGTTTACCAACATTAATTATTCTATGTGATTTAACATCGTAAGTATTCTTATCTAATTTCAATGATGTTGAAGTAGCCTCTTTTACTGTCTTTAAATTCGCTCCATCAGTATCTTCTTCTGGGTCTTTAACAAATTTTAAACGTTTGTTACTCATATCATAGTCACCTTCAGGTGTTTGCGGCAATCCACTTCTTTTTCTGTTTTCTCCTCCTTGAACTCCTAGCCCGGAGTACCGTCCGAACTTGTCGACGCTCATGATTGAACTGATCCACTGTATGCTCACAGCTCTCTTATATATCCGTGATGATTTATACAACTATTCCACGATTTCGAAGTTCGTCAACTAAAGCCACCCATTCATTATTTAAACCTGTATGACCAGCTTCCATGGCTTCATGTAATAGTCTCATTCTATCAACCAATTTGTTTATATCATTATAGTAAATCACATTTGTATTATATAGGTTTTTCATTAAACCTTTACCAGATGTCGAAGTTTCTCCTTTTTTCTTTTTACCATATTCATCAATAAGTGATAAGTCCATAAGTGATAATGACTTCCTCTTAAGAGGTTTCTTTACAGCTGGTGCAGTTCGTAATGTTGGTAGTTTTTTCAGGGGAAACAATCTTTTTATTACAACCGTATATTTAGTTGCACGTGTTCTATTTATCATTGAATCTTTGGAGTAATTCTTCTTATGGGCATTAGTATTTTGCAAAATTTCTTTAAAAGTATTTAAATCTTGAAGCGTATATCTTATAGGTATATTTTTGAAAATCAGTTCAAATAATCCTTTTGTTCCTTTATATTTATGCTCACCAATAACAATATCATCATCTTCAGTCAAATGTACTTTTGAATCTCCTATTTTTAATTCATTTCCATCAATTCTCGCACCATATACATGCGACTTGTGTAATTTTGGGTTATCTTTTATTTCATGTAACATCTTCATGATATACTTTCTTCCAAGAGGTCCTTGTTGCAATATATCACTACTTAATTTTGTTAGATTTGGAATTGATTGTTCTGCTTCAGGTATATGTTGTTCTTGTTCTTCTTCTTTTTCAACATTTATTTCTGGTTCTTCTTGTCTTGTTTCTTCTTCTTTTTGAGAAACTTCACTATCACTTGTGTAAGAATCATCATCTTCTTCCTTTTTCAAACTTGTTACTTCAAATTTAGAAACAGGTAGCAAAACATCTCCTTCATAATGAGGTTTACCAATAGTTTCTGTTATCTGTTTTAAAGGTTCTGTAATAGGCTTAAATGTAGTCTCCAGAAATTCTTCTCTTTCATTCAAACCCATTCTTAATGCTCGATTTTTAAGTCTAATCGAGTCACTCAGTGATTTTATTTCTTTTAATAGTTTTTCTTGGTTCACCATGTTTACGCTGCGAAGACCAATCTATTACTAAACGTATCATCAATCGTTCAATGGATTAATACAAATTTATCCAACCCTATACGATATCTTCCATTTTTGATAGCTTCTTCTTTCATAATAACTAGAAATCCATATTTTTCAGCCCATGCTTTGCCACACATTTCTTTAAATTTATCAAATGACATGTCTGCATTTACATGATCATTATATATGTGCTTTAAATTTGTTTCATCCTGCTTGAAGATAATAAGTAGATTTGCATTATCTCTTATTAGTTGTTTTGGAATTTTACTGTAAGTTTGACCAATATAAATGCTATCAATATTGTAATGTCTCCCCATGGCAAAATAACTTCTAATAGTGTCATGATTTTCACAAGATACATCATCGAATATAAATATAGAAAATGGTTTAGCCTCGTTTGGCTCCATTATAGTTTCACTAGCATTAAACTTGTAAAAATTAACTTCAGGCACACTTGCGAGTACCTTATCCAATAATTGGTATTTGGGTTGTTGCAAAGATTTGGAAAAAATGTAAATGTTGTTGAAACGTAGTCCTTTAGGATTTGTTATTAAGTTAAAAACCACATTAGTCTTTCCACAATTTGACGGTCCAGTTATTAAACATCTTATTGTGTTTGGCAGTAGTTCACCATGTTTTCCATGATTTAACTTGTCGTTGTCAACTGTTAATTCATCAATATTATTAATAAAAAATCGATCCTTTTGTTGCACAATCTCCATCTTGTGTAAAGGTTAAACACGTAATGAGTTCATAAATTGTTACACCAAGTCTTTTGTAGGGATCCAAGAGTCTTCACTTTTATCAAATCCCAACCAACGTACTTTAACCTTATCCTTTTTTCTTTGTAAAATCTTTTCAACAAGATATACATCGCCGACTGATGATTTTAACAACACATGCCCGTAGAATCCACCTTCGAGTAATTCACCCTTGTTGTCCTTTAAGATGTAAGTTTCAGGTGTTGTTGGTTGCACTTTATAGATTGTAAATACTTCATTAGTCCAGTTTGGCAGATACCTTTTACTAAATACTCCTTTGTACTTACTTATACGAACTTTATCATCAACTTTAAATGTTTTAGGCTGCATTTTTTCATGTTTAGGAGTTGTATTATTCCTAATACGTTTTAATACCATCTTAGCATTACCGCTATTTACTTGGTTAGGCTTCATACCAATGGTTCGATGATACTTGTTGTTATATTCTTTTATAAGTTGCGGTAAGATATCATACCAAACATATGATCCTCGTTTGGAAAATGTTTTATACATTGCTCCTTTTAATGTTCTATTGAATCTTTCTATTATTGAAGCTTTAACTTCAGAATTTGTAGAATAATGATTTATTTTATACTTCTTCATTAAAGCTGCAAAGTCTTTGTTAAAATACTCTTTCCCATCATCAGTTTGTAGATGTTTGATGTTGAATTTATTTCTTTGTATAGCCGTTTCCATAGCTTTCGTAACACTTTTACCAGTCTTGTCCTTTAGCGGTAAGGCATCAGCCACTTTAGTAAAACAGTCTATAATCGCTAAAATGTATTTGAATCCTTTATTCAACTTACTATGTGGTATCATTTCAATGAGATCGGCTTGGAAAAGATCATTCATTCCTTTTATAACTGTACTTCTTCTAGGGTATTTTCTTCTTGCTGGCTTATGAAGTTCATTTACAATTTTATTTTTTAAGTCTTCCATCTTCAGTTGTGTCTTCCACATCGCTTGTAAAGGTACTGATCTCTAGAATGGTTTATCCTCTTTTATATACGGTTAGGATATAGGTCAAGGCCATTTTACGTTGGTGTAAAAAAGAGGGAACATGACATTGGGCTTGTCATGTCCCCTCTTCTTTACGGAAGGAAAAAGGAAGAAGGTAAAGGACGAAGAAAAGGTTTACTGGTCAATGGGGATTAGGGAATAGTGACCGAATGGTAATGTGTTGATGTTGTTTTCAAGAATGTGGCGTTTATCATCCTTATAACTTAATGCCCACTTTGTTTGCTTTACACTATACAATATATGGTTGTAGCTTCTGATGGTGTTGAATGTTGCGGTTGTTTCCACATTTTCAAACAAACATCTTTTATAATGTTCAAACTGTACTTTCTTCTTTAGATATGAAGTCTTGATGCCTTTGGCTTTCTTCACCACTTGATGTTCATCCTTTTCACTGATGTATAGTTGGAATGAGTACAGTTTGGACATTAAAGCGACGATTTCTTCCATTGGTACACCATTTGTTTCGTCTTTAAACTTGCCCAACACCTTTTTATTTCTATCGTAGTCATAGTTGGGATGATCTCTAGGATAATCTGAAAAGTCAAAGTCAGTAGTATATACAAAAGTACGTAGATCTTCATACATGTCTTCTGTTCTTATCCAATAAATGAAAGCATCTGTATCCATATATGCTATCCCGATGTTTTCTCTTCCATAAAACTTCACCATCTTGTTGTAGTGAAAGTCATACATGTGGGTTTTAGAAATATCCAAAATAGACATTCCCACATATAGAGGACGATCCATTGTTATTGAGATTTTGTTCATGGTAACAGCTACAAGATTCTCGTTAATAATTATACTCGTTCCAAAGTTTGGTTTTTGTACTAATTTTTGCAATTTCGCCGGATCGCTAACTAATTTTACATCTTTATGTTTTCTTTTTTCCAACGTTTTGCCAAATATTGAATTATTCATTAATTTGAAAAAGTCCTTTTGAAAAGCGGATGTTGCTGCAGTCCTTCTTCTTGTGTTGTTGTCGATGTATGGTTTTAACCAACAAGATTGATTAAATTGTATTGCTCTATTGATTCTTGTTATTTTCAATCCCAATTCTATTGCTTGCTGTATTGTCCAATAATGAGCTACATATCTTGACTTGTTGGTTAACGTCATCATTAACTTGGGCCATCTACCAGTTGGAGATATTTCCGTCTTGGCCAATAGTGGTAAATCATAGTGGCGGTCATGCAGTTGTTCAGGATACTCAAAGTCTACATCCAAAATGTAACCAATGTCTCCGTGTTTGGGTATGTCCATTATATTGCCTATCAAATCTGGGTTTGCCCACTTAAAATTACCATATGGAAGAGGATTTGACATAGCCCATCCATATAGGTTATTTGCGTCAAAATAACCTAAGAATGTTGTTGGTTGTGACGCATCAAAGTTTGGGAGATATTTTTTGTTAGCTTTTACATATCTAGTTACACTTTGCGTCAATCCTCCACGAACACCTGACTCTATCATCAAAACCATATCGATATCTGTAATAAGTTCAAGTCTACACTTTGTTTCTTTCAGCATAGCTTGCCATGCTAGTCCAGGCGATGTATAAGAATGAAGTGGGTCCAATCCATATGCTTCAAAACAGGTATCTCTAAATTCTTCCATTATATCACAAAGTAAAGTCACATCTAATTTAACATAAAAGTCGGAATATTCTCCCAATGTTGTCATTCCTAGTTCATTCCATACTTTACAAGCGTGTTCATAGTCCTCTTCACTAATGTCCTCTTCATACAACTTACTCTTGAAGGCTTCTCTTGGCGGAAGTGATGTTTCTTCAAATTTTTCCAAACAATCGATGTAATCATAGGGAAAAACACCTTTGCGGAGAACCAAGTCCAATTTATCTTTACTTACAATCTTCATTGTTTCTATTAAATTTTCTTTCTTTAAGTTTTCAGTAAGTTTACTTAAGCTAGATGGCATAAAACGGTAAGAGTCTAGAAAACGTAACTTCATATTTCCAACCGTTTTACTAAAACTAATAAACTTTTCAGTGGTTTCTGCTATCACATCGATTCTTCCATCATCTCGTCCCAATTCCGGTATAATAAAATGTGAATCATAACCACTAAGGTTATGCAAAATTACAGGTATGAAGTTGCGAATTTGATAGTTAATATTACATCTGTTACATGCAGCACCTCTATAATATCCTGTTAAATGGTCGTGATCACGTACTTTGTGATTTTCCATAGTATATTCATTTTTACATAAATAACAATGGGTTGAATTTTCATATTGAATCTCTTCTTCTTCATCCATCGGTATCATTGGTACAATATCACTGTACAATCTTTGTACATTTTCTGCTATTGCATATAAGTGGTCAAGGAAAATTTTAGAAACATTTTCACCACGATATATGACAGGTTTTGATGTTAGATCATATTTATTTAAATGCTCTTCTGACAGTGTAGATTTAATCAGTAAACAAAAACTGTTTGGATCATGTATCTGATACTTAACACTTTTCTTGGCTCCATCATCATCATTTTCAATAGGAACAAGTGTAGATTCAAAGTCTGCATATACAACAATAGGGATACGATACTGATGAGATATCTTTTCAAATTTTAGCTCGGCTCTATCTGGTGTTGGTAATATTATTTTGGCTTCATAGTTGTTGTTACATAGCTCCTGATGTTCTCGTATCCATCCTCTGTTTGATATTCTTTCTTCTTTAAAACTAAAACATCTTTTGCATATTATTTTCTTGTGTTCAATTTTCGATAATTGTTTACTAACAAGCCTTTCAAAACTCCTTATATATACATAGTGAGAAACATCTCCTTGCGTTATTAGCAATAAATCCGTGTGGTCTGCAAGCTCATTCTTTACAACCTTCAAAGGGTATACTTTATTTGAACTGTCCAAACCAAACACATTAACAGATGTTCCACGGTTTTGTTTTTCAAATTTTGTAATATCCTTCAATGCTACTGGGTACGACAACCCTTGAAAATTGTACCTATATCTTTGGTTTTCATATTCTTGGCTAGGTCTTATTGCATTTTTAGGTGTTACAAATTTTGATGTCATCGCATAACGAAAACATTCTGTATCTTCATTTTTTACATTTATACATGACTTTGTATCCTGTATTTTCTTTGGCAGTGGAATGTAACTGCTTCCCATAAGCCCGTATCCATGTTTGTGAATTCTTAAATCCATTCCCTCAATACTAAGCAAACTCCAACCTGATCCTCTTCCTTCATGTTCTTGAATTTTAGTTAAAATTTCATCAAAACACTCTTCAACTATTGAATCAATATTTGAAGTAGCCATAATTGTTTGGTTTCTTGTTATAAATCCTCTAGGAGACATTTCTTCATCTGCATTAATAAACATAGCATTTAATAATATGCCAAATTTAATAAAGTTTAATCTTTGTAGTTCTTCTTTTATAGTGTTACTGACAATTATTCTTGCTTCTTTAAGAAACTGCTCTAATTCCAATTTTTCATTTTGAATTTTGTGATGCATTACTACTCTACCTGCTAAAGCAAATACTTTTACACTCGGTATAGCATTAGATGGTCCTGCTAATGGTTCTTCTTCTTGTTCTTCTTCTTGTTCTTGTTCTTCTTGTTCTTGTTCTTCTTGTTGTTCTTCTCCATATAGTTTTAAATCTTCATATTCGGTTTCTGTTACATCTTCATTATTATGGAATAACTCTTTGTGTATTTCTAGTAGAATATTATCATGAAAAGTTTCTAAGCAAATTTCACATTGATGCATCCTGTTGATGTTTACTCTTTGAAATTTAGCAGCGAAATGAAATGCTTCTCTACTGCTCCCTTTTTATAACCTCCCAGTTGTAGTGGGGGGGGGGTAAGATATTTAGTAAGATGTTAAAAATAGTAGGTTAAGACTAAAGCTGAAAAGTAATGATTAAACCCTATATTTTCTTCCAATTGCAAATACTCCACATATGCCTCCGCCCATAGCCATAACAGATCACTGTTACGCCAATATACACCAAAGGTGGGTCTATCATCAACTAAAATTGGAGATGCTATGTTTACTAATCTTTCATTTTCTATCCATGTCATAACTTCAATTACAAACCTTCCTATAATATCCATTGGAGAATTTGGATCCACAAATATTCTTGTTACAACATTTTCACTTAACAAAGGCTCTTCAATTTCTTCATTGTTTTCTTCATTGTTTTCTTCATCGTTTTGTATATTGTTTTCTTCATTGATTTCTTCATCCTCCTCCAATACTTCTTCAACTTTTGTGCATTTGTTATAAAATATTGGAGCATCTCGGGGAGACATGTTCACTCTAGCTATTATTGGCAAAGAATGTCCCAATGCAAACCACTACACTCTTATATAGGCAAGTCAATGAGTGGGGGGGGGGTTTCTTTTAATAATAAAGTTTTATTAAAAGAAAATAATTTAATTCCGTCTTTACTACAATATTACTCCTAATTAGAGCTTTCCAATGATGTATCGCTTGCCCTATTCTGGCAAACCGTTCTCAAGTTATAAGTAAATTTGTTAGCACTTGGCTGGCGGGGGGGGGGCTCGCCGGGTTCAAGGTCAAGGTCAAGGTCAAGACGATACACTTAAGACATTTTACTTAAGACATTATACTTAAGACGGTACACCTAAGACGTTGTGACGTCGGGGGGGGGGGCTCGCCGGGTTTAAGGTCAAGGTCAAGGTCAAGACGATACACTTAAGACATTTTACTTAAGACAATATACTTAAGACGGTACATCTAAGACGTTGTAACGTCGGGGGGGGGGTTATGCATGAGTGGATTTAGGTCAAGGTCACCAAAAAATAATAATGATCCAAGATGATGGAGGCGGCTGTAACCGTCTCCACCACCCTGTGTTCCTCAAACACTCCCAATCCCAACCCACAAAGTTACGTCTTGCAAGGGATCCCGATTTTTTTGCCCGCACGCACTTTGGCGATCCAGTTTGGTGAGCTGTGATACGGGCGGCCAGTCTCGGGCCATTTGGCACTGGGCTTGACCATGTGGTAGTTAGGGACACTGGAACAGCTAGTGCAAGACGCAACTCTAACCTCCCACCCTTAATCTAAACCCACCCAAACATATTTTTGCCTGACCAAAATTCAAAAACAAAAATCAAAAACAATAAAAATATGCGCTACCTACGGCACAACGCGCATGTCCCACCCATATTTAATGAAGTTCAATGGAACTTCTCCAATTTACATTTACATTTTAATTTAATCTACCCATCCTAACAGCTAGCTGTGGAAATTATTAGTACACATATAAACACAGACATAGACAGACACACACATAGACACACACACACACACACACACCATAAACCAATACTTAAAATTAAAAACACATTTCTTAAACATAAATAATACCATAACACACCTTAATGCTAACATCGCAATGCGCAAGTTAAACCTTAAAACTAACACATCTTAAGACTAAAAACCAAATAACACTTTGCATAAACACACACACACACACACACACACACACACACACACACACACACACACACACAAAATATTAAATAGTAATAGCCTAACAACAAGAGTAACTCAAATATATATCGGCCGCTTATACATTTGAGTTGCCCTCTGAGTTGGGTCGGACTGCCGCGTCCGGAGTTCCGAGCCCAACTGCGGCGGCAATAGTCGTCGGGGTGGTTCTCGGTTCCCAGAGTGGTGGGGGCAGCGGTAGGGGTTTAAGGGGGTATGGAACCTTCCAGCAACGTCAATGGAAAATTCCAAACGGATGTGCTTTGTTACATGTGGGTCGGCCAAAACGCAGGTGGAGCCTTGTATCTCTCAATTTGCATTAGATAACATCAAATTACATCCGCTGACAAGTAGGAGCCTTGTACCTCTCGATTTGCATTTGATAGCATCAAATTACATCCGCAGCTTTCCCCATCGCGTGACAGCATAATTATCGTCGATTGTTATCCACCCTCTTCCGACGCTTAATTATAGTTGCAACGGAAGTAAACCTCCGGTACACGCAACTTGTTTTTAACATACAATAGACTATTGTTTGCAAATGCATAACTTATGCACACATAATCCTTGGCCTGGTCGCTACTTCTTACACGCTACACCTAAGACGTTGTGACGTCGGGGGGGGGGGGGGTTCCGGTTCCGGTCTGGAAGGGGGGGGGGGTCATGCATGAGTAACCATCCGCGTGCATATAAACGAAGGAAAGCTCGCGCGCCGCCCATATAGAGGGGTGGCACCCCAGCGGTAAACAACACATCCGTGAGTTTATACCACATAGTACTATAACATATGATTTATTTTTAACACTTAACATTTTAATTTTTTTTTACACTATTTCTTAACACTACAACAATCATTTTATAAATCACACTTTTATTTTCGCGTCTATTTTCCATTTTTGTTTAAACTAAATATGCTAATTAACATCGCGTGCAGGCAACTCACACTGATTACTTGCAGGTTCCATTCTTACACACCTGTTTCCTCCTTACTATGCAAATTACTCTCTTACTTTAACAACACTTAAACTCTAACCGCTACTTCTCGGTCATATTAATATAGTTAGTGCTGCACTACAGGATTTATCTGTGCAATGGTGCACGCGATATTTCCTGCACATCTGCAGGTAATACACCTTACACCCGTCTACTATTATACTTATTGCTACATTACACGAGACATTTCTTGCACGCCTGCAGATAATACACTTGCTAACCGTCTACTATTATGATTATTGCTACAGTACAAGAGACATTTCTTGCTCACCTGCAGGTTATACGCTTTACAACCGGCTACTATTATAGTTATCACTACACCATAAGATTAAGCCGTACACATGGCTATTGTAATCCTACTTCATCGTGCACGGAGCATTTCTTGCACACCTGCACCTTATACACTTTACTACCGTCTAATATTACAATTATTGCTATAATACGGTAGTTACCTGTTCAATCACAGTTGCGGCCCCACTTGCTTATCCACAGCCCAATACTCGCAATCCTACAACTGAATAATTAATTAATTAACTTCCGCTATTACCGATACTTTTCTTAAACTATCCGTCTCTTCCTCCGACTCTTGTGACCGTAGCCGCAGCCGACTGACAAATAACCGAGCTCCCGCAAACCTCGCTCTTTTATGCGGTTTTCTTGGGGAGGGGGTTGGAGGGGCGTCGCACGTGACTCATCGATCGCATAAAAAGGAGGGGTTGCCGCCGCGCGCGTGCCATTTCGGTGGCGGAATCGGTCGGGTGAGGTACTATCCATTAGTCTCTTGCGCTTTTATAACTAACGCTTGTTACTCTAAAATGTGTTTGCACTTAATATGCTAATTAGTCTTTATATTTGTGCACGGGGCATTTCCTGCACACCTGCAGGTGATACATCTTACAACGGTCTACTATTATACTTGTTGCTACAATACAAGATTTACCTGTCCAATTGGCAATTGTAATCCCACTTAGTCGTGCACGGGATATTTCTTGCACACCAGCAGGTCATACACTTTACAACCGTCTAATATTATAGTTATTGCTAAAGTACAAGATTTACCTGTACAATTGACAATTGTATTCCTACTTATTCGTGCACGGAACATTACTTGCAATCCTACACCTGAATAATTAATTAACTTCTGCCGCTACCGATACTTTTCTTCGCCTATATGTTTCCCCCTGCTACAACCTTTCGTGACGCCGCCCGACAAATAACTGAGCTCTCCGAAGTTCTGTTCTTTTATGTCATCCTCTAAGGGGGAGGGGTTGGGGAGGGGGGGGGCACACAACCCCTATAAAACGGGCATCGGTACCGCGCGCGCGTCATTATAGTGGCGATAGGGCAACAGTGAACAACTATCCGCAAGTCTCTAACACCTAGTCTAACACTTTTTTTTTTACTTACGCTTTTTTACTCTAACATATGTTTGCACTTATTATGCTAATTAGTCTCTATATATTCAGACACACTCGCGGGCGCCGGTCATATACTCGCTGATTGTCGGAGAGTACACATCTCCCTTTCGTGTATTATCATGGCTTCGCACTCTTTACAACTAAAACTTTTACGCACAAAACATATTTTACAGAAACAATCTAACTCCACAATTTCTAAACCGCGTACTACACTGGCTAAGCTTAAGAAATACTACAGTTTTCACCCGTTGTACTTTGCAAAACCTAGCCTGTGCAACACTGCATACTGTACTGATACTGTTTTGCACGCTGTCTTAACTGACATGCTGCAGTATCAACATTTCAATCTTGTTACACCTATTGACGACGCTATCCAATTATTCTTATTCACTATATTACCGGGTTTATATGATCGTTCTTCCTTGGACACATGTCTCATTCTACTGTATCGACTCACACTGTAAACACCTAGGAGCTCTCCTTTCATGCAACTATCATTTTGATTTAATTTTAAAAATAAACTAAAACCTCCCGCGGCCCGGCGCCGCCCCACCCCTCCCCATTCCCACCGAGCCCCTGAGGCTCCCACTTTTTTAAAACTCCCTCCAAATGACCTTGACCCACTTCCCAAACCAATCCATCACTGTCACCCCTACCCCACACTTCCAACCCCACACCTGCCACTCCCAACCCAAAAAAAAATGAGTGACCTTGAACTGAGGCAGAACCGGTGTTTTGCCACTACTCGAGTTGCAAAATGTTCTCAATTTTACTCAAAAAATTTCGCTCATAGAATTATATATTATATAGATTGCTTCTCTTTGGTGTGAATGATTTTATCATCCTCACTCAATGTTATCATCTGTGTCTCATTTTAAAATTAAACCATAACACATGTTTTAATGCACACAAAACAGGCGTTTTTCGAATCCCCATGCTATTCTTATGGAGGACGTTTTACGTGATTTCTCATTTCCTGTTAACATTATGGACATGACGATAGTTTTCCCTCGTGTATGGGACCGAGACCTTTAATTTGAGACCCCTCCCATCTTTCTGCGATTTGTATAACGCTCACAATTTTGCTCAAGAAATTCGGCTTACAGAATTATATACAGGGTGTCCCGGAACTCTCTGGAACCCTTTTGTATATTTGTTCCTTGCATCGAGACAAGAAAAAAACATCATACTCATATGGGTCTAAAATCCATCGTTTAGCCGCTTGCCGCCATTTTGTTTTTTTCACGTAATAATTTTTATTTCCATAACGGATGGTTGTATTCAGATCATATTTGGTATGAATCTTTATCATACTAATGTACATTTTCAGGAAAAAAATTAATTTTTTCTACTGTGTATTTTCAAAATGGCGTCCATTTTAAATTTTCAAACTCAAATATCTCAAATTTGGTAAATTTCAAAAAAATTTTACTTGGTACAAAAAAGTTGCAAAATTTAATTATCTAACCAACGGTACCAAGTTTATAAGGATCTGATTACAAATAACGGAGTTATTGGCATTTTTCTCCAAAAAAACATTGATTTTGCATTATAACTAATGCAAATTATGGCCATTTTCACAGAAAAATCGCAATAACTCCGTCATTTGTAATCAGATCCTTACAAACTTGGTACCGTTGGTTAGATAATTTAATTTAGCAACTTTTTTGTACCAAGTAAAATTTTTTTGAAATTTATCGAATTTGAGATATTTTAGTTTGAAAATTAAAAATGGCCGCCATTTTGAAAATACACAGTGCAAAAAATTAATTTTTTCCCCGAAGATGTACATTAGGATGATAAAGATTCATACCAAATATGAACTGAATACAACCATCCGTTACGGAAATAAAAATTATTACGTGAAAAAAACAAAATGGCGGCTAGCGGCTAAACGATGGATTTTAGACCCCTATGTGTATGATGTTTTTTTCCTGTCTCGATGCAAGGAACAAATATACAAAAGGGTTCCAGAGAGTTCCGGGACACCCTGTATATAGATTAATTTAATCATTCCCCTAAATTTTTTTAATATTAAATGACAAATTCACGGAGTGGTGTAAAACAAATGTCCTGTATTATTTCCTAACCCGCCGTGTGGGTGTGTGTGGTTTCCAGTTCCACCACGGGGAGGCCGAGAAACGCAGGAACCATATGTACATATATTTACAAACCAATAAAAAACACACAACGGGCAGTTTAATACCCAGTTACCCTAGCCTCTGCGATAGATTTAAAAATCTTAAAACTAAAAAAAACATCGGAGAGATTGGTTAAGCAGTTCCCTTCGCCTCTGCTGACAAAACTTTGAAACTAATAGAAAAAAGAAAAAAATTATAATAAACAGGGACTTTTGATGGGCAGACCTCCTACCGTACTTCCATAAAATGTCACAATCCAACGGGGAATTATGATAAAGTAGGCCCTCTGGCTTACTGCTGATTTCAATAAGGTTTCAACGAGGGAGTTCGTCATATACAACGTTTTTTGCATATGCGACTCCTTCGCGAACGTTATATGGAGGTACCAGAACAGCGATGTTGTCTGGATGTCGAACTCTACTAAGACGTATAACTGACCATGCGCAAAGCAGTCAGTCCGAAGATCAACACCTACTGATTCTATTGTTTGACCTTGGCTCTTGTGCGCGGTCACACAATAGGCCAACATGAACGGAAATTGACGTCGGTGAACTCTTATTGGCGTTAACGGCGAGCCCTCGACAAAGAGGAATGAAAATTGAATGCTAGGGATACAAATAGGTTCCTTTTGTCCAGGAAGTCGGACTGTGATCAAACGGTTGATGTACGGTTAGTAATGTTGTATTCACTCTGGCACCCACAAATAGCAAATATGCCAGGGACAGAGAGCTGTCACACTGAAAGAGCGGTTTCCGAATAACGTCAGGGTTTATATCTCTTTTACATTCGGGTTTACATATTTTAGACTCATGCATTGTCATGCCGCTCTCATATTTATACCCATCGCTTCCCCCACCCAATCTTCAGATAAATCATGCATTGGGCATTGGGCATTGTTAATTTCAGGAGGAAATCGACTGTCACCGTAATGGAAGGTATTAACAGCAGTACTCTGAAATGCCATGATAAGTTGGAACCAGCTGACACGTGCTTGAATATTGTATGTTGGCGAACTCAGACTGTCGTTGAATCTAACGAGCAGGAGAGGTTTAGAGGTTGCAAACTCCAATATATCACTTACTTAACAGCAATTCTCAAGCGAGAACTAAACCTTATATTTGTATTTCAAACATGTATCCTAATAAATGGCGTAAACAAATACTCTTGCTAAAACGTATTATATTTACACAGATGAAAACGAAGATCAATTAAAAATATCAAGATGGAAATTTTATTATGAAAATTCGGTCATGTGGGGCCGAGGAACCATAAGCGCCGCTAGGTTATGCTGCATGTTTATTCGTGTATTATTGAGATCGCTAAAGAATAAGTTAGAGACTCCAATGCTGTCACCCATCTATCCTTGGGGTGGCATAGCTATCAAAACTCAATTACTTTATTATAATAATAATCTTTGTTATAAAATATAAAAGAGTAAAAGATTTAGTAATTTTATGAGATTAAATTGTACATAAACTATGTTCAACAATACTAAAATTCAACAATGTTAGTTAAGTTAAATATGAACAATTTATATATAACCTATCCGTAAAATTACGAAGTGTATGAGAGCGCCACGAGGACTGTGCTGGCTCGGACGGTAAGTGGCTTAGTCGTCACGAAAGGGTTCAAACTTTGATAGTTTGTAAACTCCCCAAGTTAAAGTAACTGCCTCGCTTATCTTTTAAGCTAACTTTAAATTGGGCCTCAAAATATAAAACTTATCATTATTTTCTCTAATGCACTAATTTTTTTATTATTATTATTAGTATTATTATTATTGTTTACTTAGTCTACTAGACCTATGGCTTAAAAAATTTAGTTGCAAATAGTTACAATCAAAAATCTATAGTTATTTTCCAAATTAATTGTTAAGGTATCTTTACTTGTAAAAGGTTTTTAGTAGTAAATTATCTTATTAGCGAATTTCCCATAGGGAATAAGCTATTACCGTAGGTCTCATGGTAAGACCTAAGCCCGGGACCATGTTACTTTTTCGTTTTTAGGTGCCCAGAGACGAAAAATAATAGTCATTAAAATTTTTTATATATATATATATATATATATATATATATATATATATATATATATATATATATATGTATATATATATGTATATATACATTTATGTATGTGTCCCTAGACACGATAACTCTCGTAAAAATGGTCCGATCGGCACCAAATTTTGTAGAGATGTGTAATCCTACGTTTATTCGGATGAGTTCGTAAACCAAACATATCGACTTACCGGAAGGGGTAGTTTTGGGGGGTTTTGTACCCCAAAAATGGGTTTTTTGCATTTTCATATGTAAATTTAAAAAATTTTAAATTTTTATTTTGACCATTGGATTTAGCTAAAAAAACACACACAATTTAGTATCTTGAAGCTTTGCTCTATCTCCATTGGTTATCGAGATATTACAAAGTCTAAAGATAGTACATTGTATTTTTGGGGCTCCAATGTTAATCTTATGGAGAATAAGGAGGTGTTAATATTTCACTTGTTAACCAATATTTTTGGATGGAACTTGGTATTCAGCTTCATTTGGTTGAGATCCATCCATTTATGAAAAAAAATCTTGGTTTTTGTGCTTATCATGGCAGCAAACCTGCATACTCTTTTCCCATATGTTAATCATATTGAGAATAGGCAAACTCCTTTAGCAATGGACAGATATTGATGGAACTTAGTATATGGCTTCATATGGTCGAACAATTTTTTTACGCTAAAAACTCACTTTTAGTGTTCCCCATGGCAGCACACCTGCATACTCTTTCCCTATATATATCATAAGGAGAATAGACATTTATTTCCCTATTTATGGGCATGTGATGATATTTGGTTTACAGGTTTATCTTGCCAAAATTAATATTACTAATTTGGAAATTCGCTGAGTACGCAGGTCTGCTGCGACGGGGGTATTATTTTCATAAACACTTTTTTTATTAGCATGATACGTGTTGTTTGCAATCAGAAATGAAAAACAAACGTCTACAACACTCAAAAATATATTTACACTTATACTGCAAAGAATACAGACACACAGTTTCTCACACACTGTTTCAGAATACAGTTTCTCTCTTTGGGCCTGATGATGATCGGTGTGTCCGGTCGAAATCGATTGCCATTTTCCATCTTTTGATATATTTACCGTCTGTATTCTTTGCAGTATAAGTGTAAATATATTTTTGAGTGTTGTAGACGTTTGTTTTTCATTTCTTATTATTTTCATGTAACCTATTTTTTTCTACATTATACTAAAATTTGAAAACTTTAGAATATTTGCTCCTAAATACAGCTTAACTCTATTATTGAAACATAGAAGTAATATGAATGATGAATGTTTTTTAGACAATAAAATATACTCACATGCATTTGTGGCTGAAATTTGATCTAGGTACCATTTACTTCATTGAATAACAATAAACAACGATTGGCTTTCATTTGCTGCCTTCATTGCATAGTGTACTGGAAAGTAAATATAATTATAGAATAAGAAATGTTGGGGATGATCTAATGCATTCACAAAGCTGCTGTATATTTGAGATGCTGATGAAAGAGCTCGTTTGAATCAAAGGCATCAAGCAACATAAAGTGGGTGATTAAATAAATCCTTAAGGTATACTAGTGATGGTTTCTAATTTTCCAGCTCTTTCTTACACTTCTCTTTTAACTTAAATATATAAATTTTATTTCTAATCATTATCATGATTAAACTTCAGGCAAAATGATAACAAACTAATGAAGTTTAAATACAAACATAATTAATAAAAAAGCACGTTTATTTTCTTCCCTTTTTCTCAGCTTGTGTGCATTGCATGAGATATCTGAGCACACGATTAGAAATATAGTGTCCTATTCTAAACCATCTAATTCTAATATATTCTATAGAATCTATTCTTTTTTCAAATATTCTATTCTAATCCTATTCTAATCTGTTAATTTGTCTGTCTGATCTACTGTTTTTCTACACTCCTCTTTTCGAGACTCCTTACTTTATCATTAACATAATACAGTATCATCATTTTTGGAACTAGGTGTTTTCCATTCGTTTATACTTTGAAGTACCAGGGGGACCGAGCTTAAGCTCGGTAAAATTATTACTTTCGTTCTCACACAAAGCTCGTTCGCTCCGCTCACTCGCCCTCTTCCATTTTAAAGACGAGCTCGTTCGCTTCGCTCACTCGCCAAGCCGAAGCGTGCTGCACTTTGGTATAATTTTCTTACACTACAGGTTAAAGATGTAACACATTGGTTTCTACAGTTATCAGCTGATTTTTGTTCAATCAATAAAATCTCCATAAGGATAACATGGAAACTTGAAGGGCTCTAGTGCGAAAACCGGATTTTTCCCAGCTATGGGACCAGCTCCAATCGATTTCTGGTGGCCAAAACCCCCATGTTAAACAAAAAAATCAAAAATCCCTGGAGCGAAAAAAAACTTTGCCCGGACAAACGGAGCTTGTTTTAGAGTATAAGATAAGATAAAGTGCATCCACCCATTTTTACACCTGATTTTTTGGAACATCATATAGCACTACAGAATTATATTATTTTTACCAGTGAACACAAACTCATTCGCGAAGTAAGTGTTATTTGTGTTAACATTGTTTCCGGAACAAATGTTTAGACATAGGCTACACTTAAGATATTAGTTCTAGCAGTTAGGACAAAAGTAGTGGATTGCAGGCTTAAATGTAATAAAATGTTAGCTTTCTCCAGACACACACACACACACACACACACACACACACACACACACACACACACACACACACACACAAACATATATATATGCGGTTAAGAGTACATTACAGAGTTGATTAAAGTCATAATAATCTTATAATATGTAATGGTTGATACAACATTACAAAACTAAATTATTTTCAACGTATCCAGTAGTTTCATATAGAGACCATATTAAAGAGAATGAGCGTGGTGTTACAATGGGTGTTAAAGGGGGGGGGGTTATAGTTAAGAGGAAAGGGAGGGGTATAGTGCTCCTATTATGCGGAGCTGCAACCGCAGTGCAAAGATGTGCACCGCTGCGGATAAAGATACGCCCGAGACTGGCTCTTAAAAAACTCAGTATATGTCGTCTGTGAAGCGGAAGACTACTTGTAGAAGGGGTTGAAAAGAAATTTACAAGATTCCAACAATAATGTTCAAAATTTAATATTCGCTTTTCCTAATCACTTAATAAAACTAAAATACACCACTGATCGAAATTCGGCCAAAATTTCAATTCATTCTATATTCTAATACGAGTAAGGTATATTTGTATGTATGCATTCTAATCTCGAAAATGGCTCTAACTATTTTCTCCAAAACTGTGTAAATATAGTTTTGGGATAAAAATAATATATATATATATATATATATATATATATATATATATATATATATATATATAAGTAGATAGTAATATGGGGTTCCTGGCTCACTTTGGATACTCAAAGAAAATCAAACAAATTTCACAGTTTTTTTATACAATTATGCAATATTTTTGCCTTGTTGGCCAATTTTTTGCATTTGTCAAATTGTCTTAAAAAATATGCAAATTTAATGAAACTTTTAACAAATATGCCAAAATTTTTATAAAATTTCCTACTAAATAAAATTTTTTAAAAACAAGTAAAATTATCACATTTTATAGAGTATTTTTTTAATAAAATTAGTAGTTGACTTTTCATAGGTCAATTTAAGTTTTCTAGAGTATTTTTTCAATAAAATTAACAGTTGAATTTTTATAAGTTAATTTAAAATTTTAATAGTATTTTTTCAATAAAATTTGACTAAAATAGTGATAGTTTTGATTATATTTTAATTAATTTGTATAATATTATTTTTGATTATACTCAAGTAATTTTTAGATTTTTATGAATATGAATTGAAAAAAATAATTTGTATATTTTTTTCTATATAAATGGAAAAGAAATGTACAAGATGTAAATTGTATAAAAATGAAACTCAATATTATAAATGTAATAAAAATAAGTTACATTCAAAATGTAAAGAATGTGATAAAATTTATGAAAAAGAATTATTTGATAATATTAAAATAGAAGAAAAAACTGAAAAGAAATGTACAAATTGTAAAGAAACAAAAGATATATCAAATTATTATAGCAAGTATTGTAGTAAAGATAGAAAACAGGCATTTTGTAAACAATGTATTAGACAAATGTTGTTAAAACCACAGTTGTGTGAATGTGGAAGAGAAATTAAATATCTTTATCACTATCCAAAACATTTGGAAACTAAAATTCATAATAAAAATATTGAGAAATTAAAGAGTTAAATAACTAAAATAATAAAAAATTTACTAGTTTAAAAAAAATTTAATTTTATTGAAAAAATACTCTAGAAAACTTAAATTAACTTGTGAAAAGTTGACTATTGATTTTATTGAAAAAATACTCTAGAAAATTTAAATTAACTTGTGAAAAGTTGACTATTGATTTTATTGAAAAAATACTCTAGAAAACTTAAATTAACTTGTGAAAAGTTGACTACTGATTTTTATAAAAAAATTTCCCTTAATAAATGGCGAATGAAAAAAATAAATATTATTGTTATGACTGTAATAAATATTTATCTGCTAATATGTTTACAAAACATTTAAATTCAAAACTTCATTTAAAAAATAAAGAGATAAAAATTAGAGAATATAATGACTTATTATTATGGGCTAAAAGTAATAATATTTATGATTATAACAACAAAAATATTGATCAATTAATTGAAATTAAAAATATATATGATCCTACAAATTATTCATTATTTAATATAGAAAAATTAAATGAAATTGCAAAAAAATTATCTGTTAGAAATTATGAAAAATTATCTAGAGATGAACTAATTAAAAGATTAAACAAAATTAAAGAAAATCCAAATAATTTA
This sequence comes from Neoaliturus tenellus, assembly GCA_030545055.2. Taxonomy (NCBI): domain Eukaryota; kingdom Metazoa; phylum Arthropoda; class Insecta; order Hemiptera; family Cicadellidae; genus Neoaliturus; species Neoaliturus tenellus. Next base: position 42,781,639 of record CM061532.1, on the reverse strand, counting down.
GAATATAGATCATTAAAATATATTCAAAGTTTAGCAATTAAAAATAGTATTAAAATTGTTAATAAAACTAGAAAAGAATTGATTGGATTAATAAATGATTATTTTAAAAATAAACCAATTCCAAAAGAAAATATAATAAATATTCAAGAAGCTTTGTCATTAAAAGGATATTTTCAAGATTATATTTTAACAAATTCAAATGATGATTTAGATATTAATGATTATTTAGAAACTCAAAGAAATGAAATAAAAAAATTGATAGAAAAACAAAAATTCAAAAATATTAAAGGACAGATGGCTTTAGAATGTGAATATGAAAGAAAATTAATAAATGGTGAAATTCAAAATAGTAATATGTATTTTTGTATAAAAAGTTCAGATATTTTAAATATAGATGATTTTATTGATGATCAATTCAAGAAATTAATAGTTAGAGAACAACTAAATCAACCATCAAAAGGCTCTGGTTGGTCATTAAAAAGATGTGTTGAATTAAATCTAAAATTATCTAAAAATAATTCATTAAATGCTGGATCATATATAGAATTACCAAATAAAATTAAGAATAAAAAATGTTGTGTAAATTTTAAAAATAAAGATGAATATTGTTTTATTTATGCAATTAGATGTGCTATTGATAAACCAAACAAAAATGCTGAAAGAGTTAAACAATATCAAAAATATATAAATGATGATATTTTTAAAGGTTTTGATTATCCAATAACATTAAAAGATATTAAATTATTTGAAAAAAGATCATTTGATTCTAAATATAATTATCCATCAATGTCAATAAATATTTATAGAATTGATGAAGATGAAAAAATAGTGCCATTACAAATATCTGAACATTATAATGTAAAATTAGAAATTGATTTATTATATTATAAAATTGGTAATAATTGTCATTATATATTGATAACAGATTTAAATAAATTAGTGTATTCTCAATTATCAAAACATAAATCAAAAAATATATTTGTAGAAGATGTTTGACTCATTTCTACAAAAATAAAGACTTGAATAATCATTTAGAAATATGTAAATCATTAGAACCTTGTAGACCTATAATACCATTTCCTGGTCAAAAAGTAAGTTTTAAAAACTATTACAAAAAGTTTGAACATCCATATGTAATTTATATGGATTTTGAAAGTATTTTAGAAAAGATTGATAATTGTAAAAATAATCCAAATTGCTCATATACAAATAAAATTCAAAAACATATACCATATGGATTTACAATCTATTTAGTATCTAGAGTAACTAATAAAATGTATAAACCTATTTGTTATAGAGCAAAAAATGAAGAAGAATTAATAAATGTACCAAATAAATTATTTGAATATTTAGATAAAATCTCAAAATATATAGCTAAAAAATATAATTCAAAAAATAAAAAGCCTATGAATTTAACTAATGAAGAAGAAATTAACTATCAAAAAACTAATATTTGTCATATTTGTGAAGATGGTGGTTTTGATGATGATGAAAGAAAAAAGGTAAAAGATCATTGCCATTTAACAGGAAAATTTAGGGGTGCTGCACATTTAAACTGTAATTTAAATCTAAAATTCCCTCAAAATATTCCTATATTCTGTCATAATAGTTCAAATTATGATACACATTTGTTTATAAAAGAATTAGCTAAAAAATATGGTAAAATTGATTTGTTAGCTAATACAGATGAAAAATATATAAACTATTCAGTAAATTCTGGTTATGGTTATGAATTTGAAGGTGATAAACCTAGAAAATTTATAAAATTTTCATTTGTAGATACATTTAGATTTATGGCTACATCAATTGAAAAATTAGCTAAAAATCTTAAAGAATTTAAGCATATAAATAAATTTATAAAAGAAAATGATATAATTGAATATGATAATGAAACATTAAAAATATTAACTTCTAAAGGTGTATTTCCATATGAATTTATTGATAATGTTGAAAAATTAAACTATGATAAAATATTAGAAAAAGATCAATTTTATAGTTGTTTAACTAATGAAAATATAAGTGATGATGATTATAAACATTATATAAAAGTTTGGAATAAATTAAAAATAAAAACATTTGGTAACTATTCAGATTTGTATAATATTCAGGATGTATTATTATTAGCTGATATATTTGAAAATTTTAGATCTGTTTGTTTGAAAAATTATCAATTAGATCCAGCACATTATCTAACATCACCATCACTAGCTTGGGATTCTATGTTAAAATTAACAAAAATTAAACTAGAATTAATAAGTGATTATAATATGTATTTAATGATTGAAAAAGGTATTAGAGGTGGTATTTCACAATGTATAACTAGATATTGTAAAGCAAACAATAAATATACAAAAAATTATGATAAAACAAAACCTGAAAATTATATGTTATATATAGATGCAAATAATCTATATGGATGGGCTTTAAGTCAAAAATTACCTTATAAAGATATAACATGGATGAATCCTAATACATATACATTAAATGAATGGGTAGAAACAATATTAGAATTAGATGAAAATGCTGAATATGGATATATATTAGATGTTGATTTAGAATATCCTATTGAATTACATGATAATCATAAAGATTTACCATTAGCACCTGAACATTATAATAATAAGCTTTGTACAACATTATTTGATAAGAAAGATTATGTTATTCATTCAAGAAACTTAAAATATTATCTACAAAAAGGATTAAAATTAAAGAAAGTTAATAGAGTTATAGCATTTGATCAAGATGATTATATGAAAAAATATATTGAATTAAATACCAAATTAAGATCCAAATCAACATCAGATTTTGAAAAAGACTTTTTTAAATTGATGAATAATAGTGTTTTTGGAAAAACTATGGAAAATGTTAGAAATAGATGTGATATTAAATTAGGTGACGAAAAGTTTTCATTAAAACAAGCAAAAAAACCTAATTTTAAAACATTTAGTATATTTGATAAAGACTGTATTTCTTCACATATGATAAAAGAAAAGGTTAAGTTTGATAAACCAATATATATAGGATTTTCAGTACTTGATTTATCAAAATTACATATGTATCAATTTTACTATGAAAAATTAAAGAAGTTTGATCCAAATATAAGGTTATTATATATGGATACAGACAGTTATTTTATAGAATTTAAAAAGGATCCATATAAAATTATTAAAGAAAATATTAATGAATTTGATACAAGTGATTATAAGAAAGAACATGAATGCTATAGTGAAAAGAATAAAAAAATAATTGGTAAATTTAAAGATGAGTTAAATGGTGAAATATTAGAAGAATATTGTGGTTTAAGATCAAAATTATATAGTTATGAATTTAATAATAAAAATCCTGTAAAATGTAAAGGAATTAAGAAAAGTGTTGTTGATAAAACATTACATATGGATGATTTTAAGAAATGTTTGTTTGATGATCAAGAACAATATAGAGAAATGACTTGTATTAGAAGTTTTAAACATGAACTATATACAATTACAATAAATAAATTAGCTTTAAGTAATAAAGATGACAAAAGATTTATTTGTGAAAATAAAATTGATACATTACCTTGGGGTTATAAAGATGTAAAACAATAATTATAATTAATATATAATGATTAAAAAATCAAATAAATATTTAAGTATAAAGGATATTATAATTATCACATCAGATTTAATATAGAACTATTTTTATACCATATATTAAAGAAAATGATCAGAATGAATTAATATAAGATTTTAACATTTTATTTAAATAATATTTAATTCATCTAAAATTTAGTAACAGATGTTTATAAAACACTGAAATATTTATAAATAATAAAAAATATTAATATATTATTAGTAATAACATTAAAGAATATAAACCTGCTCCATTAATAATATAGTATAATTTTGAAGATATTTTTGGAGGCTATTGAATATACAGCTAGAATTTAATGTTTTAAAAGCAATTTTATCATTAATATTATATTCTAAAATTTATTAATTACTCTATTTAATTAACCCAAAAATCAATTGTTATAAAAATTTCTGATGTAAAATATTTGTTAGTAACATTAGAACATAACAATTAATAAATTTAAATAATAAAGATGTTTTAATAATTTTTAACAAACAATCCTTGGTTTAAAGGAAAAGATATTTGTGATATATTAGAATATGGGAATTCAAGAGAAGCCATAAAAAACATGTTGATGATGATAAATTAAGTTATAGTAAAATTATAGGTGTCACAAATTATGACACCCTGGAAATTGATGTACAAACATGTTTTCAGATGCCCTAAAACAGGGCGTCAATAAAATAGATAATAAAACAATATTTATTAATGAATCTGGTTTATTAATTTTAAAATCAAAAAGGTATTAAAAACATGTAGATAATGATGATAAAAAAAATTTATAGATATTTTTAGAGGGGGCAATTTGTCCCCCCTATCATATAATGAAAAACATATAAAACTTATTAAAATTAGGTAGGACCCAAAATGGGTCCCACATAAATTATAATATTTATTTTAAAAGTTCTTAAAGGAGGTAACCTTATCATACAATAAAAACTTAAGGGTAACAAAACGTTACCCTTTAAACATTCAAAAAATATTCATAAAGATAATAAATTATATACAAATTTGAGACCCGTCTAAAAGACGGGTCTGACTTATAATAAAAATCATACTATTTTCATAAATGAAGCAGTTTTATATTCACTATGGAATTTCATAGCTCCTGAAAAATTAATTACTCCATGCAAAGGTAGAAACAAAAAGTCCCTATCTTAACTAAAAATAAATTTATATTTAGTAAAAAATGTTTTAATAATTTTTGATAAAGAAAATAATCCTTGCTTTAAAGCAAAAGACATCTTTGATATTTTAGGATATGGAAATTCTATATGATGATAAAATAGATTTTAATATTAAAATTTTAAAGACATTGTTAAAGATGAAAATTTTGATATCATTCTATTTTTTGTTAAATCTGCTTTAACATAATTGTTGTCAAATTCACGTTCATTGTTGTCAAATTCACGTTCATTGTTGTCAAATTCACGTTCATTGTTGTCAAATTTATGTTTATTGTTGTCAAATTCATGTTTATTTTTGTCAAATTTATGATTATTGTTGTCAAGTTTTTTATTAGTTGTATATAAATGTCTTCTGTATGCATTTATACATTGTTTACAATTTGATCTATATTTGTTTAATTGTTTTCCAAATTCATCAATATTTTTAAACATTTTACACTTATTGCAAAATTTAATTTCACCTTCCATTTATTAAAGGTAAATTAAAGGAGTATCTGATGGGTTATATATTTAAAGGGGCTGTTAACACCACTTCCTATATTTTGATATATTTGAAGATTTTATATTTAAAAACTTTCCAAGGCCTTGGAAAGTTTTTAATAGTTCTATATTAAATCTGATGTGATAATTATAATATCCTTTATACTTAAATATTTATTTGATTTTTTAATCATTATATATTAATTATAATTATTGTTTTACATCTTTATAACCCCAAGGTAATGTATCAATTTTATTTTCACAAATAAATCTTTTGTCATCTTTATTACTTAAAGCTAATTTATTTATTGTAATTGTATATAGTTCATGTTTAAAACTTCTAATACAAGTCATTTCTCTATATTGTTCTTGATCATCAAACAAACATTTCTTAAAATCATCCATATGTAATGTTTTATCAACAACACTTTTCTTAATTCCTTTACATTTTACAGGATTTTTATTATTAAATTCATAACTATATAATTTTGATCTTAAACCACAATATTCTTCTAATATTTCACCATTTAACTCATCTTTAAATTTACCAATTATTTTTTTATTCTTTTCACTATAGCATTCATGTTCTTTCTTATAATCACTTGTATCAAATTCATTAATATTTTCTTTAATAATTTTATATGGATCCTTTTTAAATTCTATAAAATAACTGTCTGTATCCATATATAATAACCTTATATTTGGATCAAACTTCTTTAATTTTTCATAGTAAAATTGATACATATGTAATTTTGATAAATCAAGTACTGAAAATCCTATATATATTGGTTTATCAAACTTAACCTTTTCTTTTATCATATGTGAAGCAATACAGTCTTTATCAAATATACTAAATGTTTTAAAATTAGGTTTTTTTGCTTGTTTTAATGAAAACTTTTCGTCACCTAATTTAATATCACATCTATTTCTAACATTTTCCATAGTTTTTCCAAAAACACTATTATTCATCAATTTAAAAAAGTCTTTTTCAAAATCTGATGTTGATTTGGATCTTAATTTGGTATTTAATTCAATATATTTTTTCATATAATCATCTTGATCAAATGCTATAACTCTATTAACTTTCTTTAATTTTAATCCTTTTTGTAGATAATATTTTAAGTTTCTTGAATGAATAACATAATCTTTCTTATCAAATAATGTTGTACAAAGCTTATTATTATAATGTTCAGGTGCTAATGGTAAATCTTTATGATTATCATGTAATTCAATAGGATATTCTAAATCAACATCTAATATATATCCATATTCAGCATTTTCATCTAATTCTAATATTGTTTCTACCCATTCATTTAATGTATATGTATTAGGATTCATCCATGTTATATCTTTATAAGGTAATTTTTGACTTAAAGCCCATCCATATAGATTATTTGCATCTATATATAACATATAATTTTCAGGTTTTGTTTTATCATAATTTTTTGTATATTTATTGTTTGCTTTACAATATCTAGTTATACATTGTGAAATACCACCTCTAATACCTTTTTCAATCATTAAATACATATTATAATCACTTATTAATTCTAGTTTAATTTTTGTTAATTTTAACATAGAATCCCAAGCTAGTGATGGTGATGTTAGATAATGTGCTGGATCTAATTGATAATTTTTCAAACAAACAGATCTAAAATTTTCAAATATATCAGCTAATAATAATACATCCTGAATATTATACAAATCTGAATAGTTACCAAATGTTTTTATTTTTAATTTATTCCAAACTTTTATATAATGTTTATAATCATCATCACTTATATTTTCATTAGTTAAACAACTATAAAATTGATCTTTTTCTAATATTTTATCATAGTTTAATTTTTCAACATTATCAATAAATTCATATGGAAATACACCTTTAGAAGTTAATATTTTTAATGTTTCATTATCATATTCAATTATATCATTTTCTTTTATAAATTTATTTATATGCTTAAATTCTTTAAGATTTTTAGCTAATTTTTCAATTGATGTAGCCATAAATCTAAATGTATCTACAAATGAAAATTTTATAAATTTTCTAGGTTTATCACCTTCAAATTCATAACCATAACCAGAATTTACTGAATAGTTTATATATTTTTCATCTGTATTAGCTAACAAATCAATTTTACCATATTTTTTAGCTAATTCTTTTATAAACAAATGTGTATCATAATTTGAACTATTATGACAGAATATAGGAATATTTTGAGGGAATTTTAGATTTAAATTACAGTTTAAATGTGCAGCACCCCTAAATTTTCCTGTTAAATGGCAATGATCTTTTACCTTTTTTCTTTCATCATCATCAAAACCACCATCTTCACAAATATGACAAATATTAGTTTTTTGATAGTTAATTTCTTCTTCATTAGTTAAATTCATAGGCTTTTTATTTTTTGAATTATATTTTTTAGCTATATATTTTGAGATTTTATCTAAATATTCAAATAATTTATTTGGTACATTTATTAATTCTTCTTCATTTTTTGCTCTATAACAAATAGGTTTATACATTTTATTAGTTACTCTAGATACTAAATAGATTGTAAATCCATATGGTATATGTTTTTGAATTTTATTTGTATATGAGCAATTTGGATTATTTTTACAATTATCAATCTTTTCTAATATACTTTCAAAATCCATATACATATGGATGTTCAAACTTTTTGTAATAGTTTTTAAAACTTACTTTTTGACCAGGAAATGGCATTATAGGTCTACAAGGTTCTAATGATTTACATATTTCTAAATGATTATTCAAGTCTTTATTTTTGTAGAAATGAGTCAAACATCTTCTACAAATATATTTTTTTGATTTATGTTTTGATAATTGAGAATACACTAATTTATTTAAATCTGTTATCAATATATAATGACAATTATTACCAATTTTATAATATAATAAATCAATTTCTAATTTTACATTATAATGTTCAGATATTTGTAATGGCACTATTTTTTCATCTTCATCAATTCTATAAATATTTATTGACATTGATGGATAATTATATTTAGAATCAAATGATCTTTTTTCAAATAATTTAATATCTTTTAATGTTATTGGATAATCAAAACCTTTAAAAATATCATCATTTATATATTTTTGATATTGTTTAACTCTTTCAGCATTTTTGTTTGGTTTATCAATAGCACATGTAATTGCATAAATAAAACAATATTCATCTTTATTTTTAAAATTTACACAACATTTTTTATTCTTAATTTTATTTGGTAATTCTATATATGATCCAGCATTTAATGAATTATTTTTAGATAATTTTAGATTTAATTCAACACATCTTTTTAATGACCAACCAGAGCCTTTTGATGGTTGATTTAGTTGTTCTCTAACTATTAATTTCTTGAATTGATCATCAATAAAATCATCTATATTTAAAATATCTGAACTTTTTATACAAAAATACATATTACTATTTTGAATTTCACCATTTATTAATTTTCTTTCATATTCACATTCTAAAGCCATCTGTCCTTTAATATTTTTGAATTTTTGTTTTTCTATCAATTTTTTTATTTCATTTCTTTGAGTTTCTAAATAATCATTAATATCTAAATCATCATTTGAATTTGTTAAAATATAATCTTGAAAATATCCTTTTAATGACAAAGCTTCTTGAATATTTATTATATTTTCTTTTGGAATTGGTTTATTTTTAAAATAATCATTTATTAATCCAATCAATTCTTTTCTAGTTTTATTAACAATTTTAATACTATTTTTAATTGCTAAACTTTGAATATATTTTAATGATCTATATTCTAAATTATTTGGATTTTCTTTAATTTTGTTTAATCTTTTAATTAGTTCATCTCTAGATAATTTTTCATAATTTCTAACAGATAATTTTTTTGCAATTTCATTTAATTTTTCTATATTAAATAATGAATAATTTGTAGGATCATATATATTTTTAATTTCAATTAATTGATCAATATTTTTGTTGTTATAATCATAAATATTATTACTTTTAGCCCATTATAATAAGTCATTATATTCTCTAATTTTTATCTCTTTATTTTTTAAATGAAGTTTTGAATTTAAATGTTTTGTAAACATATTAGCAGATAAATATTTATTACAGTCATAACAATAATTTTTATTTTTTTCATTCGCCATTTATTAAGGGAAAATTTTTTATAAAAATCAGTAGTCAACTTTTCACAAGTTAATTTAAATTTTCCAGAGTATTTTTTCAATAAAATCAGTAGTCAACTTTTCACAAGTCAATTTAAATTTTCCAGAGTATTTTTTTCAATAAAATCAATAGTCAACTTTTCACAAGTTAATTTAAGTTTTCTAGAGTATTTTTTCAATAAAATCAATAGTCAACTTTTCACAAGTTAATTTAAATTTTCTAGAGTATTTTTTCAATAAAATCAATAGTCAACTTTTCACAAGTTAATTTAAGTTTTCTAGAGATTTTTTTCAATAAAATTAAATTTTTTTTAAAACTAGTAAATTTTTTATTATTTTAGTTATTTAACTCTTTAATTTCTCAATATTTTTATTATGAATTTTAGTTTCCAAATGTTTTGGATAGTGATAAAGATATTTAATTTCTCTTCCACATTCACACAACTGTGGTTTTAACAACATTTGTCTAATACATTGTTTTCAAAATGCCTGTTTTCTATCTTTACTACAATACTTGTTATAATAATTTGATATATCTTTTGTTTCTTTACAATTTGTACATTTCTTTTCAGTTTTTTCTTCTATTTTAATATTATCAAATAATTCTTTTTCATAAATTATATCACATTCTTTACATTTTGAATGTAACTTATTTTTATTACATTTAATATTGAGTTTCATTTTTATACAATTTACATCTTGTACATTTCTTTTCCATTTATATAGAAAAAAATATACAAATTATTTTTTTCAATTCATATTCATAAAAATCTAAAAATTACTTGAGTATAATCAAAAATAATATTATACAAATTAATTAAAATATAATCAAAATTATCACTATTTTAGTCAAATTTTATTGAAAAAATACTATTAAAATTTTAAATTAACTTATAAAAATTCAACTGTTAATTTTATTGAAAAAATACTCTAGAAAACTTAAATTGACCTATGAAAAGTCAACTACTAATTTTATTAAAAAAAATACTCTATAAAATGTGATAATTTTACTTGTTTTTAAAAAATTTTATTTAGTAGGAAATTTTATAAAAATTTTGGCATATTTGTTAAAAATTTCATTAAATTTGCATATTTTTTAAGACAATTTGACAAATGCAAAAAATTGGCCAAAAAAGGCAAAAATATTGCATAATTGTATAAAAAAAACTGTGAAATTTGTTTGATTTTCTTTGAGTATCCAAAGTGAGCCAGGAACCCCATATTACTATCTACTTATATATATATATATATATATATATATATATATATATATATATATATATATATTAAATAATATTAATAAAGTAAACTGAGTACCCTTGTCAAACATTTTTTATCTAATTGCGACATGTTTCGGCACTAAGGCCATTTTCAAGCAAATAAAATAAAATAAAATAAAACTAAAAATAAAAATAAATCTTAACTTAATACAATTCAGATAAACAAATAAAATAATCATATGTTAAATTTATCTTCTTGAAAATTTGTCAAAATGAACCAGTAGTTTGGGAAAATTCATACTTTTTGACATTTTATATATCTTGTATTAAATTCTTTTCTTATAATGTCAAATATCGGGTTCTCGTTAGGAAGTTGGCCATTCAATAATAGCTGAGGGGTGTCTTTTTGAGCATTATATATATGGAATTGTTCCTTGGAATCCATCTCTCTTCCTTTTTTGGAGTATTCAATAATTTCCATATTTTCTTTCATACTTTGGTAATTATGGTTTTTATGGAGAAGATGGTCTGCAAAAGTTGATTTCATCGATGTTAGATTGTTGCTTTTTAGTGCTTGTATGTGCTCACGAAATCTTGATTTAAAAGATCTTCCCGTTTGTCCGATGTAAAAACTATTGCAGTCTGAACATTTAAGTTTATAGATTCCTGCTTGTTCATATTCATTTCCTTGCTCTTTTTGAAGTTTTATTTTCTTGTCGATCAGAGGAATGCATTACTTTCTGTTCTATAACTGACTTGGTAGTTCGTCTTTTCAAAGATTTTTCGGACTGCTTTGTTCAAGCTAGAATTAAATGGCACACTAATATATTTCTTTTCATTATCTTCTTGTGGATGGCGTTGTTCATTCTTCTTTTTCTTTATACTTGTTATCATCTTGTCAATAATTTGGCTGTTATATCCATTTTTTAGAGCTAAATACTTAATAACATTTCTTTCATTTTCAAAGTTTTCTTTGCTCATAGGTATATTAATCAGCAGATTGATCATAGATCTAAATGTCGACATTTTGTATTTCCATGGGTGGTGGGAATTTTTGGGTATGATAAGATCAGTTTGAGTTGCTTTCCTGAATATTTTGAAAGTATGTATATTTTCTTTCTTTCCAATTGTTAAATCTAGGTAGTTAATTTGGTCTTCTTGACTTTCCTTTGTAAATTTGATTGAATTGGATAGGGAGTTTAAATAGGTTAGTACATTTTCACTTTTAGTGGCATTTCCTTCATAGAGACAAAGAACATCATCGACGTATCGAGTCCAATATTTAATTTTTGACTCAAACGGGTTTACTTTATTATTGATTTTATTTACTTCTAAATGATGTATGAATATATCGGCAAGAAGTCCTGAAAGGGGGGGACCCATAGGAAGACCATCTTCTTGTTGGTAAAATTCTGGATTATATTCGAAATAGCTTTGCTTGATACAATTATTAGTCAATCTGATGACGTCATCTATTTCATGTTTAGGTAGTGTTCCTCCTTTTTGTAGATCTTCTTTTAGGATTTTTATTGTTTCTTTTGTTGGTATGTTTGAATACATGTCTTTAATATCAAAGGACACGAAAATACAGTTTTCAGGAATTACTTGATCTTTTATTTTATTAACTAACTCTATATTGTTTGATACAGTAAAGGTTTCGTCCCAGTTTAAGTTATTCTTAATTTTGTTGTTCAAAAATTTGCATAGTTTGTAGGTAGGAGCTGCCCTAAAGTTTACAACAGGTCATATTGGGATGTTTTCTTTGTGGGTTTTGGGTAAGCCTTTTAGATTGGGCGCCTTAGGGTTTATCACTTTAATTTGTTGTTTTACTTGTTTGGGGATTGATTTACAATTTGAAATTGTATTGTTAATTGATTTAGAAAATTCAGGGGTTGGATCTTTGGGGAGTTTCTTCGAAACTATTGTTGGAAATAAAATCCATTACTTTTTCATTGTATTCTTGTTTACTCATAATCACGGTCGTGTTTCCTTTGTCAGCTTTTACAATGATTGATCCCTTTTCTTTTAATTTCATAGAAATTGATTGTATCGTCTTCATATCTTTTGCTGTAGACTTAGCAATAGTTTTGTTTCTAAGTTGGATGTTCGTTTTCTCCAATTCATGTACAAAATTGTACTTTAATGGTTCTTGTTTGTCTTTGTCAATATATCCTAATGACGCATCAATATATATATTGTATATATATTGATATATATACAATATATATATATATATTAATATATATACACTGTATATATATATATATTTATATATATATATACAGTGTGGTTGAAAAGTCCCGGAACGGTGAAATATATTTTTTACCATTATAGATGAAGTAATGAAACTTGGCATACAAATAATAGCCATAAATATCTACTCTTTTAAGCTATTATAACTTTTTAATCCCTTAAGGGGGATGGCCCACGAGGAGTCAGTCAAAATTCTTCAATAGCAGCATAGGTCAAATTTGGTATCAAATTAAAGGTCTTACTTAGCAGAGTACAATGCCGCAAACCAGACTTCAAACGGATGACCGAGACCGAAATGGCAGGCATACAAAGTTTCCATTAAAATCATATAGGTAAAATTTAAAAATGCAATAACTTTCTTAATACTCAATCTTTTGACGACGGGTTTGTGGCTTATTGCTCCAAATGCAAAGACGTTTAAAATGGTGTATGATGTGACATGGACCAAAGAAGTTTTAATTTACACTCCCTTTAAGGGATGTCCCTCCTGGAAGTCTTACAGAAATAAGCTTTGGCCCTTGTCACATCATACATAGTGTTTTGTACATCTCCTCAAGGGCTCCACCCCACAAAAGCTCACAATGACTGTATAGCCTGCGTGTTGAAATTTGACATGGACAATTCTCTTTGCTCATAGGTAGTCACTAAGAAACGGTTTTGCAAATATAGTTTTTGAAGCACTTACGGGCTCCGTCCCACTGGACTTAAAATTACTTTAGGGACTCCGGCGTTGAAATCTGACATTGACGTTCGTCCAAATTATGAGGCGAAGCTCTTTGCTCATTGGTGCTCACTAAAAAATGGTTTTGTAAATATAGTTTTTGAAGTTTGGCTCCACCCCACATGACTTTGAAATTAATCCAGAGACTACGGTGTTGAAATTTGACATGGACGTTCCTCTTTGCTCATAGGTGTTCAATAAGAAAAATTTTGCAAATTTTCTGTAAGGGGCCTCCCCACAAATCCTCAAAATTACCATAGATCCTACGGGGTTGAAATTTAACGTTTACGTTCCGTTTTGATTTGAAATGTTCACTAAGAAACAGTTTTGCAAATATTGTTTTTATGTTCTTTAGGGCGCCGCCCCACATGACTTCAAGATGACTGTAGGGCCTACGGGGTTGAACCTTGACATGGTTTTTCTATTTGCTCATAGGTTCTCATTAAGAAAAGCTTTTGACAAATTCCTTCAGAGCTCCACTCACACTACCTTATTGTTTCATTGTCTTGAGGAAGAACATTTCGTTGCCTTCTAAAAAGATTTTATTAGGCCTATCTAAATTCAATCACGGACGAAGCTGTGACGGGCAACAGATAGTATTTTATAATTAAGCATCTGTTCTTCTTAATTTGCCAGCATTTGTTATTACTAGAGCTGTCTAAAGATTCAATCAATTAACCACCTTCCATGAACAAAATCACATTATAATTCACATCTGAGCTCAGGGCTAAGCCTTACAGGCTGTTATAGAGTTCCAATATTAATCCTATGATGCACACAAGCTGAGCATAAAGGAGCAAAATAAATATGCTTGACTATTAATATAGACTAGAGATCGCCTTGTGGTTGAAATTCAACCAACGTTTTTTAGTTTATCTGGACCGTCTGGACCCAAGTAGTTAAAACCATATAACTGCTGTTTTTCCTGATTTGTTATTTGTTAACATTTGTTATTGCAGCAGTTTTCTAATGATTCAACCGAACCAACTATCCTTCTCCCATAAGATTAACATGTAAACCTTGAAAGCCTACAGGCCGTAGCCCTGGAGTCCGATGTAAATTAGAATGTGATTCTGCTCATCGACAGCACAATACCTTTCTAACGGTATGCACGGATTTCTCCTACGATGCACACGAGCTGAGAAAAAAGGAGGAAACGAAACATGCTTGCGTATTAATATATAGATTATTGTTTTTATTATTAATGAGTTTGCTTAATTGTTGGTTTCCTCTATGTACACTAACGTGAATAGACTTCTCATCCAATGTATTTGGTTTGATACCAAAATTTGGAACGATCGTGTACACCGCGCTAGTCGTTTTGATATTGATGTTGTTATTATTCAGCTAGATTTACAGTGCTACAGAAATATTTCATCACAACATAAACAAAAACCTCCGATATAAAATGTTTCAAACTATACACGACGACCTGAAAATGCCAACTGTTGAAGAAGAGATCACAAGATTCAGTGAAAAATATCAAATGAAGCTTGAAAGTCATCCGAACAATCTTGCTGTGAACTTACTTGATAGTGACTCTGTTTACGCAGTAAATAAGTAACAAGATTTGTCGCTGAACAAATACTTGCTCACGTGAATATTATTTTTATCATTTTTACTTATTTTTCTATGTATTTTAAACAGATTGTAAAATAAAGTTTGAAAAAAAAAATAATATGTTTCATCCTTGATTGAGAAGAGTGGTATACTGATTTGCCTATCATATGACTCTTGTTCTTACATGTACGCTGTTAAAGATCGCCCCACCGTATTGGTTTCAAACACGCCTATGAGAAGTCTATTCAAGTTAGTGTATATAGTCAATGCTTTGCTATATAAAGTTCAGGCACATAAACGTTTATATATTACTAGGCAAGCATGATTCTTTTCCTCCTTTTTTCTCCGCTTGTGTGCGTCTTAGGAGAAATCCGCTCATACCGTAAGACAGGTAGTGTACTGTAGCACAATCCTATTGTAATTCACAAGCCTAG
Organism: Neoaliturus tenellus; assembly: GCA_030545055.2. Taxonomy (NCBI): domain Eukaryota; kingdom Metazoa; phylum Arthropoda; class Insecta; order Hemiptera; family Cicadellidae; genus Neoaliturus; species Neoaliturus tenellus. Next base: position 42,766,004 of record CM061532.1, on the reverse strand, counting down.
GGCTAAGCCATACAGACTTTCAATGTTTCAATGTTAATCCTATGGAAAGAGGGTAATTTATTGAATTATTAGACAGATGTTGTAATAACAAATGCTAAAAAAATCATGAATAACTTACCGGTATATATTTTCAGCTATAAAATACTTTTAAAACTACTAGGGTATTGATCAAATGAGTTTTTTTTTAGAAGTTCAACGAGTGAGCGATCTCTAGTGTATTTTAGTTTTGTCATTTTTCGTTAGATTCTTCTGTATTAATGAGCCGTTTTGTCCATGAACGTTTTTGACTGTGTACTACGTCAATGAAGAAGCTGAAGTTGATCCAGGTCAGATTGTGTCTGACAAACAATAAATTGGTTTCGATACCATAGTTTTAATTTAAATTTAACATTAAAACATTAAACACGACATTTCTCAGAAAACACAATAGCAACTGACAAATGTGGCCGGAAGTGGCCTCACGTGCAGGACGTGACGTCACGTCGACTCGCGACAGATGGCGCTGACGTCATAAACACCGGATGTTTTGCCAACTTGATAAAGGGAATGTTTATTTTTGTTTTAAATACTCCTGTTTAGGTTTTTAACCATTTCTGGCGAATAATACGCTTTTAAAGATCAAATTAAAATTTATTTTATTGAGTAACAAGTTGGTTTAAACAAAAAACATAATAAATTATATTTCATAATCCCTAATAAGTTTCAGATTTATATAAGATAAAGTTAAAAGATTGTTCATCGCAATAAATAATCAGATACATTATACATTATATGTTTAATGGTCTATCCGTGATATCAGCAGGGTTACTTATTCTGATATCAAATTAGTATTTTCATGTTTTATACTTGTAAGTCTGTAGCTTAGGCCTACATTACTCTGTTTGTTTGGATACCTGATAGAGCTAGCCATTTTTTTACGCTCAGTTCATAACAAACAATATCAATTTTTATCATTTTTCCTTTGATTTTCGTTGTTTACTCTTGTATTTACTTATTTAACACTGTTAGGCCTGAATGTCATTACTCCTTGCTTTAAAGGCCACCCATTTCCTTGTTGCATTCTTTTCGTATTTCGCTCTGCCATTAGGGTTTAATCTTATTATATTTATCGGCCATTTTGGTCTCAACCCAAAGTAAGATACAGTATCATAATTTTGCCTATAAAGTGTTTTTACGTAAAGCTTTTATGACTAATAAGTATTTATATTTATTTTACAATGTTTATTTTATTGTTGTTGTAATGCTCATAACATTTTAATGATAAATTTAAATATAAAAAAATATTAACCACTTCAGGATATCTTTGTAGATAGTAACATTATATGTTTATTTTAATGTATAATTGTTCACTGTAATACGCGAAAATATTTTTTTATTGAAATCCCTTTTGCAATGTATAACCTATTTTTAGGTTTTGCTATCGTTAAATAGGGCTTCGTGTGTAGTTATTTCCACCAAAAAATTATAAAAATTGGCCCCCAGGGTGACCTACACCTTACAGGCTTTTAAGGTTTTAATGTTAATCTTAATGGAAGAATCGATTGAACCATTAGACAGCTATTCAGTAATAACAAATGCTAGTATTGTTAAATAGTACATGGGAGCCGAGCAATATGAACTTAAACAATTCTTTATAGCAATATCAGTTGCAAACTAAAATGATTGGTTAAAATGCCAAGTGCCAAAAAACTTAACTTAAAAAAGGTGCTGCACTATGATGTATATTTGCTGAACCATGTGTTCAATGTGTAACACATGGATTCAATTTTTTAGAAAGTAAATGGAAAAGCTATTTTGCCTGCAATTAAACCTCAAATTAGTAACGGATTGCGGGCCTGCATGTGAAGTTCCTGCGGCTGACACTGAATAGGCGGTCACCGATTGCTCCAGTGTCTCGTCACCGATATTTGAGACAGAGAAATAGTGGTGACTTTTCACCGAAACAAAAATATAGAACATCTCTACCAACAACATTCAGTTGATTGAAAGCTCTTTATGTGAAAACCCCAGAAAAATTTACGATATCCTCCCAACCTCCATCAAGCGTGCCCCACACGCTTTTAAAGTTAATATGTTATTCTTATGGAAGCATTTTATTGATGACCACATGATTACATTAAGGAATTCATGTATAAAAATTTTCTTATTTAAAGTATTGAGGGAAAATTGGCAATAAAAAAGTAAAGGTATAGAATTGATGATAGTGAGCGTAGTGAACGAGGTAGACCTGACGGCGAGCGAGGGTTGCGAACGAACTCACGTGAAGGGCAAAACATTCTCCGGGTTAGCATTGCAATTTGAGTACCGTTGTGAAGTCAGCTACAGCTAGTAATTAATATCATAGATTAAGCATACGTCTTGGAGAGTATGGCTATGCCTAATTTGGGGTCATTCTGATTTTAGACCTTTTTATTGACCATCGACCATCTATATATTTGAAAATTGCAGAATAGTGAATCTTCATTATACTCAGACCAATTTATTCAATTGTCATCAAAAAGTAATACGGCCTAGTATGTCGAATATTTAAAATATTTAAAAACTTCTTAAATATGAAAAAAAACTCAACGCGTCGATTGTATTGTAACATCATCGGTCCGTACCCTATGACTCCTACCAACAGTGCGTTTTGTGAAGAGCATAGATTCAATAACTAACTGGAGGCGGCATGCAGATCGTGGGTGGCATAATATGGCACAGACATCAGCTACCAGGACCAACAGTAAGCTCCGTGGCCACTCCGCTGCACCCTGCACCTGCGTCACCGTAGCGTGTTGATGCGCTTATGATACCATATATGATCTAAATATGGTGCTTAAATTGCAAAAACGTGCAATATACAAGGATTATAACCACACTTTCTAACAGGTTCTATCTGTTAGCAGACTACGAGATATATTTGCAAAACTTTCTTTTACTCCTATAGCTTTTGTATGTCTTCGTGAATATCATTGTTTATTGACGGCTGACGAGTTGTGGATTTAAATATTTTAGGCCTGTTTGTAAAAACCTGGCTCAAATAACTGCTTGCTACTGAGAAATACCGTTTTAAATTGAAGTTGAATAAATTGAGCATTTTCAATCATACTTAAAGGTCTGCAAGTCTTTGAAATTATTTTAAGGGCATTAACATTTTATAATTAAATTTGAAAGGTTTGTATAGATATATGAGTTTTCTCTTCAGATTCTTAAGCACAAGACTTTAATACCTTTACTGAAATGGCGACCTAACTCAATAGGTACAGTAGTTTAAAGCCATGTATGAATGAGAGATGAGTGTAGGATGATTGTTGTGCGATCTTGTAATCTTGTTACTGACTTAGGCCGATATTCTACTTAGACAGGACTGTTAATTCATAGCCCAACTGCCAATGGTATAGTTTTTTATCAGTATAACCACTATAAATGTTCGATGATTAATGGATAGAATAAACCTTAATATAGGTTTATACTTTTTGCTTTAATAGTGTTATTGTTAGTCAAATAATTTATTCTTAGCCTATAGAAAGTCATAAATCTGCACTAAATTAAATATTAAATGTGTAATTTCAACTTTCTTTTATTTGTGACACGTTCCTCAAAGTTAGGATTTATAATTATTAAATCATAACAACTTTCGTGCATTCAAGTTGAGGACGAATGTTTTTACTTGATATTAAACAAAAAAATTGACATAAGAGGTGCTTGAAAAGCCATGTTCATTTTTACTAAAATATATCGGACCTTCACATCACTAACGTAAATTAAACCTTTTCAAGCATTTTTTAGATTAGTGGAGGAAGTTTTAAATCTTCAGACCGAAGTAAAAATTGAGCACATCAATATCGTAATGGAGTGTTTTCTAGAGGCTGAGTTGACAATGACGGATCACGTCCGCAGATTATAGAGACCGGCGACGAAAACTCGGTCAAAGCCTTCTCATTTGAACTAGCTTTGTTATGACTCTCAATACTAGACTATATTTTTTATATTTTTCAATAATCGATAAGTTTCCATAGCAATATAATGGATAATCACCCGGTATCAGTATTGGTTTGGTCGGGTATTATTATTTAACTCATAAATTCATAAAAATTTTGCTGATGATTTGATAAGTTTTCAACAATTTTTTGTTATAATTTCACTTAACATTTTTAATTTGTCATCAGCCTCTTTTGAATTTATTCCCCTTTAATCTATATATATATATATATATATATATATATATATATATATATATATATATATATATATATATATATATATATATATATATATATATATATATATATAAAATTCTGTAAGCGATATTTCTTGAGCAAAATTGTGAGTGTCATACAGATCGCAGAAAGATGGGAGGGGTCTCAAAATAAAGGTCTCGGTCCCATGCACGAGGGAAAACTATCGGCGTGTCCATAATGTTAACAGGAAATGAGAAATCACGTAAAACGTCCTCCATAAGAATAGCATGGGGATTTTAAAAACGTCTGTTTTGTTTACATTAAAACATGTGTTATGGTTTAATTTCAAAATAAGACACAGATGATAACATTGAGTGAAGATAACAAAATAATTCACACCAAGAGTGTATAATAATTCTGTAAGCGAAATTTCTTGGGCAAAATTGTGAGCGTTTTACAAATCGCAGGAAGATGGTAGGAGTCTCAAATTAAAGGTTTCGGTCCCATAAAGCGTATCCATAAAGTTACAAGGAAATGAGAAATATAGTAAAACGTCCTCCTTAAGAATAGCATGGGGATTCGAAAAATGACTTCTTTGTGTACATTGAAACATATGTTTTGGTTTTATTTTAAAACGAGAGACAGATTATAAAATTGAGTAAAGAACTATTCATAGTCAAATGACAAAAAATTAACCCTAGAGTGGTTATACTATAATAAGACGTTTTGTTGCTTTGAGCTACTAAAAATTCTACTAGGAGAGTTAACCTTACATACTATTACAAATTGACTGCTTATTTTACTGTTGTTACTATAAATTTAAATTGTAAAAAACTGAGCGAGTATGCAAATCATAAAGCAATAGAGACCGTTAATTGAGATGCAATGGGCGATGAATTGTGGTTTGAGAAACACCTACATTATTTCCATTGTTTTGGTGTTAAGACGAAGTGTCAAATGATGTTATTGAATGACGATGACACATTAATTGATACTTAAAGTGTATCAGTCAGTGAAGTTTTGGTATTCTGTTAGCTGAATTTTCTGAGAAACCTTTTAGTCATTTCATAGATTGTAGGGTTACAGGAGACGAGTTAAAATCAAAGACGTTTGTCCTACATACTAGAGGAAAATGAAGCAGGTAAAAAACTTTACAACAAAATGGGAAATAGATAAGAATGATTATTTTCTGAAAGGTTCTCCTTAAAGATTCTCCATGTAGTGATTTAAAAAATCTGCTTTGTTTACACAAAATTAAGAGTTTTGATTAGGAGGGATGAATATTCACAGCAAGTGAAGATGCACTTTGAGGTGCTGTGTTTAAATTTTGTGACTAAAACATAAATACCCCCGTCGCAGCAGACCTGCGTACTCAGCGAATTTCCAATGGAATTTTGGTATATTTTCTATTTCCCCATAAAATCCATGGGGATGAGAGTTGTAGGTTTGCCGCCATAATATGGGTTTAGTTGGTAAATATAAGTTAAATCCTACCTAGTGATTGTACATACCAAATTTTATAAGGTTATGGTGTTCTGTTTATTTTCCCCATAAACCCCATGGGGTGAGTATGTAGGTTTGCCGCCATATGGGTTTTGTAAACAAGTATAAGTTAAACCTCATCTAGATAATGTACATACCAAATTTGATTAAGTTATGTCAATAAATAAGCAAGATATACGCTTTTTTTGATTTCCCATAAGAATAACATGGAAAACACATTTTTTTATTTTCCCCGTAACCAGTTATGCTAAGATAAAAATTCAAAATACCAAATTGTTTGTTTTTTTAAGCTCTTTTAAATGGTTTCAGTTAAAATTATTGAATTTTAAAAATTAAGGTCGAAAAATGCCAAAAAACCCATTTTTAACCCTTTTGAAACCCCATAAAACCCCGTTCCAATGGTCCAATCATTCTGGTTCGCGAACTCAACCTAGTAGATGCTGGCTTACACCCCAGTACCAAATTTCATCAAAATCGGAGGTTCCGTTCAAAAGTTATCGTGTTCACGGACACATAGATATATATATATATATATATATATATATATACATATATATCAATTTGAACGAACGGTGTTTTTGGCTTCTAGGGACCTCAAAACGAAAAAGTATCATGGTCCCGGGCTTAGGTCTTACCGTGACTACTACCGTAATAGCGTATTCCCTATAGGGAAATTCGCTAAAAATAAAAAAAACTGACAGGAGCTAAAAAAATCAATGTTTTTTCACTGCCGCTTTTCTATGTTAGTATATTAAAAAGCTGTTACAGCTCAATTAAGGGACTACGATTTCTTTAAAAACTATTTTCCATAGATCGATATGAGTTTAACAACAGACAAAATAGAGCATTTACAAACGGGTGACATAATAGTACAGGATTGATAAGAGTACTTGGGGGTGAATGGTCTGTTCAAACGAAATTGTTAAAATATTAGGCCTATATACCTCAAATTCAAATTAAATTTTCTGGAAACCTTCGTTGTAAAAGAAATGGTAATACGTTATGGTTCATGCTATTTTAATTTTATGATTAGGGGCTTTTGCCCCTACGAGCCACTAGTTTAAAATAAACACTTAAATTGGAATTTTTTCGAAACTGTGTAACAACATATGGAAGTAAATAAATAATCAGAGGTTTTGCCAAATGAAACGCAAATAATTTATCACTGCAAATTAACCATATTAATTTATTCATATTACCATATGTATAGTTTGTTACGTTCGTTTATCAACTTTTTTATTCAAGAGTATTCTAACGTTGTTAAGCAATATCATTCAACAAGTTGATGATAGATACAAATAATGTAGATGATGATGGAATAATGTAAGTGCTCATTATGCATTATAAATGGATGAACTATGTATTTGCGACAAACTTCCCATTACGTAAATTGATAATAATTCAACATTATTAGTCCGTTCAGTAATTGGTTAGGAGTCAAGATAGCTTGTATTAAATGACAAAGTGGGTGGTTATTAAATACAAAAGGGTGATGTGTTAAGTGGTTGTTAAGGTTACATAGTTGTTAACATGTACGTCATACAAATTATTTCCCTAAATAAATTAAGTTTTCACATTGAAATATTTTTATTATTTTTTACACGGGAGCTTCAAAATTTTGTATACTTACTAGTTTATTTTTATCCCCAACCATCGATTAAATTTACTCTTATTTTATCTTGACTCTAACTCAATGAACTGATCAGTAGCACCTCCTGGAGGTTATAATCACTTTTGTATATGTATAAGTGAGGTCTTCCCTGATAAAAACCGATGTTGGAAACTTATTGTAGTGTATTGGAAAAAAATTATGGCACACTATCGTATGTAAATTTACAAAAATGTGTGACGTTATAAATATTAGTAAAGAAATGATATTGATGGCATGTTTAGATGGTAAATTCGATTATTCTGTGACCCAGTAAAATTAAATCTGAATCTCGAGTGGTGGTTTGTGGTCAGGACCCCAATGTTCAACTGTTGAGCTGTTGTTCGCTTGATTACCATTGGCCATTAGACAGTCAATTGATGATTTTGATTATCAAACTGCCAGTTTTAGTCGGTATGAAGGGCATATTGAGAACAACCCGTATTTTATCAACTTTGATATATTAAATGGCTGTGATGTGCTCATTGGCATCTCATAAATTCGATGTAATAAATGTTCAGAGCAGCAAGCAAAGTGAACCACTTAAAAACTAAATTTACATGTTTAAGTAATTTTTTTTAACTAAACATATTCGCTTGTATGATTACTTTGGAAAAACCCCTTTTGCTGATTACTTCTCTGTAAGCTGTTTTATCTGAAAACTATTGATAAATAGGAGAAATAATAAATCAATACCTGTTCCATTGTCATGCAATGAATATCCAAAATTTTTCCTCTTATAGAATATGGAATGATAAAAAAACATGCACATGTGTATGCACATGTAATGTAAAATGTGGTCTATCAGCAAAATGAGACAAAATCAAATCTGTAAATCATAACTTGATCATACTTTTTTAATTTAAGAAAGTGAAAATAATTACGTTTGAAACAGTTTCCATTTAGTATCTGGGAATGATATAATTCCGGCTATCTCGGAACTAGTGGGTCCAAGTCTTTTAATAAAGTTTAGAGTATGTAATTAAGTATTAATAAATGGTAGCGTGGATAGACCTACACAAAAACACGTCCTAGAAAAATATGAATTACCCTGATACTTTGTCAACCTTTTGAAGCACACAAGATACATCAAAGAAGAGTTATTTCCTGCAAAATATATTGCATTCCTCAATAATATTGAATTTAATATTATTTTCAGATCAACAAAATATTGGTTCTGTAGCAAAAATTGTATACGCCTTTACTTCAAATAACCTCATTTACTAAATTCTTGAATGTGTCAACTTTTATTCCATCGTTTTTAAAATATAATACGGTGAGTTTCCACCAGAATGGGTTCATCGACTGTGATTTAGAAACTGGATTCTCTAACTGCTTGGTTAATTGATCTGTTACCCCTTGTGACCTCTGAACTTCAATTAAACACATTTTAGATACACTTAGATACAACCATTCACATTCATTTAAATGAGATCACATGACCGTGATGCACTGACACACGCTCTAATGCATGATCCAATTGTTCCCAGTGCGAAAGCGCTGCTCAAAAGTAGCTGGGCTGCACCGAGAAATTGTGACAGTTATTCTTGTATGAAATATTGTTGCCAGAAGTAAAATATGCATTTTTTTAGTAGGAATGGTATAAAGGTATTTTGTGTAGCATATGCAAAAAGAAGAAAGTTCATAATTTTACAAAGAGACAAGTTACTCATAAATTTTAATCTTTATTAAAGCAGGGACGATTTACATATATCTTAAATTTATTTCGTTTTCATCACCTGAGTATACGATTAAAATCACGCTCATCTAACTTATATATAAATATCGGGGAAAAATTTACTTTTTATTTTTTTATATATATAACTCTGGAAAGTTATGCTAAATCTATATTTTATATCTAAAGTGATATTCAAATAGAATTTTTTATTCGTTTTTGCTCATTTACTTACTGATACGGTTGTTGGAGTAGATGGAAATTCGAGGAGAGATCTCGTGGTGACTCAAAAATCACAGATGACTCAGGCGACAACAAATTTCATCCCTTCTAGTTAATGCATTTTTATCTCTAGCAAGTCGTAAATGAAATCATAAATATACATATAAGTCGCATAAATATAGATAACACTCTCCTTACATAAACCCTCGTGCTAAAAATCATATTGCTATACAGTATTGAAAAAACGAACAAGAGTATTGACAGACAGATGCTTCAATAAAATATCGACTCAACAGACAGTTTCAGCTAAACCGAAACTTTTTTCAACTTTTTAGACTAAATATAGATTAAATGGCTTAAAAATATTTTTAATGTTTTGTTTAATAATTAAAAATCTCTACCAAACTACAGTATTATTGAGCATAACAATAAATTGGTCCGGATGTTCCCTCACCGGAAGTGGCTGGACGTGATGTGGGTACAGAACCGAACGTTTCTGCAACAAATGGCACCACTGCCATAAAGCGGAAGTTTTGCCAACCTGAGTGCACGAAATACATTTCACTACAAACATTGCACTAGGAGACGTGACTATGGTCGGAATTTCATCATTTGCAACAGATGGATGACACCGTTGGCTGCATTGATATACATTACACGGACGTTGTACTGTTGTACTGGGCTGGGAAATTGAAATGCATTCTCCTTTGCGAGATTTTAATTGTTCCAAAATCATCTTGCAATTATGTAATATGATAAACTCATTCTTGTTTTACTCTGCAAGTATTTTTTGTTAGACAAAGTGACAAATGAAGTTTCGTAGATACTTTCATTAAGGTAAATACTGTAATAACAAGTTTAAACTCTATTGGTTAAGCAGTTGCCTTGCCCCAGATAGAACAACTTCTAAACCCTAACTCAGATTTATATTTGCTTTTTATTATTATTATTATTATTATTATTATTATTATTATTTTCCAAACTGTATTTATTAATCCAACCCAATTTTTTAAGTTAACTTTGCTCATTGGTATACAAGCCAAGCAGTTATTATTATTTTTTGTTTGCTTCGCATGGTATAATTTTATTACAATTTTATATTTATTAACCTTTACAGTTATTATTACGTTGCAAAAATAACAATACTAGATTATTTTAGTAAACAATTATATTTTCTAATGCAGTTACGAGTTTGTGGAGGGCCGGGATATGATGACACAACGAACCGCCCTATGATCCGATTATGCCCCGTGCAAAATCTGCAGCGCAAAAAATTCAGCACTGTACACCATAAATCATTACTGATATTCTTCAATGAAATATTGCAGCCAATAATAACATGAATTTGTGCATTTTCTTTTTGCATTGGAGTAAAGTTTAGAGTTTAAAATAGTAGCAAAACATAGTATAGTACCTGCATAGATATGGCAAAACGAAGAATCGTCATCACTGTACATATGGGCGAGCCCACTCATTGATATTAGATTTTTTACTAAGAGCCGCTTTATGTTATCCGTTTTTTTTTTTTGTTTTTTTTTGGGGGGGGGAATATATCCCATTTGCTGAAAAAACATGGTAAGACAAATAATAACAATTTATTTAAGTACATTTGGACGTGTGTGGAAGGTTTCCTTTATTCGTGTTGTTTTGTGTGAGGAGAGAAAAGTGTTTGGGAGGGGATTTAACGCATTAACTCAATTACCAGACATACACGAGAAGAAGGCTTTCAGCAACTCAAAAGCTGACTTTAAAATGTATATAGACTGCAAAGAAATGCAGGAAGCAACAACTTGCCAGTTGCTACGGAGCTGCTGCGTTTATCCTCCGGATTTATCCCTCAATTAAATCATGCTCGAGTTTCATCAACTGAGTGGCAGATTTATTCCAGTGATAAAACCTTGGCTTTATCCCGACATGGATTCAATCATTCCATTCCGTTCCATTTCACTGAATCGGATAGTTCGCCGTGAATTCATTTAACACAAATAATAATAAATATTCCATTGACATAAACAACTACAAATTGTGTATCAATGTTAGTTTCACAAAAATTTTGAAAGAGGTAATTAATAAATTCAGGTTATATTAACACATAAAATCAACACATCCATCGAAATTTCAAAGTTTTTTCGTGGACGGGCCTAGACAAAATTTTAACTAGTATTATAATTAGTTTTCATTTTTTTTTAAATTTAATATAGTTGAATTTCGTCCTCAGTCAATGTTTGTAGTCCATAAACTCACTCAAACTATAGAATTCACGATTCGATAAAAAGTTTTTCAATATAGATTTAAATTTTTTCCGGCTGGATTCAATTTTGATATAGTTTGGTCATTTATTACATAATGATACTCCTGCCTGAGTTCTAAGAGCATAGGAGAAATTAAGTCGGTGTTGTTTAGGCCTGAAATGTTGTTTTTGGTTTTTTTCATAGGAATGAATTTCGACTTCTATGGCTATTGTTCATAGCTGAATTTTGATAACATTATTGTTTCTAAAATGTAAATACAAAACAGTGTTAATATTCCAAATTCCCTGAAAGAGTTTCGACATGATTCGCGATGGTCTAATTTTCCTATAATTCTTTTTGCTTTTTGTAGTACAGTACAACAACCTTTTAAATTCTTTTTCAGCGCACTGACTCCAAAACATAATTCCATATTGCATGCGTTGATAAATGAGGATATAATATGCCATTGTTTATATTTTATCAGTGAACAATTTTGATGATTGTCTAAGGAGGATTAGAAAAAACTTTTGAGCAAATATATTCAATTTGGAAAGTCCAATTTAGTCCATAATTTAAATGTAAACCAAGAAATTTTATAGTTGAAACTTCCTCAAGGACTGAGTCATCCATCATAATGATTAGTAAGTTTTCATATCTCTCAACTTGGAGGCAATTAAATTTGATGTAGTTTGCCTCATGACTGTTAATCTTTAAATTTTGCTCTGAAAAATATTGAATACAAGAATTTAAATATTTGTAAGCACATATTTCCATTATTTAGTTTTTTTGTTAATCATTAATGCTGAGAGTAGTATCACCTGCACATTGAATTATTTTTGAAAACTGGATAGAGCACTGACAATTGTTAACTTAAATAAGAAAGTACACAGGACCAAGTGTTAACAACACATGTAATATCCAATTTATAAGAACCTTTGGTTTGAAATTTTTACTTGATGGAATCTGTTACACTACTTAAGTAAGATTGAATCCACTAATGTGGTATTCCCTGAACTCCATGATTGTATAATTTATCAAGTAATAACTGATGATCGACACAATCGAAAGCTTTAGACAAATCAAGAAAAATACCTATTTTTGGACAGTGCTCTTCCTTTAACAATTGATTCAAATAAAATGTTGATTACATCCATTGTAGATTTACTTTGCCTAAACTCAAACTGATGTTTAGACAGTATGACGTGATTGTCTAAATAAATAAATAATCTATCATAAAATATTTTTTACAAAAAATTTACTAATTGTTGGTAAAATTGAGATGGGTCTAAAATGACATTGCATCACACACTATTTACCTTAGTTTTAATTTATTACCTAAACAATTTTTTTTTTTCATTCTATCAAGCGAAAATTAAGCGTTACAAACAATAAACATACACCGCTTAACTAATTTTCGCTAACTTTTTTTAAAAAACTTAATTAAAAATTTAATTTATGAAACTTTAATTAAGCCAAATATGTTTTCTTATTGTTACCTACCATTCCAACGTTGATATCCTACAGTACTAAAACGTAATCTCGTAAGAATCTCTAGAATCTTAAATTGAAAGGCAAATAGGCACAACTATAATTCAGTTGAACACCAATAATAGATAAACTGAAATTATAATAAAATTAAATATGAACATTTCATAACTTATCTGTCAAAATACGAAGTATGAGAGCACCCCGAGGCTGTGCTGGCTCGGACGCTAAGTGGCTCAGTCGTGACGGAAGGGCTCAAACTTTGATAGTTTGTATACTCCACAAGTTAAAGTAACTGCCTCACTTATCTTTGAAACTGACTTTTAATTGAGCCTACAATTATAAAATAAAATTATTATTCTCTTAGGTAAAAATATTTTCAAAAACATTAAAATACAAAAACCCGGACTTTTAAAAGCTTTAGCTTAAGTTAACTTACTTGGGAGAGTTTATATACCGGTAGTTAGTTAGTTTTATAGAGTTATTTATAGTTAGTTTTCCATATTTAATCCATCTTAATCATGCGTTTAATTTGTAATATTCAAGTAAGATTTAAAAACGTTAGAACTCTTGTTCCTTATCCTACTAGTAACAGTAATTATTATAATGCAAGAATGAGAGTTTCCTGAAATATTAAAATTTGTTTACCTTTCATATACAGGCACAAAATGTGTCCTTTAACCCATAAAACAAACATAATAGGTCTAATAAACTAAGGTTAGTGCAAATTTACTGCCATTAAAAAGATGTCTTAAAGGCTGCAGTATCAGAGATGACGATTAAAAGAGAGCCTTTGAGTAAAAAAGGTATCAACCAACATAAAGTGGGTTTCGTGTTACTGTACTGTTTAACTTGACGCGAAAACTAAGTAAATGTCAAGCGCATCCTTTATGGCGATAAAAACAGACTCGTGCAAATATGAATTGAATATATTCCGAATGATTCAAATTTTTCCTTGAAATGGCCACACTAATAGACCCTTACTTTTCTTTTTTGGTTTACAATAATTCATTACAATTATCTGATTAGGGGTCGTCCATAAATTACGTCATCTGAAAATAGGGGGGGAGAGTCCAGATTGGAAATGACGTTAAGGTGATGTGCAGGGGGGGGTCGGCTTTAATATGACGTCATTTTAATTATGATGTTTTATGTAAAATTTTAACAGTAAAAGAATAATAAATTCTAACACAACTCAACTATTATAAAATAATTATCTATAAAATACATTAGACTATTTTAAGGCGTGGTTTTATAGTTTATTTTTCCATTGAGAAAATCATTTTGGCTTTATTTCTGAAAATAAATTCAGATTTGATTGGTCAATTTTTTAGTTTATCATGTAGCATTTAAAAAGCATTATTTTTACTTAAAACAGAGGTTTGTTAAAAATGACGTCATTTTTTCGAGGGGGGGGGTCAGACAAAATTATGATGGTAGGATGATTTTAGGGAGGGGGGTCAAAAAATGGCCAAAAAGCGATGACGTAATTTATGGACGGCCCCTTATGCCAATGTGCGATCTCATATTTAAATTCTTGTTTCATATTATCTTATATCCATAATCTTCTTGTTTCTGAACGCCCATAAAAACTAGCTTTTAACTTTTTACTAATTAATCAATATTTGTATGGGTTTCTTTAAAAAGGTATTTTTTATCATTCTGCACGAAATCAGCCTGTTTTTTCTCTCAATAGTACCAAAAACGTTTTTTTTTTTTTGTCCTAGGAAAAAAACTGCTGGAATTTTTTTAGGTCCTAGGACTGAAACGTCAGTTGTTTCGTAAGTACCTTTGTATTGAATTAAACTAACTTGCTTTATATATAAACATATGATTTAATATAAATCATGTGTGTTATGTTTATGTTTATCTTGTTCCTTCTATTAATATTGTTTGAATAAAGTCTAACAACTTTTAACTATTTTTCATTAATTTCTTTTATTATTTAATTGGTTATGGGCCCAGTACATTTAGCTTTGAGTAGACTCTGAAAATTTACTCAAAATGGACATGAAAGTTCAAATATCTAAACTTGATGGGGCTCAGTCATGGCGTAGATGGAAAAGGCAAATGGAATTGATGTTGAAGCATCATGGAGTCCTTGACATTGCAAAGGGCCAAAGAACAATGCCTACAATCGCTGTGGACAATGTGGCTGATCTAAGTCCTGAGGAAAAATTAAGAATAGAACGAGAACACAATGAGGCAGTAAGAGCTTATGAGAAAGATGATTCTCTAGCCCAGGTACTGATGGTAAGTGCTGTAGATGATGCTCATGTTGAATTGACAGCAACTTGCAACTCAGCAAAAGAAATTTGGCAAAAACTGTTAAGTGTATATGAACAGTCCTCAAGTCAAAGGTTAGATAGGACTTTAGAAAATTTTTTCTCTGCTAAAGTAACTGATGATGAGGAATTAGTTCAATACATATCTCGTTTGCAATTAACATTTAGGGAAGTAAATGAGGAGTTGCAAAAGCATAATGCCAATGTTTTGCCTGATATTGTACTAATGTCCAGAATTATGAGTACATTGCCAAGTGAATTCTTTGAATTTAAGAGCGTGTGGGAAAGCATTCCTGTAGCTGATAGAAGTGTAGATCTTTTGATTGAAAGAATTAGACTAATTGAATCTAGGTTACCTTCTAAAAATTCAATAAGTGGAGGGCATGCATTACAAACAAACAAGAAACCATTAGCATCGAATTGTGTCAAGGATTTTACAGATAAAAACAATTCTAATAGTTCAAAGGTTAAGTGTTTTATTTGTAAAGGGCCGCATTACGCAAACAAGTGTCCTCAGAATTTGAATTCAAAGAAGAAAGAGACTAAAAAAAGCGGTGTTGTTTCTTCTAATGAGAACAAGAAGAAATCTAGTCAGTTTCTATGTTTTGTAGCGGATGGACAGAGTGACGGTATATTTATAGCTGACTCTGGTGCTTCACAACATATGTGTTTCAATCGGGAGTACTTTGATACTTACCAAAGTTATTCTAAGCCTGTTTCAGTTACTGTAGCTAATGGAGAAGCTATCTATGCTGAAGGCGAAGGTGACATTCGGTTTGCTGTAAAAATTGGCAAGAAGAAAATGGTTCGAATATTGACAGGAGTATGGTATGTTCCCAAACTAGGAAGAAACCTTCTTTCAGTTTCCAGGTTAGTGGAAAAAGACTATACTTTCAAAGCCAATAAAAATAAATGTGTTTTTATAAAGGAAAATAAACCACATTTATTTGGACACAATGTCAATGGTTTATATGAGCTGGAAATGTCAGTTTTACAGAGTAAGTGCTCTGCACAGCTTGTGAATAGTCAAAATAAAACCTTACAAGATTGGCATGAGTGTTTTGCTCATCAAAACAAGGCTCATGTGTATAAGTTTCTTTGCGATCGGGGAATATCTGTAAAAAAGGATGATTTTTTCTGTGAGGGATGTATAAAAGGGAAACATCACAGAGAAACTTATCACACACGAACAGTGAAGCCTGAAAATCCAGGTGAGATCATAAGTGGTGATTTATGTGGACCAATGGAAAATGTTTCTCTTGGTGGTAGTCGTTATTGTCTAGTGTTGAAGGACTATTACACTAAGTTTCGACGAGTTTTCTTTTTGAAGGACAAAAGAGATGTTGCTGATTGTTTACAAACGTTCTTCAGCGAGTGTCAAACAGCAGGTCATGTCGTTAAAACGTTCATGAGTGATGGCGGAACGGAATTCTGCAATGCCAAAGTAAAGAAGTTGCTTTCTGATCGTGGTATCACTATGAGAACGAGCATGCCTTATACGCCTGAACAAATGGGGTCCGTTGAACGTGAAATGCGAACCTTAGTAGAAGCAGCACGGAGCATGCTGTATGCTAAGAAGTTGCCCATGAGTTTGTGGGCTGAGGCCATGAACACTGCTTGTCATGTAATCAACCGCACTGGACCGTCTGTGGGTGGAAAAACTCCTTATGAGTTATGGTTTCAAAAGGGTCCTGCGCCTGTTGAACATTTTCATCCGTTTGGTGCCGAGTGTTACGTCCATATACCAAAACCGAAACGGAAGAAATGGTCTGCTAAATCGGTTTCTGGAATTTTAGTTGGATATTGTGATGAACAAGATGGCTACAGAGTCTATGTCACACCAAAGATTGTCGTAAGCAAAGACGTCGTTTTCAAGCCGAGTACCAAGGAAATCATGGGAAATAATTCATCTGAGTCTCTTCAACGGAATGAAGAAAATAAAGATGTAGTGTCTATTAAAATTCCATGCGAAATAAATGATGATAGAAGTGTGGAAATGGAAGATGATGAAGTGTCTGCTGAAAATGATGAAGTTTCTGCTGGAAATGGCGAGATAAGAGTCATCCATGACAATCAAGATGACAGTCGACCTCAACGTCAGCGACATACTCCATCTTACCTTCAAGACTATGTTTTACTTGCTGAGACGGGTCCTACCTATGAGGAAGCAGTAAGTAGTCCTGATTGGTGGCACTGGCAATCTGCAATGAATGAAGAAATGGCATCTATCAATGAAAATGAAGTGTTTGAGTTAGTTCCACGTCCTCATAATAAGAAAATTATTGGTTTAAAATGGGTTCTAACACGAAAACAAAATCCTGAACGTTTTAAAGCAAGATTAGTAGCAAAAGGATATGCTCAAAAGTATGGTGAAGATTACAATGAGACCTTCAGTCCCGTGGCACGAAGTGACACTATTCGATGTCTTTTGAATGTAGCTGTTCAAGAAGATCTTTATTTAAAACAATTTGACGTGAAAACTGCATTTTTATATTCTAAGTTAGACGAAGACATCTATACTTGGCAGCCTGAAGGTTATGATGACAGAAGTGGAAGAGTTTGGAAACTTAAACGCAGTTTGTATGGTCTAAAACAAAGTCCAAGGTGTTGGAGTAAGCTTCTAATCGAAAGTATGCTTAAGAAGGGTTTTAGTCAAAGTACTGCGGATCCATGTTTGTTTATTCGCAACAAGAACGGTTCAAAATTGTTGGTAGTTATTTTTGTTGATGATGGACTAATTGCTGGTTCAAATCAGGAAGAGGTATCTGATTTTATTAAGAATTTGGAACAAGACTTCAAGTTGAAAGTTACTGACCCTGAAACTTATCTTGGAATGGAGATTCACAGAGCAGAGGGCAGGATTTCTTTGAGTCAGAAGTCTTACATCAAGAGTGTACTTGAAAGGTACAGGATGTCTGAATGCAATCCAGTTGGTACACCTTTATGTACAAAGCGTGAAGATACAGTGGAGGAAGACAAACCTTTAAGTAAAGGAGTTCCTTTCCGAGAGGCTGTAGGAAGTCTGATGTATATTACAAATACAAGACCAGACATAACTTGTGCAGTAAACATGGTTGCACAGAAGCTGAATAATCCTACTATGCAAGCATGGAGTGATGTGAAGAGAATATTCCGGTACCTGAAGGGGACATTGGATTATTCACTAACATATTCTAAAGGTGAAAAAACTCTCCATTGCTATAGTGATGCTGACTTTGCAAATGATGAATCAAGAAAGTCAAGAACAGGATATCTGTGTATGTTTGGTGGTGGAATTGTAAGTTGGTCTTCCATAAAACAGCACTGTGTTACACTGTCAACCACAGAAGCAGAGTTTGTTGCTGCAAGTGAGGCTTCTAAGCAAATTGTATGGTTAAAAACTATGTTGGGCGAGATCTATGGTCATGAAATCAAGGCTGTTCTTTTTGTAGACAACGCTGGAGCTGTTCGACTAGCAAGGAATGCTGGAGAGTTTCATAAACGGTCGAAACACATCCATGTGAGGTACCAGTATGTACGAGAACAATTCCTTGCAGGAACATTTGATGTGTGTCATGTATCTGGAAATGAACAACTTGCTGATTTTCTAACAAAGGGCCTAACAGTGTCAAGATTAAAATACCTTCTGAAGCACGTTAGTTTGAGGGCATATTGAATTAAACTAACTTGCTTTATATATAAACATATGATTTATATCTATGTTAAATAATAAATCATGTGTGTTATGTTTATGTTTATCTTGTTCCTTCTATTAATATTGTTTGAATAAAGTCTAACAACTTTTAACTATTTTTCATTAATTTCTTTTATTATTTAATTCTTTGTTATTATTCAGTACCTGGGGGCCGAGCGTTTTCTCAGTGATTTCAAACATTATTATTCTTCATAGTAATATCAATAATTACAGACAGTTCACTAAAATGCTCAGTGCAAAAAGGCTTATTTCTTGTTCAATCCGAGCTAGTTCACTTCACTCACTTGCTTCCAGACTGTTTTAATGTAGGCGTACGGGTGCTGCTTTAATTATGGTGTATATTTGTTGAAACACATGTTGAATCTTTAGCACGTGGATTATAATAATTTAATAATTTATAATAACAGCTGTTTCCACAATTCTCACTAATGCTTTTATTTTTAAAATTCAAATGCAATTCTACAAATTCATTAGTTGTTTTATACCAGCGAGCACAGAACAAAAATGTTCAGTTATGTTTATGTTCTGTGCTCGCTGTTTTATACTTTTACATGACTTATTTATCTAAACATTCATAATCAGCAGTATGAAGTAAGATTAAAAATGATCAATTATTTTTTCATCACTCCGTATACGAAAGTGACAATTTGCCGTACAGCTGAGACCTTGGAAAGTAGTCATTTCCCAAACTGTCACCGTCAGCTGATTTTACTGACCTGTACGGAAAGTAATGTTTGTAAACATTACTTTCCGTAATTTTTACATTAATGTTTACCGAAAATAATGTTTACAAACATTACTTTCCGTCCAAGGTAAACAAACTTTTCCGTACAGCAACAATCAGCTAGGTTTAAAACAAATTAAATTTTGAATTCCAGCTTTGTTTACTTTGTCCAATGGCAAAGAATTTACAAAAATAATCCTCCCTTAAAACTTCCACATTTATTAATAATTGCGTCGTGATGAAAAGTATCGTTCACAACTCGTCCGGAAAGCGATTTCCAGGCTCGATAGTGTTTTCCACGCTCGGCTTCGCCTCGCGCGTAAAACACTATCTCGCCCAGAAATGGGTCACTTTCCGGACTAGTGGTGAAATATACTATTATTATACAGTGGTACCATTTAACAAACTGGCTCCAATGAGAAACCACGTGTTGTGTTTGTGGTGCAGAGTTTTCAAATTCAAACCTTAAACAGAGCATTGTTTGTAAATAACAGAAATGTAAACACTGCATAGGCTATTACTTACTTTGTAAACATAACCTCGAAAATACAATTGTATAATTAATATTTTTAACAATTAAAAGTCTAATTCAACATTACGATAAAAAACATTGTTCATCACTCATATCAAAAGTGTATTCTTTTTTGTGTTCATTGATTAAAATTTTAAACGTCTAATCTTAACTCTCCCATAACAATTAGTTTTCTATAAGCTTAGGACCAATTCATTTTTATTTTTGTTCGATTTTGGAGCACATTTTCAAACATACACAAGTAAACTTTACCGATATTTGATTACAAACTAATATTTCATAATATTTCGAGCTCTCTTTAGCCATTTATAAACAAAAAACAGTTTTGTGCCTAAAACATCAATTAATTGAACATGACTTAGACTTGAACATGACTATGAACAGTGTTTACCGAAGTGCAATCATAGGGGTTAAACCGGTGTTTCCTGAAAGATACATGACGAGTAGACTGCCGTTATGTAGCGTACATACGAGCATCAGAGAGATGTTTGGTTGAACAATAAGTATACTGTACATACAAATCAAATAATAAACACAATATCAGTGATTACTGTTACAACATGTAATTGTTATGAACTTATTTAATAGCTAAGTACCAGGGGGACCGAGCCTAAGCTCGGTAAAATTATTTTTTTCGTTCTCAAACAAAGCTCGTTCGCTTCGCTCACTTGCCAAGCCGACGGGTGCTGCACTTTGGTATAATTTTCTAAAGCTACAGGTTAAAGGTGTAACACATTGGTTTATTTTATCTACAGTTATCAGCTGATTTTTGTTCAATTTAAAAATCCCCATAAGGATAACATGGAAACTTTGAAGTTCTCTAGCGCAAAAACCGGATTTTTCCCAGCTATGGGACCAGCTTCAATCGATTTCTGGTGGTCAAAACCCCCATATTCAATCAAAAAATAAAAAATCCTTGGAGCGAAAAAAAAGTTTGCCCGGACAAACGGAGCTTGTTTTAGAGTATAAAGTACCAGGGGGACCGAGCTTAAGCTCGGTAAAATTATTACTTTCGTTCTCACACAAAGCTCGTTCGCTCCGCTCACTCGCCCTCTTCCATTTTGAAGACGAGCTCGTTCGCTTCGCTCACTCGCCAAGCCGACGGGTGATGCACTTTGGTATAATTGTCTTAAACTACAGGTTAAAGATGTATTGGTTTGTTTTATCTACAGTTATCAGCTGATTTTTGTTCAATTTAAAAATCTCCATAAGGATAACATGGAAACTTTGAAGGGCTCTAGCGCGAAAACCGGATTTTTCCCAGCTATGGGACCAGCTCCAATCGATTTCTGGTGGCCAAAACCCCCATATTCAATAAAAAAATCAAAAATCCTTGGAGCGAAAAAAATTTTGCCCGGACAAATGGAGCTTGTTTTAGAGTATAAGATAACTTATTTAATATAGAGATAGTAAAGAAAGCAGGTTGGGAAAATGGGAGTTAGATCGGAGTTGGAGTGTGAGGAGAAATGTTATGGGTGATCTAAAGGGAGGGGCGGGGGGGGGGGTACAGTGATCCTATTATGCGGGGCGGCAACCGCAGTGCAAAGATGTGCAGCGCTGCGGATAAAAGATACACCCGTGACTGGCGCTTGATAAAAACACAGTTTATATCGTCTGTGAAGCGGGCAAAAACTCATTGAATATTTAAAATAAAAGTAAATTTTGCCTTGCAAAAATTATATTTTGTGTTTCTGAGTTTTTTTATTGGCCATTTACATGAAATTGTAGTTTGCAAATTATGTATGTCAGTATATATTAAAAAAAAAAAACCTTTTTAAATGTTGGTTTCATTTAGTTAAATCACTTTCTAGTTTTGTCATTTTTTACGTCAGTAATACGTCATTCTTTATGTAATATTAAATACTAATATAAGTCAACTTAATACTGGAGACCTATTCGATTATTCGGTTGCAATGAATTCCAATAGTTCTACATTTTTTTAGGCCTACTTCATTGAAGCGTACAGACATTTCATATCAATCTTTTCCCACATCAGATGATTCTTCTCGGTAAAACACAAGAGCAACTGACAAATGAGGCCGGAAGTGGTCCAGAATAAATCAAGTGTTGTCTAAAACTAAGTTTAAAAATCGTAATTTTTAACGTCGTTCTTAAGAGTTGCTGTTGTGATAACGAAATAACAACTATAGTCCGTTTTTTTAAGCCTGATCCTTCGAGGGAGAGATGGTGGAGGGGGTTTGTTTATACTTGCTACTATCCCATTGGCTGAAGCCTTTTGGTTTTTTTGTTGGTTTTTTTGTTGTTTTTGTTTTATTTCACTGTTGCATACCAGCTGGTAATTTTACATCACAACATAATGTGTATCAGTTTTACAATATTATTGGTAGCAGTTGTTTTTTAATCAGTTTACTTTAGAACTGTTACTTTTTAACAAGGAATAGGTTTGGCTTAAAAATATATCAGCTGACTAGGAGTTACTGAAAGATATTATAATTTATTTAAAACGTTATTTGAGGAAATCTGATACTCGACAAACGTTTGTCACGAGTTTAATTGTGTTGTTTACAGTTTAAATTTTTTGTTTACAGTTTAAACCCCTCCCCCACCCCAATTTTCTCGAGAAGGATCAGGTTTAAAAAAACGGACTATAGTAAACAAAAATAACGGAACATAATTTTTAAAAAGTTTTTTTTGCCAGATTGTGAAAAGACTGGTGTAAATTTAATAGCTTGATTGCCATAACTCTATAACAAAAGTTAATTTAAACCAACGAGCAAGGCTCGGTTAACCTGGTACTTTATATAGGCTATTAAGTTAGTTAAAAGTATGGTAGTTATTTTAGTGTTAGTTATTTTAGAAAACTACTGTTGAAGCTGCTTGAAATGTCCCATTCTTTTTTACCTCAATTATTTCAAGCACTAACTAAATTAAATTGATATATCTTCTAATATTCTTCTCATTAGCTGAAGAAGTTTTAAATCTGACGCAAAATGTGCCACATCAATTTTGTAAAGGAGTGTTTTCTAGAAGCTGAATTGACAATGGCGGATGTACGTCCGCAGATTAGAGACCGGCTACGAAAAAACGTTCAAAACGTCCCCTTTGAACGACCTTTGCTTTGGCTCTAAAAACTAGACAGCTAAAACAACTTTATTTACTGTATATATATCTACAAGGGTTTTCAAACATGTAACTGAAATTAAATGTTTTTATTAATCTCTATGTAACAATTTTATGAATTCACTTCATCATTTAATAAGATTCAAAACATATTTTTACAAGGTCATGATGGTTTTGGACCATCCACAATCGAAACATTAGAATATCCCCGTCACAGCAGACTTGCATACTCAATAAAATCTACGTGAAGCCGTTTTTTGTGACCACAACTATTCCTTTATAATATACTATTTATTTGAATTTTTTTTAATAAAAGAGGTTCGCGGACCTCTTTTATGCCTTAAGGTAGAATTCCTAAGCGACGACTCTAGCGACCCCAGTCGTACGGCTGTAGCCCATAGAAATATAAACATGTTTATAGGTCTATGCTGTAGCCGCGCGACTATGACTCATACTGCTTCGCATGTTAGCGGCTCTAGTGAGGCGGCTCGAGCCGTACGACTAGACTGCTTGCATGAGCAGTCTAGTCGTATCAGCCGCGACGACTGGAGCTATGTTTTTGTGCTATTCCTACATGCGAAGCAGTATGAGTCATAGTCGCGCGGCTACAGCATAGAACTGTAAACTATGTTTATATTTCTATGGGCTACAGCCGTACGACTGGAGTCGCTAGAGTCGTCGCTTAGGAATGCTACCTTTACTTTGCCCCGTCCACATATAGACTATTGATCTGTGCGTGGATCGTATTTAGACAAAGTAAGGGGGTGAGCCGCTACAGTACAAGGTAAAAGGTACTGATAAAAGTCACTGGCAGAACGCGGATTCGAACACACGACATCGCTGCCATGGTCCCGAAGTCCGGCGCGCTAACCACTACGCCACGGACTCACAAATTAATATCCTGGTCCTAGTTTCTCTTTCATATTTTATACATTATTTTATACGTTATTATTTTATCCTCTCCATCAAAGAGCTGGATAAAAACACCCCTATTCTTACAATACAGCGATTTCTGAATTTTATTTCATTACTATTTGACCAACGATGTTTTCTAGTCTTAAAACTACGCTTAACACTTTCCCATTTTTCTGATTCATAAGCTAAAGGATCTATACTAGAATCATCTTTACTGACAAAACTAAGAGATTTGTTACTATTATTGATTGTGGCCATAGTTGATATTGAATTTTGGTAACATATAGACTACCACTACATTGTGGTGAAACCAAATCAACCGAATGTATATAATTGTGATTAAGTTACCATCATTATTTTTTTGTCCATCTTCATCTATCCTTTTTTTTATTCTATTAAATCTTAGTGATAGTTCCTCAAAAAATGTATCATTTTCTACAATAGATAGTAACTTTAACCAGGTTTCTTTACGTGCTTAGGATTAATGTTCTCTACCTCAATAAAATTTAACTGATTATTATTATTTGTGGAGTGGCTTATTAAATTTTCATTTTCATTGATTGTTTTTTTTTTCAATTCAATCTCCAATTCAAGTACTTTATTCATCAAACTTTTATTTTTAAAACACAATAGTTCATAATCACTTGGTAAGACTGTTTTTGTTTGATAATTTTCCTAATTTTGAGTGTTTACATTAACCAAAATACATTTGCCTCCACCTACTGTCTAAAGCCGTATTTTACTCCTCGGAATAGAGTACTAAAATACTAGTTTTTACCCCATGTGACTTGGATACTTAATTTTTCTACCTAGGGAAAACTCAACTTTTTGTACCTCGGGGCTAAAGTTAATTACATAGAATGACATTAAAAGAGAGATTAAAAAGAACATGAGTGACAGTCAGTTGTCACTT
Source organism: Neoaliturus tenellus (assembly GCA_030545055.2). Classification (NCBI taxonomy): domain Eukaryota; kingdom Metazoa; phylum Arthropoda; class Insecta; order Hemiptera; family Cicadellidae; genus Neoaliturus; species Neoaliturus tenellus. The sequence continues at coordinate 42,740,936 of CM061532.1, read as the reverse complement.
GTATTTGTTTGGTTACTCTTTGTTTACTAATATCAGCTGTAGCATAAGCCATTCTGTCAGCAGTGTACGTGTTTGTTTACATTTCGCTTGGGCTTTGGTAGGCTATTAACCTTAGAAGTCCAAAACCTAAGTGTAAGAATTTTCACTAGGCTTAAATTCTGTTATTTTTGTGCTCTTTAAAAATAATATAGCCTACCTTGTGTGTTTTTTATGCTGATGTTACTGATCCAGCTTGACGGAGCTAGGGATCATATGAAGGTAAAGTTAAAATATATGCGGTAAGCCTATTGTTATAGGCCTAAATGTTATTCGTTTAGGCCTAGGTGGAGGAAAAATTTTATGTGCATCGAGGGACTTCAGGGAAATTGTCGCCCTCGGCTTCGCCTTCGGGCGACCAAAGTTTCCCTTCAGGGAGAAAAAAGTGTACTTTAGTCCCTATAAGATCAAATAACTATTATTTATAAGTATTTCACCTAGTTCATTGAGTTTTAAGGTTCTTGCTGTTTTGTAGACTCTGATACCACACCTTTTTGGGATAATCTTTTTGGATAATATATTTTTTGTAGAGACTTGGAAGTTGCTTTATTCTTTGTAAAACATTGATTTTCTTCCTTATTTTTTGCCTAGTTCTTATAATTGGTGAAAACTTTCGGATCATAATTAATTGATTTGTTTATTTACATCCAATGTTTTAGCATATATTTGAGGTCAAAACAAAAATTGTATGTAATTTTTTGTGGAACTATTAGTAAGAGGGGGGAAATTATTGTTACAGTAGTTGCATTGTTGACTATATAGGTATACTACAAACATACATACATCCCGCGGCGCTCCGTTGTCCACGTAGTGGTGTGGAGCTTGTCACAGTTGCCTAACGGGGTTAGGACAACATTAGGCTAGGTTTTGGGGGAGGGAGACTGGAATTAGCCTACATGTGGTGAGCCTATATAACATTTTTACATTTTTTATGGGGTTTTACCTTACTCGAGAAAACCTTCTACGTCATAAAAACTATTCTGAATCAAAAATTTTTTAAATTTACTTTTAAAAAGAGAAGTTTTCTGGGTGCTTTTAATATCACTTGGCAGAGCTTGGAAGAGCTTCTTGCCTAAGTATTCTGTTTTTGTTTTTTGTTTTTTCAAAAATTGAAAGTTTGTGAGATTTTGAATAATTTGATTTAAATCTGGTGTTGTAGTGGTGATTTTTCTCCTCTGGAAGTTTGTTTTCTTTTTTTACATGCATGACGCATTCAAAAATAAAAAGACAAGGTACGGTCAATATGTTCAATTGTTTGAAAAAATCCTGACAGTGAGCTTGAGGGGGTAGTCTGGCTATTGCTCTAAAGGCTTTTTTTGCCACAAAAATATTTTGTTGAGGTTTCCTTTAGAGGAACCCCATAGAACTATTGAGTACTTAATGTGTGTTTCAAAAAGTGAAAAATGAACAGTCCTAGCCAAGTGATTATTTTATATTTTCACATACATCACCAAACGGTATCTTATGAACAAAAACAAAAACCTTCTTTACATTTTCTTTTATTTAAGTTCAAATTTTCGGCATTAGCCTTCATCAGGAACACAAATAAAAAGTTATTTGTATTGACTTTTTATTTGTGTTCCTGATGAAGGCTAATGCCGAAAATTTGAACTTAAATAAAAGAAAATGTAAAGAAGGTTCAAGTGATTATTTTCAAATTTACTAACTTGTTTTAAAATAAATAGGCCTTTGGCTAATTTAAACTCTAATTTACCCACATGTTCATTCCAGGTCATGCATTCGTCCAATCTCACTCCCAAAAACTCAGCCACGTCAATTCGTTTTATTTCTTCCTCGCCAATTATTAGATTAGGAGGGGCGAAATTTGTTAAATTTTTTCTCTGCTGAGTTTGAATGTGAAGAAAATGGGTTTTGGTTGAATTTAAATTGAGTGAGTGTTCTGTGAAATATTGAGTTAACTGATTGGTGATTTTAAATGTGGTTATTTCCAATTCTTGAGGATTTTTGTATTTTTGTGAAAATTGTGGTGTCGTCGGCAAACTGAAATACATTTTGGATTGGGATTGTTTCAGAGATATCGTTGATGTACAAAAGAAAGAGAAGTGGCCCAATTATCGATCTTCGAGAACTCCTGCTTTGACGGTTTCTAATTTTGATTGAAAAGATTTGATTTCGTTCTTTGATCTGTGCTGAATTTCGGTCATTTGCTGTCTGTCTGTCAGGTATGATCTTAAGAGAGCTAGGGCTGATCCTCTGAACCATATGTTTGAAAGTTTAGTAATCAACAGCGGTATATCGACGCAATCAAAGGCTTTGGACAAGTCGGCGAAACACCCAATCACCGACTCACCCTCCTCGACCGCATCGATACACTCGCTGATGAAATCTATCACAGCTAATTTTGTCGATTTACCCCTCCTAAATCCATGTTGTCTTAAGTTCAAAAGTGAATTAGTCTCTAGAAAATCAGTTAGTTGTTCACAAATTACCTTTTCCAAAACCTTTTTTAGAGACGGCTGGTAGGAGCGAGATTGGACGATAATTACTCACCGATGTCTCCTCACCCTTCTTAAAAATAGGCCTAACTACTGAAATCTTACAGCTAGAAGGAAAACATGCAGAACTTACCATGTCATTTACCAAAAATGTAATAGGACCAACAATCTCTGTCTTGCAAAACTTAAGGACATTTAAGCTGATTCCATCGATTCCGCTTGATATTTTGGGAAAAAGTTTGGAAAAAACATTTAGTATGTAATTTTCATTTATGTGAGCAAAGGTATCAAAATATTCTATGGGTTCATTGTTTTTGGGTGCTGGAGATGTGCTATTTTCTTTATCTGTGACCCCTACATTAATAAAAAAGTCGTTGAAAGTTTCAGCCACCAGTTTCGGATTAGTAATCTATTATTTTGGCTATCCTCAAGAGTTATGTTTTTTATTTCATTTTTCCTCATTTTAGGGTTGAAGTGTCCTATTAGTTTTCAAGCATCCCTAGATTTATTCTCAGATATTACCAGTATGTCATCCATCCATTCAGCCTTGGCCTCTTTGATTGTCTTAATGTACTGTATCTTGGCTTCATTATACGCTATTTTTAACCTAGCCTCTTTGGTCCTTCTCCATTCTGAATAACAGGAAAACATATTGGCTTTGCTATTCCTAACTCTATTATTCATCCATTTAAGTTTATTTTCTGTTTTGATTTATTTTTTGCTTATTGGGCAGGCAATGTCATAATGAAAAGTGAAGGTTTCAATAAATTTGTTATATTGTTCATCAATATTATCTTGGCCTATTGAATATAATTCGTTCCAGTTTTCGTTTTTTAGTCGCTCTCTTAATTCCTGTAGGTTAGGTTGATGTATTTTTCTAGCAAAGTAGCAGATTTTCTTATTCGGTCTGGTATTGGTGCTTGGTAATGTGAGGCCAATTGCATGGTGATCAGATATTAAGGGCTGAATAACCTTTGCTACCCACTATATTGCAGATAAAATTGTCAATGCATGTTTCTGAGTTGTTAGAGATTCGAGGTGTATTATTTTTGCCTGCGTTCCAGAGCTTCTTAGAATGTTTAAAATTTTTTTAGCTTTACTGTTTTGCTGTAGAATGTCTATATTGAAATCTCCTCCTAAGATTAAGTTTTGGTTTTTGGTTTTTCATTCATCTATATAATTATCTAATTTATCAAAGAAAGAATTAAGGTTGGTTATCACATGGTGTTCTATATATTACAGCAACAATGTATTTCTCATTACCTACTGTCACCTGAATCTGTGTTTTTTTCAAAGACTTGCTCTTCAGTCAAATGGGTTGCAATTTCAATTGGCCTAACTTCGCTTATAGCAGAGTCTAGTCTCTTAAAGATTGCTACACCACCTTTGTTCTTTTCATTTCTACAGTAGTAATTGATTAACTCAAAGTTATTTATCCCTACAGAGTCTATGCTGTTATCATTTAACCCATGTTCAGCTATTAACCCTTTCGGGGGATTTGACCACTACAGAGGACGATGGACAAAATGCGATCTACCAGTAACAATACGACAATACGGAGCTGTTAGTTGGGTTTAGTTCCACCAGGAAGCATCACAGTACAGTCTGAACAGGTGCTGCTATCTCTTGAGTAAACATGGCACTAACACGGCCACTTGTAATGTGCAGTATTGCCGTAGGAATCAAAACTCAAAACACCAAATTTTTAATGCATAAAAAATACTATTTTCACATTTTTTTTAACTGGGGAAAAAATATTTTCTGATAGAAATAGAGTCAAAGAATCATATAGTAACCAAAAAGTATCGAATTATTCACTACAAAATTATTGGGATGCTCTAAAAGAAGCGTCCACTACAGAGGCTTATTTCCCCCAAAGGGTGCACGCACAAACCAGATATCTCAATGAGAGCGTACCTGTATCACTGCCAGTAATGTATCATTGCTTGTGGCTCTGTAAATCGTGTTTTCTTATTAATTAAGTACATAATTTGCTTTGATTATATACTTAATTAATAAGAAAGAGCAATTAATTAATAAGCAAAATGCAAAAAATCCAGGTTGCATCCAGAAGACCTTTATGAGGTGTATAAAGTGCGAAGTGCCCCTGTGCATTGCACAGGGAAAAAATTGTTTTGAGGACTTTCACACAAAATAACTCCAAATAATTGGCTGTTATGGGCTCAGAAAAAGTGTCTGGTTTTGGAAAAAAATGTTTGACGGACTTTTTTCCAAAAATAATTTATAAAAAAAGCATTTAAACCAAAAAAATAGAAAATGTAACTTTTAAGATTTTTTTATGCTTCTCTTTTGAAGTATTTGTTTATATACTTTAAATAAAACTAAATACTATGTTAAAATCTGTGTGGAAATATATTTTTTATCTCCTTTAAATCAATAAAAAAAATTTTTGTTAATGAGTGTGTGGCTTCTTTGAGGGAAATAGTCCACTACAGTGGACGATCCAGAACTCGTGAACCGGAAGTCACAAACTAATAATTTTTTTTTTAAATGTTTATCTAAAACATCAGTTATCTTGTGTACAAAAAATAAAATTTTTCCTTCCACTATTTCAAAATGTTTCCCCCAAAGGGTTAAAAATAAACTAGAGATCGCCCACTGGTCGAAATTCGACCAAAAATACAGTTCTGTTGATCTTGAGCCAATGTGTTTTCGAAACATCTGTTCTTCCTGATTTGCCAGCATTTGTTATTACAACAGCTGTCTTATAATTCAATCGATTATTCTTCTCCCATAAGATTAACATTGAAACTTCAAAAGCCTGTAGGGCGTAGCCCTGGGGGCGGATGGGATTTAAAATATGATTCTGCTCATCTACAGCACAATACCTTTCTAACGGTATGCTCAGATTTCTCCTACGATGCATACAAGCTGAGAAAAAAGGAGGAAATGAAACATGCTTGCGTATTAATATATAGATTAGGCTGCTCGTCCTCTAAAAATATTTCTATTTGTTCAATTTTTCCTGAAATTCCGTTTACATAAAAAAAAAAAAAACTGAATTTTTAGTATCCATAGGCAATTGTTGCATGAAAACTATCCAAAGGCATGTCATTTGGCATAAAGATTACATTACAAAAAAGAAAAACTATGGACGGCAACGACCTGTTGGCGGTAGAATGGTCGATCGTCGATCACATATTTACGGCTGTGTGGAAGTAATCCGAAGCCAGCCAAGCCATTTTGGCGAAAAAAGAATTTAAAAAAAAGATCACATGTTCAACGTTGCGCTAGCCATGATGTTTGAGGTTATGTTCATTAATTATTGATATTGATGTTGTTTTATAGGTTAAGATACCATAGTTTTTACTTATATCCACCAAATAGGTAAATTATCAACGAAAATGGATGAAGAGGTAGAAATCAAAGATGAAGAAATGGAAGAATGTGATGTTAAAGCAGAAGATTGTGACGTGAAAATTGAAGGTATCACTGAGAACTCTCAACCAAAGAAGGAGAAAAGGAAGGTTTACCTTCCTGGACAACCCATAGCTCCCGATGAAGAATTGGTGTGCGACCCATCTGCCTACATAATGCTACATGAAGCTAATACTGGTAAGACCTAGGCCTAGTATAGTTAGGGCCTAAAACTCCACAACTCTGTTGCGAAGTCACTAGGGCCATTATGGATTTCCCTGGCTAATGATAGACCTAGGTAGGGTCTAAACCTAAATTTTAGTCTCTATGAGCTCTCCTGGGGAGTTTAATTAGGGTTACCAAACGTGCCAGAAAACCGGGATTGTTCCAGTTTTTTATCATGTCAAGCGATGACCCAAAAAATTGTATCGGCACGCCCATAAGTCCCGGAATTCTGTGTTTGGGATTAAAAAAATATTAAGTTTTAATACATAAATATAACTTTAGCAGAGTTGCGCCCTTTCTAGCCTATCTGCAACTAAGTTAATATGTAAGTGATTTAGTAAACTGCATTAAGTTACCAACGTTAACTTACTTCACAAACCTCCGCCATTGAGTAAATACGGACGTTATTTCATAATGTATAGATTGGACAAGCAATGTTAAAATTTGGAAATGCTGAATGACAAGATCGTCCGCTAGGGACGCTACTAACTGGCTACCGATGTGATATAATCGAAAGCTCTCAACAATCAGAAGCTTGATTGGGTCAATCCATATCAAGTGGTCCAGAAAAAAATAAATTGGTTGCTTCAACATTTTATTTATTTTTTATATTTATATCATTGAAAGTACAATACATTGGAAGTTAAAAAATGCAATCAGTTTATTTTTAATATTTTTATTTAACCATTGGCAGCCATTTTTTAGTTGAAGAAACGCTGATTTTCAGCTATTTTAGAGCTCAGCGTAAAATTAAATAGCCTATCTCCTTTTCTATTAATCATAAGAACATTCAAATAAAAACCAATCTCTTCAGAAAGATCTGAACTTTAATAAAAGTCCATAAACATACACTAAAAAACATTTTTTAAAGTCAATATCATTCTTCAAATTTCAAAGTTAAAATTTAACGAAAATGGATTTTTGAACATTTTTTTATACAAGAAGGCAAATACTTATGAGCTCATTAATTTTTTCATTGATAGGTATGGTTATGTGCTTTAAAATAACAAAGTTAAAAGGTGTGGACTTTCATGGTTCTTTAAATAAAAAGTTTTAAAAATCGAAAATTTTCAAAATTTCACAAGTTTGGAGCTCAAAATCTCTGTTGGGCATGAAAATAAAAATTTGGAATTTGGCACAGATTAAGTACTTAGTGACAGGATTGACCTGTAAAAATTTCATTTTGTGGACTCAACTACTTTAGAAAATATGACTGATCAAAAAGTACTAAAACTAGCATGAAATCGGCAATTTTGCGTCTTATGTAGTATTCTTTTCAGTTAGTTTTTTGTCCTTACATTGTAAAAATAAATGTACTACCACTGGCTATCTCAGCCCTGGACATAATTTTACATTTAATTTTATGATTGTTGAGCATTTAAAAGCTGTGATATCTCATCACGCAATGCTCGTGTACCTAGTTGCTGTACGGTTAGTTCAAGTTGCGTGAGCTTCCTCAGTACATAGCTGAAGGGACCCATTCTTCATCTCTCTTGCTTAATTTGAATGATTTTCTATGCACAGATGTTAAAAAATTAATTTAAAGTAATTTTGATCTTTGTTTATCTATTTAATTTTTCCAATCCACCATTGTGTGTTTATAACACGGGCGACGATGTACTCTGCCTCTAATTTTTTTAATGTTTATCCTTAATGCAAATTTTTTAAGATTTCAATTTTCTGTAACAGTGAATTTTGTTTGTAGGTAGGCTACAAGCACAAATCGACAAATGGACCGGGTCTCGGGGATTCAACAATCGAAACTAACAACCAAATTTTAAATGCTAAAAATATGTTTAAATTTTCTTCAAAAAGTATAAATGGCACACAGTACTTGTAAGTAGACACTGAAGAAGTAAATTAAAATGAAAAAATTGCAAGTGTGGTTCAAAGAATTCATTACAATCCCCAGGACCAGGACCTGATCCTTTCATTGATATGTGCCTGTAACCGAAAACAAAATTCAATGTTACAGAAGATCAAAATGTAAAAAATTTACAGAAGTGATAACATAAAATAGTCCTGTTATATCTTGATGTTTTCAATCTTCTATGTTATGAAATATGAGTCAGCTGTTAAATAATTAATTAAAATGTTGGTTACATTTTTCTATTCCCAATAAAAATGAGTTGTACTTTCAATTCTCAATCCGTTTAATAGATAGAATATTAGAATAAATAGTTCAAGGATAGAATAGTCCCATTCCATTTAGAGGAAGAGTACATTGCTGATTGGTTTTGGTAATAGGTAATTGGTTTTACCGCCTATGTTATGACAGACAATGGTGGATCGGAATAAAAATCGATAAATCAAAGAGCAAAATGACTTTTTTACTTTTTTTAACCATCTGGGCCAAGAATTTCAATCAAATTAAGCAAGATAGATGAAGCATGATTCCCTTTAGGTAAGGAAGCTCACACAACTTGTACTACTGTAACCATACAGAACTAGGTACTAGGTATATGTAACCATTCATGTAACTAGGCAACTAGGTACATGAGCATTGCGTGATGAGATTTCACAGCTTTTAAATGCTCAACAATCATAAAATTAAAGGTAAGATTATGTCCAGGGCTGTGATAGCCAGTGGTAGTACATTTTTTTTACAATGTAAGGACAAAAAACTAACTGAAAAGAATACTACATATGACGTGAAATTGCCGATTTCATGCTAGTTTTAGTATTTTTTGATCAGTCATATTTTCTAAAGTAGTTGAGCCCACAAAATGAAATTTTTACAGGTCAATCCTCTCACTAAGTACTAAATCTGTGCCAAATTTCAAATTTTTATTTTCTTGCCCAACAGAGATTTTGAGCTCCAAACTTGTGAAATTTTGAAAATTTTCGATTTTTAAAACTTTTTATTTAAAGAACCGTAAAAGTCCACAGCTTGTAACTTTGTTATTTTAAAGCACATAACAATACCTATCAATGAAAAATTAATGAGCTCAAAAGTGTTTGCCTTCTTGTATAAAAAAATGTTCAAAAATCCATTTTCGTTAAATTTTAACTTTAAAATTTGAAGAATGATATGGACTTTAAAAATGTTTTCTAGTGTATGTTTATGGACTTTTATTAAAGTTCAGATCTTTCTGAAGAGATTGGTTTTTATTTGAATGTTCTATGATTAATAGAAAAGGAAATATTTAATTTTACGCTGAGCTCTAAAATAGCTGAAAATCGGTGTTTTTTTCAACTAAAAAATGGCCGCCAATGGTTAAATAAAAATATTAAAAATAAACTGATTGCATTTTTTAACTTCTAATGTATTGTACTTTCAATGATATAAATATAAAAAAAAAATAAAATGTTGAAGCAACCACCTCTGGACCACTTGATAAGGATTGACCCGATTCGATTAGAATTCTCCTCAAGTTTTCAATTATAATTATGACTATTGAGTTGATGCGATATGCGATTCAATAGACCGAAAGCACAATCGATAGTTGCCTCGAGACAGGACTGAGTCCTGACTCCTGTGGCAAGCGTTCATAGGCCTATCTTCCCTATCTACTGTCCACTCTATACGTTATGAAATAACGTCCGTATTTACTCAATGCCTTCGCTTAGCAGCTCATCAGTTTTTATTACGGACGTTTCTAACAGAATAGTGTTAGTCGTTGAGGTTATGTCAGTCAAGTTAATTATGTTAGTTACATAATAAATTCATTTATCTATGTATTTAAAATATTTTAATTATGATTGTATCTTTCTGTAAAATGTAAATATGTAGTACCGGTAATATCAATTATTTATTACCATCATTCGATGACAAGTAAAATTTTGAATAACAATATACTACATTAATATGGAGTAAGTTACATTACTAAGGATTTAGTTTCAGAAATTCATAAAAATCTGTTTTTGTGTGAATCTGATTAATTAACTGTAACTTATTACAAAATATCACTTATACTATGAATCAATAATTTCGTATTAAACCTAATTCTTATCCAGGGAACAATGGACCAGTTGACTTGTATATGGCATGGTGGGAGGGAAAGGGAAGGGTACCTACCTGGTACATATTCGGAGCTGTCCAGGTTTCCTCAGTTAATGATTTGGCCACCCTAAATTAAACTCATAAAATCTTCCATGTGTTCAAATTTAGGCTACTGCACACAAACAGTTTTGAGCTGGCCTTTTAAAATATCCATTCAACCAATTCAGTTGTACTACATCTACCATTTTAGGCCTACAGGTAGGGATGGGCACAACTGCCAGATTTACAACACCGTTGTGTTTGCAATTGTTGCGCTGTAACGACAGTTAGTTGTCGACAACTGTTTAGACAGCTGTTCGCTTGGGTGTTGCGTTGTGTCGCCGAGCCCAGCATTGGGCGTAATTGCAGTCTCCAGACAGCTGCTTGAACATTACTGTTGAGCTCCCTGTTTCAGTTTAGATGTGGGAAACGTAAGCCCTACGTTGTGTTGTGTCCATGCATCTAGCATTGGAGGGATTGTGAACACTGACAACTCTCTCAACGCAACGGTTTAAGCTGTCTGTTTCACTTTAGTTGTGGAAGACGGTATTTGGCAACTGTTAGCAATATGTTGCATTGAGGCCTGGCGTACAGCATTGGAGATACTGCGGGCACTGACAACTGTCTTAACACAACTGTTTAGCTGCCTGTTTCAGTTTAGTTGCTGCTTGATGATGGTCGTCGAACGAATGAATATTACAACCCATTTCCTAACAATTTGAATACGATCTGTTAAGTTACACATATTAGCAGCAATGTCAAGATTCATTTTTTTTTTTGCTCTAAATTATTATGGGAAATATTTTTTTAAAATTTATTTTTTTAATTGCTACAAAGAATTACATTTTTCTTATTATTTGGTATAGAAGATCATTGTATTTTTCTGCCTAAATTTATGGGCCAGGCAATTATTGTGCAACAAAATATATATTAACATTTAAAATTTTCCTTCCTCTAGATTAAAATCAAACAATTTTTTTAATTAATCATCATCAGTTGGACAGAGTAATAAAAAAGCGATTTAAATAATAAGACTGGTAATATTTTACTTGCAACGAAACTTACATCGTATACTTAGTTTTAAATTTAACTCTAACGTTTTTAAGTGAGAAAAATAATTAGTCTATATAGCCTAGTTTAATGTAATGTCTAAACTGTAATGTCAACCGGGGTGACTATATTAAAAATTTGTAGTTTTTTGTAAGCAGATTTTTTATTTATTAACTAATTGTAATGTTTTTGGTCTCCATTTATGGCCCTAAGTTTCTTGCATAAAAAAGCAACAAATAATTTTTTTATTTCAAAAAATCTTTAGTACGGTACAGTACACTCTCGTTCATCTGAACTAATGTGGCGGACGGCCGGTTCGTATGTCAAAAAATTTCGATGAAGCGGAGTCCGTGGTGAGTCATCATTTCCGCCCGTACGGCGACCTATCGTGATTGTATCCACTCTTGTTTTTAAGATAACACGAGATTTTATGAAAATAAGGCACTCAAACTTTGAACATGGTAACAATGAACCTATAGGAATAAAAACAACGCAAGAAATAAAGATCCAAAATCTTTATTCTCATATTCTATATTCATATTCATATTCCAGCAGTCAACTGACTTCCACGTAACACAGGTGCAGTCGCGACGCGAGACAGACTGAATGACAGTTTGGGAAGCGGTCGAAGCGGATGTATTGTTCACTTCCTGCCATAGGCGTGCGCAGGGTCTTGGAATTGGGGGTGCCAGATGCTCCGGGGGGTTTGGGGGGTATGGAATACCCCCCACCCAAAGGGGGGCCAGGGGTCCTCCCCCGGAAATTTTTTGAAAATTTAGAGCCAAAATGACACATTTTAATGGTTTTCAAGATATATACTTGTGACAGGGTGGCCGAATAACAACACGAAAATAAGCACAAATAATTAATTTATTACAACGGCAATACCAATGGCAGCAGATTACTAAAACAGTACAGAAGTAAAAGACAAGAGTTACCAAATAGGTCTAACGTTACAATTATTCACGACAGCAGCGGAGTCCGAAGAATTAAATTACAAGTTATAGTTAAGTGATTTAAACTGGGGAAGGTGTGATATGACCGAGCTTTAACCGTTAACCCGTCCCGGGGCCGAAGCCCCGGGTGGTCGATATGTTAATTAATTTAAAGTTACTCGCGGTTCGCGGACTGACGACTGACCAAAGACAACCTCTCTTGTCCACCACCTCTCCCCTCCAGGGAGGGGGGAAGGTGCTCACCGTCCGGTGCTGCCCCTAGCGGCTAAAATCAACATTACTGTCACTTATTGCGCAAGTCAGTCCAGTGTCCAGGCCATACGCTGAGACAACGTCAGCGCATTCCAGACACGCGCCGCTACAATAAACTAGGCCGGTCACCAGGGCATGGGTTGAGTCCCGCTGACGGTATCATATTCTGGAAGCCTAGTACGCTATTCCATTTGAGGTCAAAGCAATTTCAACATACCCGACCCTATATTTTACTAATAATAAACAGATTAAATCTAGTGACGGTAAAAAGGCTTATAATAGGGTGGGTGTAGATGCCTCCTGGATTAATAGTATTTAAACGGCCTAGGGGTTTTTTGGCCCGTCACATTCCTCACCCCCTTAGACCATGCTGCCCTCAGCATGAGGTAACAGCACGAAGCAACTGGTGAAGAAGCGCTGCACATGGCAAGCTCTCAACCTTCACAACATGGTGTCCTTTTTTCCTCGCTTCCAGCCAGCCAGGCTCAACATGGTGCCCTGGTCCAGTTAAGAATCCCCCCCAATTTAAATATGACAAGCAAAAAAACAGAAAAAACAAAGAACGATTGGCTTCGAGCGTTGCCACCTTCCCCTACATTCGTGTGTGATTAAGTAAGTACGGTTCATACATAAAACACTACAAATACATAACAAATTACTTGCTCAAACGTTCTAAACTAAAAACTAATGTACAAAATATGACCTTGTCTTAACATATACAAATTCTTTAAGATCTTGAAATGGGACACACAAATTCATATCACGTTTCACATTACCCTAACACAGTGGTTCCCAACAGGTGGTCCGCGGACCCCTAGGGGTCCGCAAGCCATGCCAGAGGGGTCCGCAAGATATAGTTAAAAATTTGATTAAAAAGTATATTTCGTTACAAGTGCCGAACATGGGGTTTTGCCGGCCTCGAGATCGTGTTTCAAGTTCGAGACGAAGTCGAGAGTTTTTGGCGAGTTACGAACGATATTTTTCATCACACTACACAATTCAGTAAATTCTAAACAAGTGAAAACGTATATTTTTCAGTCATAACCAATAAAACATAACCTCAACTAGCCTAGCGAGATGTACTGCTTGTGTTTCTGTTGCTAGACAAACCCTTCACATTAGCTAAGGGCTCCAAAATTAGAATACTCTAACTCTAACGAAAGGTAGCAAACTACAGCTGATTCCAAGGGAAAAGCACCATTTTCCCATGTACGTCATATATATTTTACAGTTACTATCAGCTGAACTACCAACTACGTCACTGATTTGTTATTTGTTGTTGTTTTTGTCACCTTCCTTATTATATTCTAGATTTATTTGCTACCGTATCCATTACCGGCCTAGGCCGAAAAATTTGTAGTTGGCCTTGTCTAAGCCAAGAAAACAGGTGTCTCGTTAGTAGAAGTGAGGGTCGAAAACAGGTGATATCGATGTAATGTGATGAAAAATATGTACAGTAGATAACAGATTTAAGTTTTTCAGCTTTCTGAGCGCTTTAGCGAATGCTAACTTTTGCATCTGGATTTTTTCAGCAACTAATGCTAGCACACTGTAGCGCCGCCAATGAAACTAGGTGGCCGAATAGTTTTTTATGCCTGCCTATAGTATGGGCACGCAGTCTGCTTGCAGCCGACAAGTGAGCCAACTCGCATTTTAGACAGTCGGCTAATTCTTTTTGATGTATTGTTAGTGCCGTAACAGACTGTGTTGTTTACATAGGCATGATAAATTGGCACACTGAGCAATCGGTAATGCAAGAATTCGGTAATGAGCTTGGGGTGACAATATTTTAACTGCTGATACAGACGAAATATTGTAATAGGCCTATACTAGCCTCAATTCATCGGTAGTGAAATGTTTTACAAGATAGCTTATAAAAATATGATGGTTCTTTCTATTCACCATATGGACATTATGAATTTTCGAGGATATTTTTCACTTTTTTGTTATTAGCCTACTAGGGCAGTTTTAATTTCATTATAAAACAAACTATTGGGGATAGGAATACTTGGAGAACTTCTCAATCGCACTGCACTCAATCTCAATCACTTATCACTCTGCTGAATAAGTATTTTAATTCCAGCAGTTTGATAAAACAGTTGATGCATTTAAAGCTTTTTTTTCGTGAAAATTTACAGTACACACACGGTAGTTAAAAAATGGATTGTTCGTTTGATAGGCCTACAGATGGAGAAGATTTGATACGGAATGTACTTATGGAGGCACTCTTTTATTTATACAAAAAAACTGTGAATTTTATAATATAACTGTTTACTTTTTTTCTCACGTATTTTGAACAATAATAATACAAGAAAAATGAACGCAGATTTTTAGATCTGACTTTTTTTCTCAAAATGGCAACCTTAATTCCTAAAAAAATTAAAAATAAACTCTTATTTTGATTCTTTTCTTGGATTTGGTACTGTGACATGGCAACACACCGACGATCGTAAGCTCATTATAATTAAGAGGGGGGGGGGGGGATGAGAACATTAGTAACTTTGAGTTTAAGCATTCGGGGGGGTCCTTGGCATTATAGTGACGAGATGAAGGGGTCCTTGGAAAAATTTTGTTGGGAATCCCTGCCCTAACATCTGGAACACCCGAAAATCTCAACAATTCCTTAAACCTAAAAATTCTTAACAGATCTCAACAAATTGTTAACTTACATCTAATGATTCCCATAATAAACACGACAAATAGTTTACAGCAAATTAACATTCAACAAATAAAGAGCAAATGAATGAGTAAGCAACATCGAACAAGATCAAAAATAAACAACCATCAGAAAGTTACTCACACGGAGGGCACGTAGAGCAACTAGAGAGGATCAGAATATTACAAGCATAATTTAGCACCGGTGTTGCCAAGAGTAATATTTTTTCCTGAATTGATTGGAACATGTTTCTATTAATGGATTCCCCTTAGTTTGACTCTACGTCCCTAACCTTAGCCTACACAACATCTACGGTATAATGCTATACATCCTTCCTTAAACACACAAGACACCTAAGAATACATTTCTTAACAGCCCTAAGGTTACAAATGACGTCACAACGTTTGAGGCCCACGGCATCGCCTAAAAAAACACGCCACGATACACATGAAGTCACTAATATACATATTTACCTCTTAAACGGAAAGCTACACAAGTACACAAAACTACAAACTATCATCGACACAAGTTTACGAAATTACAAACGATAAAGACGACTCAGGGGTCTAACAACCAGGGTTGAAGGTGCCGGCCAACCCTCAAACAAGGTATATTTGGCTTTTTAGTAGCCTCAGGTTTATTTAAGTTATGTGTCACCTAGTTTATGTATATGGATTGCTAAAAGAATTTTGTCTGGTCCCAGGCCAAGGGTATGGTCCAGTACTATTAGTGTGGTTGGGAAGGACGGGTCAATTCAGGTAGTTAGTTGGACCGCAGCTGCTTACATTCCCATACTGCCTTGGTTCTTGGACCGAACGTAAAGAAGTTAGATTCACTTCTCCTTTGCCTTTGAGAAAAAAAAAAAAAATAATAATAATAATAATGGATTGAAACTTTTATAATTTTTTTTTAAATATTTACTTGGTTCTGAATAAACTTTCTTTTCAGACCCCATCGTCCAGTCAACGTAAATTAATGTTTAAATAAACAAAAAAACAAAAATAAAACCACATCAAAACAATAAAATAAATTAGCCTAAGACTTAACATAATTCACACAAGAAGAACTAGCGATTGGTGGGGGGGGAACCCCAAATGTGTCTGCAATGAACCGCGGAGCGAGTCTGTTATCCCCTTTAGTCCGTAGTTTTCAGAGGGGGAAACGCACATCGCGAATTTAATTCCAATTGCACAACAAGTCCCATCACTTGCACCTTTATAGTCACCACTCGGCTTTGGCGCAGGCCGAGCAGGTTGTCGGAAGGCGTCCATAACCCAATCACTAAAATGCACATTGTCAGTTCAAAAATAAAAAGTACTACTTAATTTGTTTCCGGAAATAGTCTCTGGAGCTCCATTAA
Organism: Neoaliturus tenellus; assembly: GCA_030545055.2. Classification (NCBI taxonomy): domain Eukaryota; kingdom Metazoa; phylum Arthropoda; class Insecta; order Hemiptera; family Cicadellidae; genus Neoaliturus; species Neoaliturus tenellus. The sequence continues at coordinate 42,724,585 of CM061532.1, read as the reverse complement.
TTCTTAACTGCGCAGGACTTACGCTACCCAGTGGGCTTGTAGTCGTAGCCAGCTAAACTCTGCAATCACTATGTTCCCCGGGGGAAGGTCGCATCTCCACCTCGCGAGGCACATCTCGGCCAGCCTTTGAGTCGGTGGTCCGGCAGTGCGGCTACGCTTTCTGCGTCGTGTCGCGCTGACTCGGAGCCACGGGACTGCTCTGCGTCTCCACCTGAACAGATACAAAAAAAGTTAACCCCCTTTCGACGTCCTTAAAAAAAAAATACCACAACATCACAATTTATCCACCCTCACGCGAGCAATGTCTGGGGCGCAGGGGCATACTACGAACTGTACACCCCTTTGAGCACAGAGCAGCTCAATAGGCCTATTTCATCAGCGGTCCTCTCTCAACCAGGACATGTCCAAATACTAAGAGCAAGGTTACACCCATCTCCTTTGCTCTGCGAGCTATGTCCGGGGAATAGGGCCCCTCACTCGCCCTAAACGCTCAGAGCAGCTCAATCTCACCAGGGACCGGACTCTCCACATCCGTCCCAACCACAGCCATGCCGCTCGCACAGGCTGGAATACTTCAACTGGGGACACCACACCCACGCATGATCTACTTTATTTCCCCGTGTCCCCCAGATCACAGAATCACAGGGGCTGCTGACAAGTCAGGCAGGCACCCTGTATTCACTATTGTCATAACCCCAAAATCAACCGGCAGCTCACAAAATTCCTCCCACCCTCACTTCCCAACTAGGTGTTCATAAAAAAAGTACAAATCGACATGTAGGCTTATGCTTCGTAGAAAAAAAACTTTTTAGTCAAAACTGTAACTAAAAAACTGACAAGTTTACTATGGGGAATGGTGACTTAACTTGAATCGGTAGCTTATTTGCAAAAAAACTTATATTTATTATTTATCATGAATTTCCACCCTGGAAACTAAAAAAAAACCCATTATTCCCCACTCTACCAATCCTCTACCCACTTAAAACCTCAAATCCACTTGCTGCTGGGTAGAGGGCCTGCAATTTTAGCAGGGCAATCTCCCATTATCGAGCACATTCCACATGAGGCCATAAAAGCCGTTCAACCTACCAAAAACATTCTGACTCCCTCAGCTCTCATTTACCACGAAAAAAAACAGATTAAAAAAAACTTATTATTTATCAAGAATTCTCATCCCGGGAACCAAAAAAAAAACACTATTTTTCTATTTACCAATTCTCTACCAACTTAAAACCTCATATCTACTTTGCTACTAGGTAGAAGGCCTGCAATTCTAACAGGGCAATCTCCATTGAGCACTTGCTTCACGTGTGTCAGGTCCCCAAGACCATCTGACATCTGACCTACCAGGAACACTCTTACCCTCTCAACTCTAGTTCACCGTGCTGTCGGCTGCAGGGAGCAGGCATGACACTCGGGATATTTGTTGTACAATAAGTACAAAGTAAATACACAACCATTTTCGGTACCCGTTACAAGAAACTACACTTAATAAAGAAATAATGTATATGAATGGTTTGCAGCCAGATTTGTTCGTACTCACGTTTAACCTTACTTCTTTGGCAACACATTAAACTGAAAAATTACCCACTGGTTAACCAGTCAAGTCACCACCCCAATTCAACATAGTCCTCCAAGGTCTATTATTAGTATAAGTAAATAAAGTAGGCCTATAGCCTATAAATTTATAAAAAAACAAAGTCATACTTTGACTGATACAAGAATTTATACTTAGGCTTGATCCTTGTGTTTCCTGGACGAGTCCAACGCAGATTCCCACTGGCTTCCAAAGAGCGCAGCGAGAGTGCAATCCTCCGGAGCTCTTGCCAAGAATTAGCTACAAGTGCAACCTACCTCTAACAAAAAAATATTTCATTAAATAATCAGTACATAGCTCATCCTTAATCCCTCAAATTCCAACAGCCTACAGGGAGAAATTAAGAACCAGTAACAATTCAACACAGAACTTCTAATTAAAAGAACACTTTTTAATTTTCACCGCAGTAAAAATAACCTAGTCAGTCAGTAACAAACCAATATCAACAGCACCAATTAACGCTTTAACTCCTCTAAAATTCCTCGGTTAAATTACAACATAAGTTGGTCACGTCCAGTAGGTTCATTTACTACACGCTACCGACGGTGAGCACAACATGAATCTCAACTTTCCCCCCCTCATCAAGTATCGCCCAACGAACTAATAAAATTCACCAATAACTTAGTTCCTCGTTTAAACATAATTGACTTCCCTGCCCCCCTTAGGAAAAAAAAGGTAATTTATTATAACATTTCTAGCGCAGTTTTATTCCCCGGAAATAAATTAACAATAGTTACAGGAGCAATTGGTCCGCCACTACAGAAATTCCCAGACCCAGTTAGGGCAGTAACCTAAATACCGAATGGCTCAGGCCGACCTTCGAATCCAGATCTCATTTTAATTTCAAATTTCATCAAACACTAATTTAATTAAGCTGGAATACTACTGCACACATTCAAAATTCCACAGGCTCAGTCCTACTAAAGAAAACCTTCCTAACCTAATTTTGCTTGCAAATTTCGATAAATCCAGGTTAGTCCGCCATAAATCCTATAATGTTCTAAGGTAGTAGGCCTAAAAAAATGGCAGAATTAACTCAATACCCATGAAACAATTGCTAGGTAATGCTTAATTTCCGCATCGCCTTCCCCAGCGATTGGTCTGAGGCACAAAACCTAACCTCTAAATGTTCTTCACCGTGCAACAGGTGCAATTCACTTACTTCAATCAGATGCAATAAATAACAATGCTATTTAACTCAAACTTCCAAATTTTGATCACCAACATTAATTATTATTGTTTCAGAAAATAAATTTATTTCACAGTAAGCTAGGTGAGGTAGGCTAGGCTTATAAAACAGGAGTGACAAAATCAGGCTAGGCCTACTTCAAAATCAGGAAAGATTTAAACTTTATTACTCCAATTCCCATAGGATTAGACAAAATAGAATATTTCAAAATGCAACAAATGCTTTTATATTAAATTCTAACAGGCCTACCATAAAGAAAAAGAATTTTGCATAACATAAACAATAAAAAAAAATTCAAATTAATTTGTTTACTCACCAAACACTGCATCGCTCCAGTGATCGTCCTTCATCCAGTCCAGTGGGAGACTATTTAGCAGATTCGAACGAAATCCGAGCGAAGTTTTAACCAACGAAATTAATCAAAATTAATAAATTTCCGGTACCGTATGTGTAGTAGCAAAAAACGAAAACGGACTTTTGAACCGAGTTTAACACCTGACACCAGTGTGACAGGGTGGCCGAATAACAACACGAAAATAAGCACAAATAATTAATTTATTACAACGGCAATACATTGGTATTGCCGTTGGCAATACCAATAATAATGCTGCCATTGGGCAGCAGATTACTAAAACAGTACAGAAGTAAAAGACAAGAGTTACCAAATAGGTCTAACGTTACAATTATTCACGACAGCAGCGGAGTCCGAAGAATTAAATTACAAGTTATAGTTAAGTGATTTAAACTGGGGAAGGTGTGATATGGCCGAGCTTTAACCGTTAACCCGTCCCGGGGCCGAAGCCCCGGGTGGTCGATATGTTAATTAATTTAAAGTTACTCGCGGTTCGCGGACTGACGACTGACCAAAGACAACCTCTCTTGTCCACCACCTCTCCCCTCCAGGGAGGGGGGAAGGTGCTCACCGTCCGGTGCTGCCTCTAGCGGCTAAAATCAACATTACTGTCACTTATTGCGCAAGTCAGTCCAGTGTCCAGGCCATACGCTGAGACAACGTCCGCGCATTCCAGACACGCGCCGCTACAATAAACTAGGCCGGTCACCAGGGCATGGGTTGAGTCCCGCTGACGGTATCATATTCTGGAAGCCTAGTACGCTATTCCATTTGAGGTCAAAGCAATTTCAACATACCCGACCCTATATTTTACTAATAATAAACAGATTAAATCTAGTGACGGTAAAAAGGCTTATAATAGGGTGGGTGTAGATGCCTCCTGGATTAATAGTATTTAAACGGCCTAGGGGTTTTTTGGCCCGTCACATACTTATATTTAAGATTGTGTATTTTTGTTTGTTTTTCACATTGTTATATTCTGAGTTTGAAACTCTTTCCCATTAAACCAATTCTTTGTAGACTAGACATTCAAGGATCAATAATCAAACATTAATAAACTAACATAATATATTTTAATTTGTGTACTTTATATTCTAAACTACAACATATATTAGCGAATTAAAGATAGAGGCATGGATCATATGTAATAAGTTCTTTAAGAGCTACAAAATGATACACAGCATGACATACTCCATTTGAAATTTGTTATCACCATCAATATCTATATAGCTATAGCCTACAGTCTTACAAACTCAACCGCCTATTGAAAGGCACCATTGACTTGAACTCATTAATGATAGATTCTGTGCTAACTCTATCTGCCAGTTCTTGTTCTAAGAACGGGATCATTAAGTGTTCCAGCCGTTCCTGCAACATTGTGGTTCTGAGCTTACTCTTCACAATTGTTAGTTTTGAAAAACTCCTTTCACTTGTACAGCTAGTTACTGGTACCGTGGCAAACTTAGAAATTACAGTCATAAAGCTATCGTAGCTAGTACTTCTTTGAAATTGTCCCAACCAGTGAACGAACATAAGTTAACATAACACTGCTACTGCTGTAGCAGCACTGTCGCTGTCAAGCGCCGGGTTGACAGACAGTGTTGCCAACCCACCGGCCGCCAAGGAGTAAACCTTCCCGCGGTGAGCGTGCGGTGATGCGGTGATTCCCTCTCAAATAACTTCATCTTAAACGCTGCTAAACTGAGTGAATGGCTAAAAAAGACAACCATTAACCATCATGTACTAAATCGTTTCCATTTGACAAATTATTCTATTTAACAATTTACCTGATTGTATTATAATCTTGTTATTAGCCTCCTAAAAAAGACCGAGTCTTGACCTAATAGGGGTGCCGTGGCACCCCTGGCACCCCCCGTGCGCACGCCTATGCTTCCTGCCCCCTTCCTCTTTCTATTTTAGTGCGAATACTCCACGGCCTCGTAAATCACATCGATGGGTACAGATTATGGAAAACGCCTGATAACTTTTGATGCAAAATGTGATACTTCACTGTTGTGCGGGTAGAACAAATGGAAATTGAAGGCGCTAAGACGGAAAAATTATTTATTTCGTAAGAAAAAAAAATTAATAATGTCCAAATTTTCAGTTCCGATGAAGCGGAGTTCCGATGTCGCCGAGTCCGATGAACGAGAGTGTACTGTATAATTTTTTCTCTTGACGGACTGGGGCTATGGTCTTGCCTGTTTTATTGTGTTTCAATGCATTCACACTGATGGGGCTACATATCGGAAACACATTTATGTTTTTTTTTAATCGTCCATGGTTGTAGATAGCATTTATTTAAATGAAGGGAACTGTTTTCTGTATTGTAATGTCTGTAGATTAATGGAGTAGTTTTCATTTACTAGTCTCAAAAGTGACTTATTGCGAGGAAAGATTGCATTTACGCGAGAGGCGAAGGCGAAGTTGAGCGTGGAAAAGGCTATCGAGCCCCGCAATGGCACTTTTTGAGACGAGTATAGAACATTATTTTTCATTACAATATCAAAAAACTTGTAAACAACATAAATATTTTTGTTTATTCAACTTAATACCAAGAAAAAAAACGAAATCATAACACTGAGTCTCCGTGCTTATGTCGAGGTACATACGCACGGAAACTCAGCGTTATGCAACAGCTTATCGGTCTGCACCGCAAAATCCCATAACGGTTACTTTCTGTGCACCACAAATGCACAGAAATTTAACGTTATGTAATGTTGCCGTGCAGTAGTGGGAATAACCTAATTTCTTAGCTCATTTTACGTTTAGAAAGTGTACTTTCGTGTGTAGAGTAATGAAAAACTCCCCGTCGCAGCAGATTTGCGTACTCAGCGAATTTCCAAATTAGTAATTTTAATTGTTACCAGATTAACCTGCAAACAATATTTCATTATATGCTTATAAATTGGGAAAATAATGTCTATTCTCCTAATGATAAATATAGGGAAAGAGTATGCAGGTATGCTGCCATGCAGGTTTGCTGCCATGATAAGTACAAAAACCAAGATTTTTTAACATAAATGGCTGAATATCAACCAAATGAAGCTAAATACCAAGTTTCATCCAAAAATCTATATATTAATACGCAAGCATGTTTCATTTCCTCCTTTTTTATCAGCTCGTGTGCATCGTAGGATAAATCCGCGCATACCGTTAGAAAGGTATAGTGCTGTAGATGAGCAGAATCCCAGTCTAATTCACATCGGACTCCAGGGATACGCCCCACAGGCTTTCAAAGTTCCAATGTTAATCTTATGGAGAAAGGAGAATTTAATGAATCATAAGACAGCTATTGTAAAAACAACTGCTAGAAAATGAGGAAGAACAGATGTTTTAGTTCTAAATTTTTTTTAAACTCCTTGGGTCCAGATCAACTAACTGAAATTTTGATCAAATTTCGATCAGGAGGCGATTTCTAGTATTGGTTAATAAGTGAGATATTAACACATCCTTATTCTCCATGGATTAACATTGGAGCCCAAAAATTCAATGTACTGTCTTTATACTTTTTAATATCTCAGTAACCAATGGAGATAGAGCAAAGCTTCAATATACTAAATTGTGATTTTTTTTAGCTAAATCCAAAGGTAAAAATCAAAATTTTTAATTTTTAAAAATTGCATTAGAAAAAATTAAAAACCCCATTTTGGGGTACAAAACCCCGCAAAACTACCCCTTCCGGTAGGTCGATATCTGGTTTATGAACTCATCCAAATAATGGTAGGTATACATCTCTACCAAATTTGGTCTTGATCAGACTGTTTTTACGAGAGTTATCGTGGCTAGGGACACATACATACGGTACATATATGAAATACTCCCCGTCGCAGCAGACCTGCGTACATAAATAAATATATATATATATATATATATATATATATATATATATATATATATATATATATATATATATACCCTGTATATACAGTGTGTTCATTTTTTTGTGCTCACCATTGGGATCTCGCAAACTATAAAAGTTACAGCAAAGGTCAAATTAGCAAAGTAGTGCGGAATTATAAGCTGAACAAAATGAGGTGTAAAAATCCCATATATTTCTACTGGTTCGTTCGCTGTGCTCGAAAAACTGTTTTTTGCTCAAAACTTCTTTTGCGTATAACTTTGTTATTTGTTGAAATACAAAAAAACTTTTTAGATAAAACTTTACTGAAATTTTACGTAGATTCTGAATATTAAAACTAATATTTTTTACCTAAAACGGTTTATGAGATATTTGAGACAAGTTGATTATTTTAAATACAAGTATGTATTTTTTTCATCATCATAAAAAAGAAATATTTTTTCTGATCACGAAAATACCAAATATGACATATTTATTTATAATAATAATTATTTCATTATAAAAAATGTGATTAATAAGCAACCCTGAAATGCTAATAATGAGGATGCTTCTAACAGGCGGTGCAACAATGGTGTAAATCAGCTGTTTTTCATTTTGTGTTTCATATTTTGTTGCTTACATTGTTGATCAGCTGTTTACCGGCATCTGCGGTTCCCATGAAACGTGTAAATCAGCTGTTACATGGGATGCCGGTAAACAGCTGATCAACAATGTAAGCAACAAAATATGAAACACAAAATGAAAAACAGCTGATTTACACCATTGTTGCACCGCCTGTTAGAAGCATCCTCATTATTGGCATTTCAGGGTTGCTTATTAATCATATTTTTTTATAATTAAATAATTATTATGATAAATAAATATGCCATATTTGGTATTTTCGTGGCCAGAAAAAATATTTCTTTTTTATGATGATGAAAAAAATACATACTTGTATTTAAAATAATCAACTTGTCTCAAATATCTCAAAAACCGTTTGAAGTAAAAAAAATTAGTTTTAATATTCAGAATCTACGTAAAATTTCAGTAAAGTTTTATCTAAAAAGTTTTTTTGTATTTCAACAAATAACAAAGTTATACGCAAAAGAAGTTTTGAGCAAAAAACAGTTTTTCGAGCACAGCGAACAAACCAGTAGAAATATCTGGGATTTTTACACATCATTTTGTTCAGCTTATAATTCCGCACTACTTTGCTAATTTGACCTTTGCTGTAACTTTTATAGTTTGCGAGATCCCAATAGTGAGCATAAAAAAATGAACACACTGTATATATATATATATATATATATATATATATATATATATATATATATATATGTGTGTGTATATATATATATATATATATATATATATACAGGGTGTCCAGCTTCCACCTTTACAAACTTTTCCAGATTATTGCCCACGTCAAAATAAGCAAAAAAGTTTCTATAAACATTTGTCCTAAAACGCTTCGTTAACCCGCTAGCCGCCATTTTGTTTTTTACACTAAATAATTTTTATTTCCGTAATGGATCATTGTATTAAGTTAATATTTGGCATGAACCTTTACTATAGCAATACCCATTTTCACTAAAAATATTATTTTTTTCCAATGTGTATTTTCAAAATGGCGGCCCTTTAAAAATTTTAAACTCAAATATCATAAAAACAATAAATTTAATAAAAATGTTACAAGAGACAAAAAAGTTGACAAATTAAATTATCTAAACAGTGACACCAAGTTTGTAAGGATTCAACTACAAATAACGGAGTTATGGTGGTTTTCCTGCAGAAAAACACTGATTTTGCACTATGATTAATGCCAATTTAGGTTATTTTAAGAGAAAAATCTCAATAACTCCGTTGTTTGTTGTCGGATCCTTACAAACTTGGTATCAATGTTTAGATAATTTAATTTGTCAACTTCTTTGTGTCTAGTAAAATTTTTTAAAAAATTTATGGTTTTTTAGATATTTGAGTTTAAAAATTTAAAATGGCCGCCATTTTGAAAATATTGATCGGAAAAAAATAATATTTTTTCGAAAAATGAGCATTGGTGTGATTAAGGTATATGCCAAATATGAACTCCATACAACAACCCGTTACGGAAATAAAAATTCTTAAGTGTAAAAAACAAAATGGTGGCTAGCGGCTTAACGAAGCATTTCCGGACATATGTTTGTATGATTTTTCTGTTTGTTTTGGCATGCTCAATAACCTGAAAAAGTTTGTAAAGGTGGAAGCTGGACACCCTGTATATATATATAATAATAAAACTCCCTTATTTGTTGTCGGATCCTTACAAACTTGGTATCAATGTTTAGATAATTTAATCTGTCAACTTTTTTGTACCTAGTAACATTTTTATAAAATTTACCGTTTTTGAGATATTTGAGTTTAAAATTTTAAAATGGCTGCCATTATGAAAATACACATTGGAAAAAAATAATTTTTTTACTGAAAATGGGTATTGTTATAGTGAAGGTTCATGCCAAATATTAACTTAATACAATGATCCGTTACGGAAATAAAAATTATTTAGTGTAAAAAACAAAATGGCGGCTAGCGGGTTAACGAAGCATTTTAGGACATATGTTTATAGGAACATTTTGCTTATTTTGATGTAGGCAATTACCTGTAAAAGTTTGTAAAGGTGGAAGCTGGACACCCTATATATATATATATATATATATATATATATATATATATATATATATATATATATATATATATATAAGTAGATAGTATCATGTTACTTCTAGGACACTTTTGGAGACAATAAAAAATCAAACAAATTTCACAGTTTTTTAATACAATTATGCAATATTTTTGCCATTTTTTGGCCAATTTTCAGCTTTTGTCAAATTGTCTTAAAAAATATGCAATTTTAATGAAATTTTTAACAAATATGAACCTTCTACAAAATATTTTCTAATTAATTCTAATTAATTAATTCTTATAATTTTCTACAAAATAAAATTTTTTTAAAAACAAGTAAAATTATCACATTTTATAAGTATTTTTTCAATAAAATTAATAGTCGACTTTTCATAAGGTAATTTAAAATTTTAATAGTATTTTTTCAATAAAATTTGAATTTTTTTAAAACAAGTAAAATTAAGGTTTAGTATCAATAATATTGTAATAATTATTCAAATTTAACTAAAGCAGTTTCTTTATCATCAAAAGTCTTAATATCAGTGACAATTAAATGTAAATCTTTTTTATTTAATTCTTTAATTGATTTATCATCAATTACATTAGTAAATCTTTTTGGTAAATGTACTTTACATTTTTCTAATTCAACAATAATTGTATATCCATATTTATCTTTAATTCTTTCAAATTTTTCAATTTTATATTTTTTATTTAAATTTAAACTTTTTAATGGTTTATATTCTTTAAATCTTAATTCTCCAACATTATTAATTTCTTCTAGCAGATCCATTTATATAGGAAAAAATATCACAAACTTGTTTGTGATAGATATGTTAAAAAGTCATTATCATAATTAGGTTTTATACAAAAATCCATATTTAAGTATTTAAAAATCATAGGTAATAATTTTTTGTATGATATATTACTTTTCTTAAAACATAAATATTTATTAAAAAATAGTGTAATTTTTTCTTTATCTTCATTATTCAATTCAAAATCAATATTGTATATTTTGTTTAAAAATTGATAGTAAAATATCCAATTTGTACAATTCCTTTGTTTTAAAAATAATTTTATATTCTTAGGTGTTATTTCAAAATGATTGGAAATACATAAAATATATAATTCATTAATTAATTGTTGTGTTTTATATGGTTGAAAATGGTTAAATTCTCTTAAAATATGTTTAAAATGTTTATTCTTATTACTTTTTCTCTTAATCTTTTTTTCATAAATAATTCTTTTACATATATTACATCCTACACAATTTCCGATAATAGTAAAATTAGTTTGATTATGACATCTATAACACATATCCATTTATTTAAAAAAAAAATTATACATAAATGAATGAACCAATTCATTGTCACAAATGTAAGAAAAAAAACTAAAAATATTAATCCACAAATCGTTGAAATGAAAAATGGATTATATAGAATAGCTACTAAATGTTCAATTTGTAAAACAAATAAAAGTAAAATTTTGAAAAAGAAGTTAAACCTATAATTAAAAAAGAATTAACTAAAAATGAACAAATAATTGAAGCAAATGAAATTCATGCTCCAATTAGAAAGAAATTTCTAAAAAGAAAAATAATTACATTAGGTATTGATGATTTATGGGCAGCAGATTTAATTATAATGAAAAATTATGAAAAAGAAAATGATGGTTATAAATATATGTTAAATGTGATAGATACTTTCTCCAAATATGTTTGGTCAAAACCATTAAAGAAAAAAGATGGAAAAACAGTTTCTAGAGCATTTGAAGAAATAATTAAGGATGCAATTAAAATTAATCATAAATCACCTAATCTTTTACATACAGATAAAGGATTAGAATTTATCAATAAAGAATTTAAAGAAATATTAAATAAATAAATATAATATTAAATTGTATCATACAGAAAATGAAGAAAAATCAAGTATAATAGAAAGGTATAATAGAACACAAAATGAAAAAATGAAAATACAGTTTGAAATTAATAAAAATTATAGATGGATAAATATTTTACCAAAAATTGTTAAAGAATATAATAACTCATATCATTCAACAATTAAAATGAAACCAATTGAAGTAAATAAAAATAATGAAAAGGATTTATTAGATACTGTTTTTAAATATAAACCACCAAAAATAATAACCAAATCAAAATTTAAAATAAATGATAGAGTTAGAATTGGAAATAAAAAATCAACATTTTCTAATAAATATAAAAATAATTGGTCTAGAGAAATATTTATAATTTCTAAAATTAATAATACAAATCCAGTTACTTATAGTATAAAAGATCAAAATAATGAAGATATTATTGGAAATTTTTATGAATATGAATTGAAAAAAACCAATTTGTAAATTTTATTTTATATAAATGGAAAAGATATGTTTAAGGTGTAAATTATATAAAGATATATCTAAATTTTATAAAGACAAAAATACTAAAGATGGGTTATATTATTATTGTAAAGAATGTAAGGATGTGTATTATAAAAAATTATATGATAGTATTAAAGTTATTGAATTAAATGAAAAACAATGTCATAAATGTAAAGAAATTAAAGATATTTCAAATTTTAATAATTATCATTATAGTAAAGATAGAAAAAATACAATTTGTATACAATGTATTAGAGAAATGTTTTTAAAACCACAATTTTGTGAATGTGGAAGAAATATTAAATGGACTAATAATTATTTAAGACATTTAGAAACTAAAATTCATGACAAAAATATAACAAAACTAGAAAATTTAAAAATATGATAAAAAAATGAAGACAAAATTTTACTTGTTTTAAAAAAATTCAAATTTTATTTAAAAAATATGATTTAAACTATAAATTACCTAGTAAAAAGTGGAAATACTTCTTATATTTTTAAGAGTTTTATTTCTAAGTAAAAATTATTTTTAATAAATAAAGAATTTCACCCCTAATAAATGGAACGAACAAATAAAAATATTAATTGTCCTTATTGTAATAAAAATATATTATATAAAAATTATGATAGACATTATAATTCAACTAAACATTTACTAAATAAACAAAAATATGATAATAAAATATTTGAATTAAAACATTGGTGTAAAAATAATAATATATATAATTATAAAAATAAAACTTTAGATGAATTAACAAATATTAAAGAAACATTTGATCTTACAAATTATTCATTATTTAATATAGTAAAATTAAATGAAATTGCAAAAAAATTATCTGTCAGAAATTATGAAAAATTATCTAGAGATGAACTAATTAAAAGATTAAACAAAATTAAAGAAAATCCAAATAATTTAGAATATAGATCATTTAAATATATTCAAAATTTAGCAATTAAAAATAGTATTAAAATTGTTAATAAAACTAGAAAAGAATTGATTGGATTATTAAATGATTATTTTAAAAATAGACCAATTCCAAAAGAAAATATAATAAATATTCAAGAAGCTTCGTCATTAAAAGGATATTTTCAAGATTATATTTTAACAAATTCAAATGATGATTTAGATATTAATGATTATTTAGAAACTCAAAGAAATGAAATAAAAAAATTGATAGAAAAACAAAAATTTAAAAATATTAAAGGACAGATGGCTTTAGAATGTGAATATGAAAGAAAATTAATAAATGGTGAAATTCACAATAGTAATATGTATTTTTGCATAAAAAGTTCAGATATTTTAAATATAGATGATTTTATTGATGATCAATTTAAGAAATTAATAGTTAGAGAACAACTAAATCAACCATCAAAAGGCTCTGGTTGGTCATTAAAAAGATGTGTTGAACTAAATCTAAAATTATCTAAAAATAATTCATTAAATGCTGGATCATATATAGAATTACCAAATGAAATTAAGAATAAAAAATGTTGTGTAAATTTTAAAAATAAAGATGAATATTGTTTTATTTATGCAATTAGATGTGCTATTGATAAACCAAACGAACATGCTGAAAGAGTTAAACAATATCAAAAATATATAAATGATGATATTTTTAAAGGTTTTGATTATCCAATATCATTGAAAGATATTAAATTATTTGAAAAAAGATCATTTGATTCTAAATATAACTATCCATCAATGTCAATAAATATTTATAGAATTGATGAAGATGAAAAAATAGTGCCATTACAAATATCTGAACATTATAATTCAAAACTAGAAATTGATTTATTATATTATAAAATTGGTAATAATTCTCATTATATATTGATTACTGATTTAAGTAAGTTAGTATCTAAGCAATTAACACAAAAAAATAAAAATAAAAAATATATTTGTAGAAGATGTTTGACTCATTTCTACAAAAATAAAGACTTGAATAATCATTTAGAGATATGTAAATCATTAGAACCTTGTAGACCTATAATGCCATTTAAAGGTCAAACTGTAAGTTTTAAAAATTATTATAAAAAGTTTGAACATCCATATGTAATTTATATGGATTTTGAAAGTATATTAGAAAAGATTGATAATTGTAAAAATAATCCAAATTGCTCATATACAAATAAAATTCAAAAACATAAACCATATGGATTTACAATCTATTTAGTATCTAGAGTAACTAATAAAATGTATAAACCTATTTGTTATAGAGCAAAAAATGAAGAGAAATTAATAAATGTACCAAATAAATTATTTGAATATTTAGATGAAATTTCAAAATATATAGCTAAAAAATATAATTCAAAAAATAAAAAGCCTATGAATTTAACTAATGAAGAAGAAATTAATTATCAGAAAACAAATATTTGTCATATTTGTGAAAATAGTGGTTTTGATAATGATAAAAGAATAAAAGTAAGAGATCATTGTCATTTAACAGGAAAATTTAGAGGTGCTGCACATTTAAATTGTAATTTAAATCTAAAATTTCCTCAAAATATTCCTATATTCTGTCATAATAGTTCAAATTATGATACACATTTGTTTATAAAAGAATTAGCTAAAAAATATGGTAAAATTGATTTGTTAGCTAATACAGATGAAAAATATATAAACTATTCAGTAAATTCTGGTTATGGTTATGAATTTGAAGGTGAACTATATTTTAAACCTAGAAAATTTATAAAATTCTCATTTGTAGATACATTTAGATTTATGGCTACATCAATTGAAAAATTAGCTAAAAATCTTAAAGAATTTAAGCATATAAATAAATTTATAAAAGAAAATGATATAATTGACTATGATAATGAAACTTTAAAAATATTAACTTCTAAAGGTGTATTTCCATATGAATTTATTGATAATGTTGAAAAATTAAACTATGATAAAATATTAGAAAAAGATCAATTTTATAGTTGTTTAACTAATGAAAATATAAGTGATGATGATTATAAACATTATATAAAAGTTTGGAATAAATTAAAAGTAAAAACATTAGGTAATTATTCAGATTTATATAATATTCAGGATGTAATATTATTAGCTGATATATTTGAAAATTTTAGATCTGTTTGTTTGAAAAATTATCAATTAGATCCAGCACATTATCTAACATCACCATCATTAGCTTGGGATTCTATGTTAAAATTAACAAAAATTGAACTAGAATTAATAAGTGATTATAATATGTATTTAATGATTGAAAAAGGTATTAGAGGTGGTATTTCACAATGTATAACTAGATATTGTAAAGCAAACAATAATTATACAAAAAATTATGATAAAACAAAACCTGAAAATTATATGTTATATATAGATGCAAATAATCTATATGGATGGGCTTTAAGTCAAAAATTACCTTATAAAGATATAACATGGATGAATCCTAATACATATACATTAAATGAATGGGAAGAAACAATATTAGAATTAGATGAAAATGCTGAATATGGATATATATTAGATGTTGATTTAGAATATCCTATTGAATTACATGATGACCATAAAGATTTACCATTAGCACCTGAACATTATAATAATAAGCTTTGCACAACATTATTTGATAAAAAAGATTATGTTATTCATTCAAGAAACTTAAAATATTATCTACAAAAAGGATTAAAATTAAAGAAAGTTAATAGAGTTATAGCATTTGATCAAGATGATTATATGAAAAAATATATTGAATTAAATACCAAATTAAGATCCAAATCAACATCAGATTTTGAAAAAGACTTTTTTTAAATTGATGAATAATAGTGTTTTTGGAAAAACTATGGAAAATGTTAGAAATAGATGTGATATTAAATTAGGTGATGAAAAGTTTTCATTAAAACAAGCAAAAAAAAACCTAATTTTAAAACATTTAGTATATTTGATAAAGACTGTATTGCTTCACATATGATAAAAGAAAAGGTTAAGTTTGATAAACCAATCTATATAGGATTTTCAGTACTTGATTTATCAAAATTACATATGTATCAATTTTATTATGAAAAATTAAAGAAGTTTGATCCAAATATAAGGTTATTATATATGGATACAGACAGTTATTTTATAGAATTTAAAAAGGATCCATATAAAATTATTAAAGAAAATATTAATGAATTTGATACAAGTGATTATAAGAAAGAACATGAATGCTATAGTGAAAAGAATAAAAAAATAATTGGTAAATTTAAAGATGAGTTAAATGGTGAAATATTAGAAGAATATTGTGGTTTAAGATCAAAATTATATAGTTATGAATTTAATAATAAAAATCCTGTAAAATGTAAAGGTATTAAGAAAAGTGTTGTTGATAAAACATTACATATGGATGATTTTAAGAAATGTTTATTTGATGATCAAGAACAATATAGAGAAATGACTTGTATTAGAAGTTTTAAACATGAACTATATACAATTACAATAAATAAATAAGCTTTAAGTAATAGACATGACAAAAGATTTATTTGTGAAAATAAAATTGATACATTACCTTGGGGGTATAAAAATAATTATAAATAAATGGAAATTTTAATTGTTCCAAAAGAATTAATAAATAATGATTTTGATATAAAATTATATTTATTTAAAACTAAAATATCAAATAAATTTTTAATATATCTTTTTAAATATAAAAATTATTTTGTATATCATTATAAGTTTAATTTTATAATAGAACCATTTATAAATATAATAAAAAATTATGTTAAAGAAAGTTTTAAAGAAAATGATCAAAATTATATTAATAATTTATAACCATATGATATTGAATTTATACTATAATTTTATGTATATTTTTTAATATTTTCTTTAATAAATTTAAATATATTCAATAATTTATTGAATATCTAACATAAAAATATCTATAAATTTTACTTTATTATCATTATAAGTAAGACCCGTCTTTAAGACGGGTCTCAAATTTTTATATAATTTATTATATTTATGAATATTTTTGAATGTTTAAGAAGGGTAACATTTTGTTACCCTTAAGTTGTTATTGTATAATAAGGTTACCTCCTTTAAAAAATTTTAAAATAAATATTCTAATTTATATGGGACCCATTTTGGGTCCTACCTAATTTTAATAAGTTTTGTATGTTTTTCATTATATGATAGGGGGGACAAATTGTCCCCTCTAAAAATATCTATAAATTTTAATCTATCCTTATTGTTTTCTACTTTTTTTATTTTAAAATTAATAAATATAAACCAGATTCATTAATAAACATTGTTTTATTATCTATTTTATTGACGCCCTGTTTTAGGGCATCTGAAAAACATGTTTGTACATCAATTTCTACTGTGTCATAATTTGTGACACCTATAATTTTTATGTAAATTAATTTATCATTATTATGTAAATGTAACTGTTGGTTACACTTGATATATTTTAAGTTTTATATATTTTTCTTTTATATTATCAATTAAAACTTTTCTAGAATTTTTATATTTTAAAATATAACAAATATCTTTTCTTTTAAACCAAGGTTTATTTTGTTTATTAAATACAATTAATTTATTATTAAATATAAAATTATTGTTAATTAAATAAATTATTGTTTTTATTATTTATGTAGATAAATTTTATATTACAAATTTTGTTTTAATCTTAAATATACAATACTTTTAATATTTTCATTATTTATTTGATTTCCATCACTATCTTGAATAGATATTACAATATTTTGAATTTTATTTATATTTTTTAAAGGAATATAATCAATTTCATTTGTTTTTCACTAATTTTTGATCCATATTCAACATTTGGATAAAATGAATATAGAATTTCTGATTCTTTATGTAAATGTGAATGATCTTTATGATTTTCAAAACTAGGATCAACTAAATTACAATGTATTTCAATAACATCAAAAGGTCTAATTTTTGGTAGTTTTATTCCTTTTGTTAATACATTTGGTTCAATCATTTTATCATCTAATCCTAATAAATCAATTATAATTGTTGTTACTATAATTTTAACAGGAGATTTTATTATAATATATGGTCCATCATTTTTCAGTATAAAATCATTTTCATCAAATTTATTAATTTTCTTTTTAAATTCTTTTAAACTATTAATAAAAATATTTTTTATTTCTTCAATTGTATAATTTCCTTTATTTATATCAAAATATTGATCTATAATTTTATCATCTTCATCTTTAATAGAATATCCATAACAGTTTTTATAATCATTTGGTATATTTGATATAAAATTATCTGAATAAAATCCACTTAAACCAATACTATATTTTCTATCTAAATGTATTGGATGTTCTAATCTTAATTCTAGTTTGGATGAATGACCAATTATTTCAAATAATTTCATCTTATTTAAATGGAGAAATTTTTAGAAAACAAAGATAATATAAAATTAGAATCATATGATAAAAATAATAAAAATGATCAACCTATTAGATTATTAATTATAGGAACAAGTGGATCTGGTAAAACTACATTATTATTAAATTTTATTTACAAAAGATTAATTCCATATTCAAATTTATATATTTTTAGTAAATCATTAGAACAACCATCTTATAAATTATTACAAAAAAGATTTAAAAATATAGAATCAAATATTAATAAACAAATTTCTTATTTTTCATGTGATGATATGATTCCACTAAATAAATGTAAACGAAATTCATTAGTAGTTTTTGATGATTGTATTTTAGAAAAACAAGATAAAATTAAAGAATATTTTATAATGGGTAGACATAAAAATATATCATGTATTTATTTATCACAATGTTATTCAAAAGTTGATATGCAATTAATTAGAAATAATTTAAATATGTTATGCATCTTTAAACAAAATGAACATTATATGAAAAAAATATATAATAATTTTGTTGGATCAGATATGAAATTTGATAAATTTAAAACTATTTGTAATGATTGTTGGAAAGAAGACTATGGATTTTTAACTATTAATTTATTGAAAAAATCAAATGATGGAAAATATATGAAAAATTTTTCTGATATTAAATAATGATAATGGCTTGTTGTATGTTTGATTCAATAATTGATAGAATATTTATTTTATTAGTATTATTTATTTCATTAGTATTTATATATTTAATGAAAATTACAGAAATAAAGTAAAATAAATTGTGTTTAACATAATTAGTGTTTATGTTTACATGATTTGTGTTTGTGTTAACATGATTTGTGTTTTGTGTTAACATGATTTGTGTTTTGTGTTAACATGATTTGTTTTTATGTTAACATAATTTGTGTTTGTGTTAACATAATTTGTGTTTTGTGTTAATATGATTTGTGTTTATGTTAACATGATTTGTGTTTATGTTAACATGATTTGTTTTGAACCTAAATTTTTCTTTGTAATAAATGGATAAAATATCTGTTAATGAAGCTAAAAAATTAGATGATATTGAGAAAAAATTAATAAAAGAATTTAAAAATCAAATTAAAATTGAAGATAATTATGAAAAAATTAAACAAAAAGCATATGAACCTATAACATCAGCAATTGGTAAAGTTGAAAATAAAATTGGTGAAGTCTTAAATGAAAATAAAAACCTTATGGAATTGGTACCTATTGTTAATAATTTTGCCAATATATCAATACCAGAAACTGAAGAACTAAATTTACCTTCAAGTACTCCATTTAGACCAATCAGACAACCAATAATTCAAGAAGAATCGACATTTATTGACCCAAATTTAATTTCACCTCAAACATTAGATAAAATTATTGGTCCATTAGCACAAAAATATTTACCAAGAACAAAAGATGATAAATTTGGTTTATATTGGAATAAACATAAAAAATCATTTATGATTGGTGATAAAATAACTGTAATTGATAATGATGATTTAATAATTGATGATAAAAAATATAATGGAACACATGGATTATGGAGATTGTTAACTTATGAAAAGAAACCAGATAATAATTTATATACACAAGATGATTTAAATAATTATTCAAAAATTTTATGGGAAACTAATTCAATTTATAAAAATAATGATCCAAATAGTAAGAAACCAAAATCTAGTAAAGGTGATAAATATATTAATTTAATTAAACATATTTGGGAATTAAAAGGTGAAATTGAAGGTTCAGGAATCAGACAATATACAGAAAATAAAATTGAATATAGATTTATAGATGATTTAAATAAATTAGATAATATTATTAATTATATACATGCACAAGAAAAAGCTGGCAATAATAATTTTTTAAATGAAAAGAAAGCAATTAAAGACTTTATATCAAATAAATTAGATGAATTAATTGAAAAACCTGAAGGAATTAAGTATTTAAAAAGAATTTTGGCAAATATTTCATCACCATTATTAAAAGATGGATCAGGTATTTTAAATAATGTTATAAATAATTTACCTTTTGAATTACATGTACCTGGTTATCAATATCTAGAGCCTGGAACTAAATTAAATAAAAGAGTAAAAAGAGGTGATCCTGGAATAAATGATTTAGATAAAGCTGCTAAAGAACATGATTTATTTTATAGAGATCATAAAGATACAAAATCTAGAAATGAAATAGCTGATAAAATTTTACAAGATAAAGCATGGGATATAGTAACATCAAATGATCATGGAATTGGTGAAAGATTAATTGCATTACCAACATCAGGTGCTATGTGGATGAAAAGAAAATTTGGTATGGGTTTAGAAGTAGGATTAAAATTTTAATAAAATTAATTATATTAATCTATATTATAAAAAACTATAAATTTTTTTCTTAATAAATGGAAAAAACAAATATAAACTTGACAGATAATCAAAAATCAAAAATAAAATTAGCATTTAAAAATAAAAAATCAGTTATAATTCAATTTAATATTGATCAATTTAATGAAAATGGAAAAGATATTATATTATTATCTAAAAGACAAATTAATAAACTAAATAAACATAAAAAATTAAATAAAGGATTAAGATTTGAATTTTCATATAAGCAATTAAAAGAAATAAAAAATGGTGGATTACTAAAAGAAATTTTAGATTTTGCTGATAATATACCTATAGTTAAAAATTATACACTAAATGTTAGAAAGGGAGCAAAAGTAGTAAAAGAATCTATAATTCCTAAATTTAGAAATTTTGTTGATTGGTTAGATCATGAATTAAAAAATGTAGAAGGATCTGGTTTAGATAAAAAAACATTAAAATATATGAAACAAAATTATAAAAAAATTTTGAACCACTAACATTAGGTGAATTAGAAAAATTGTGTAAAAATATAAAATATTTTAGAGGTGTATTTATGAGAGATATATTACCTAATAAAGTTAATAAATTTGAATGTGGAATTATAAATTTAGATTCATTTGATGGAAATGGACCTCATTGGGTTTGTTATTATAAAAAAGATAAAATTAAATATTATTTTGATTCATATGGAAATATAGTTAATAAACCACCAATAGAATTAGTTAAATATTTAGGAAAAGATAATATATTTTATAATGATAATCAAATTCAAAATTATAATGATCCACCAATTTGTGGTCATTTATGTATTTTTATATTAAATGAATTAAATAATAATAAAAAATTTGATAATATAATAAATAAATTAATCCTTAATAAATATGGATTCACAAAATATATTTGATCTGTTTGGAAGACAGAAAAAACATCCAATTAATATTAAAGAAGATTATATAAATTCTAAATTAAATATATTTTTTAATAATTTTAGTAAAAGTTTTAAAAGTCATGCAAAAAAGACTGAAAATCTAGTAAATGCTATTGGTTTATCAAAAAATTATATAAGTATTAATGGTAAAAGAATTGTTAATGTTAAACCAAGTATAAATAAATATGATGTTGTAATAAAATCAGAATTAGATGAAGTTTTAGATTCAATTATTAAAATT
Source organism: Neoaliturus tenellus (assembly GCA_030545055.2). NCBI lineage: Eukaryota > Metazoa > Arthropoda > Insecta > Hemiptera > Cicadellidae > Neoaliturus > Neoaliturus tenellus. The sequence continues at coordinate 42,702,696 of CM061532.1, read as the reverse complement.
GGTAATGATCATTCAGAAACTAAAAAGGATTTAAATAAAATTACAGACTTTTTAATTAATATTGGAAAATATGTTGAAAATTTAGAAGAAAAATTAGAAAAAGAACTAAAATTTCTATTTGATGGAGTCAATGAATCCATAAAAGAATTAAATGCTGAAATAATACTAATTAAAGATGATAAAGATAAATTACAATAATTATTTTATATAAATGGAGTTGATTTATTGTCTTAAATGTAAACAAAAAACTAATTCTAAAGATATTCAGATAATAAAATTGAAAAATATAAATGTAATTAAATCAAAATGTTGTATTTGTAATTCAAAGAAAAGTTGTTTTACAAAATTTTCTCCCTAATAAATGGCTCTATACAGTTCATTTGATTTATTCATTATCAGAAACCAAAATCAATTAAACAAAGATGATTGGGATGATATTTCTGAAAAATATGAGTTGAGTATTAATATGATGAGATTGTTTCAAAATAAATTAAATTGGCAAAAAATTGCTCAACATCAAAATTTACCTATAGATTTTATTACTGAATTCATAAATTATCAATTAAAAGATTATATTGATTTGATTTGTAAATATCAAGATTTAACTGAATATTTCATTCATGATTATGCATTTACATTAAATTGGGAATTAATTTTAGAACATCAAAAAATATCAGCAAAATTTGTACTTGATCATGCTACTGAAATTGAATATTTTAAAAGTAAAAATGAAATTGATACATAAAAATTATAAAATTTGACATCATAAAATTATAAAAATTTTACTTGTTTTAAAAAAGCTTTTGATTTAAAAAATTTATCCTTAATAAATGGCTGATTACAAAAAATATGTAAATGATATTGAAAGAGCTGAATACAAAAATTTCTATCCATTATCTAAATTACATTTAAATGAACCTAATAAAAAAACTGAATTTAATATAGATTTTGGAGATGGATTTTGTACTTCTAAATTTCAATTTTATATATCTGGTAAATTGACTAAATCTGATGGAAATGCATATGATAATGGTGCTAATATAAAATTAATTGATAATTTTGTTCCATTTTTATTTTCAAAAATTGAAGTTAGAAAACATAATAAATTGATTGATGAAATTGAATATCCTGGTCTATTAAGTACAATTAAAGGTACTATAACTTATTCAAAATCAGAAATAAATCAGATAAATAATGGTTTTGAATCAAATTTTAAAAATAAATTTGAAGCAATTGGTAATTTATCTCATTTTGGATTAGGATTTTTTGAAAATGTAAATATTCCAATATACAAAGGAGGTTTTAATATAACATTTATTAGATCAGAAGATAATGATGCAATTTTTAGATGGAAAACTAAAAAGGCTGATGGATCTTATGATAATGCTACATTACCAACTGAAGGTAAAATAACAATTGATGAATTTTTTATTAGAGTTCCTATAATTGAATACAAAACAACAAGTAAAATTCAATTAATTAATGAACTAAGCAAATTTGAAAAAGTAAATTTTCATTTTAATCATTGGCAATGCATTGAACAAAAAATATTACAGGAAAGAATTTAAGTTTTGATATAACAAATATCTGTAGAAATATTTATAATCCAAAATTTATTATAATTGGATTTCAAAAATCAAGAACAAATGATCAGTTATTTGATACTTCTAAATTTGATAGTATGTATGTAAAAAATATAAGAGTAAAACTAAATGGTCATTATTACCCTGATGAATTGGAAAATTTCGATATAAACGATGAAAAATTTAGAATTATGTATGAAATGTATCAAGATTACAAAAAAGTTTATTATATTAGTAGTAAAATGTATTATAGTCCAACAGAATTTCTAGAAAATAGACCAATTTATGTAATTGATACTACAAAAAATCCAACAAATATTTCAAGTTCAAAAAATGATATTATTATTAATGCAGATTTTGATTATGATATAGTAGCTACTAGTAAAACAAATTGTTATATTATTATTGTATCTGAAAAATTACTTGAATATAATATAATCAAAAATGATATTACTGAAATTAATTAGAATGAATTATTACTATTTTAGTCAAATTTATTGAAAAAATACTACTAAAATTTTAAATTACCTTATGAAAAGTCGACTATTAATTTTATTGAAAAAATACTTATAAAATGTGATAATTTTACTTGTTTTTAAAAAAATTTTATTTTGTAGAAAATTTAGGCATATTTGTTAAAAATTTCATTAAAATTGCATATTTTTTAAGACAATTTGACAAAAGCTGAAAATTGGCCAAAAAATGGCAAAAATATTGCATAATTGTATTAAAAAACTGTGAAATTTGTTTGATTTTTGATTGTCTCCAAAAGTGTCCTAGAAGTAACATGATACTATCTACATATATATATATATATATATATATATATATATATGTATATATATATATACACGAGGTGGCCCGTGCGCAAATTGCGCATTTTATGATTCTGTATGAGTGAAACTCACCTACAGTACGTGAATGTTGATTATGAAGTGACAGAGATCTATTTTTGTTTACTATCTGGCTTTTAAAATTTATCTGAAGGTAATCAGCTGTTAAATTACAATTCACATTAAAGAACATGCAATAAAAGTTGGTCAACATTTTAAAGCGCCCTCTAGAAATAAATCAAAGGCGAGGGGGGCGAAGCCCGAATCAATATGACCTTTTTAATTACGATTCGTCACTGCGGTATATCCTAAGCTTTAAAATGACCCCTCAATCATAAAAATCGGTTCAGTAGGTCGAGAGAAAAAGGGACGTAACAGACGAAACCCTTATAGAAATAAGAAGATAGATTTTAAAGACTATTATTTTTGTTCTCTGGGCGCCCTAAAATGGAAAAGTAACATGGTCCCTGGCTTAGGTCTTACCATGAGACCTACGGTAATAACTTATTCCCTATGGGAAATTCGCTAAAAACAAAATGACAATTATATGCACAACTAAAGTGTTTCCTCTCTGGTGAAAACTTTATGAAATGTGTGTGGCGGTTTCCGCACTTCAAGTTGTAGTTGGTTAAGCACATTTATTCAGTGTTCATTTATATAAAACTATGTACGGATAAGTATGTTCACAGTTATATATTTGTAGCCTATAATTTTTCTCTGCTCACACAATTTCACTTTTGATTAGGCTTACGCACCATGGTTAATGTTAGATGTAATCACGAAGTTAGTAATTAATTGTTACTAACAGTTATCACTAAATACCCCCGTCGCAGCCGACCTGTCTAAATATTTAGAATCAGCTAAATTTGAATCTGAAATTTTTTTTAGTAATTAGATATTAGGTGCAATATCTAATTACTGGGTGCCATGAACACCCCTGTCGTATGGTGCATGATAGGATACTGCAAGGCATTTAGAGCGTCTCATAACTAAGAAAACAGAACTAATATTTCCTTTTTTTACAGGAGCTCCATGTCTGAGTTTTGACATCATAAAAGATAGTTTTGGAAACAACAGAGAGGACTACCCGTTGACTGCACATCTAGTATCTGGCACTCAAGCAGACAGACCGAACAACAACAGTGTTATAGTTATGAAGGTAGATAAGTTTACTTAATGTCAATGCACTCTTGGGAGGCCTAAAAAGTACTTTGTTTGCTATTGAAGCCACTAGTTTTTATATGTTATTTTAAACCGGGATCATAAATCTAAAATGAGTATTTAATAAACACAGTGTGAAAATTACACGATTCTAATTTAACGGTTTCTAAGTTACGATTCCCAAAAGGCAATCATGTCTGCGAAGATCTCTTTTAATGCTTCTCCATTCGCAGCCCTGACATCAGCATGCCACATGTAATGAGCCAGTTCACAACGCGCTGCGGCAGTTAGGATGGGTATTTTATTACTCAGAAATACTTTCCAAGGTCATTCACAGTTAAAAAGCGCAAGGACTAAGTTAATTCATTTGGCAGATCAACTGTGACTGTGGAACAGTAGAAGTATGTACCAGTCAATCAACTAATTTCAGCCTATTTTAAAGCTTTCTAAAGAGCTGGAAATATGACTCATGCCTTTGAGAGGATTTGTTTTGATTTAAGGAAAGTATTTAGGACACATTAAGCAATAAAACACCTAAACTAACCGCCCCATCATCCTGTCAACAAGTGGCATCCGTAAGGTATAGCGAACAAGTACTACATTGTCTGAAATGTTTGGGTGGTAGGTAGTTAGCATTTCAAGTTTTAAGGAATAAGCCTAGGTACATACGATGACACTTTTAATGTCTATCTAAAAGTTATATTATTTGTTAATGCTACCAATTTATAAATATCATTATAATTTTTAGTTGTTTCAACTTATAAGTTTTAGTCAATTAATAGTTATTTATTCAACAAGTGAGCAAAGTGCCACTTTGCTGCACTTGAAGAAAATGTTTACAGAATAATTTCTCTTGAGTGCAGTGAAGGCACTTTGAGGAAGAGTTGCATGTTAAATTTGTCCTATGACTGCCAAAAATTTATTATACAGGGTGTTTCATAACTCCCTACTAATATTTTAGGGGATTGTTTCTGGGTTAGAAACATATCTAAATAATATCATATTTAAATTGTCCGGAAGTCTTTAGTTACTCACACAGCCGCCATTTAGTTTTTTTTTTTTCACTTTATAATTTTTATTTCCGTAACGGATGGTTGTATTTAAATCATATTTGGTATGAGTCTTTATCATACCAATGTACATTTTCAGGAAAAATTTTTTTTTACACTGTATATTTTCAAAATGGCGGCCATTTTAAATTTTCAAACTCAAATATCTCAAAATCTGTAAATTTTATAAAAATTTTATAAGACACAAAAAAGTTGACAAATTTAATTATCTAACCATTAGTACCAATTTTATAAAATTTACAGATTTTGAGATATTTGAGATTGAAAATTTAAAATGGCCGCCATTTTGAAAATTTACAGTGGAAAAAAATAATTATTTCCCGAAAATGTACATTGGTATGATAAAGACTCATACCAAATATGATTTAAATACAACCATCCGTTACGGAAATAAAAATTATAAAGTGAAAAAAACAAAATGGCGGCTGTGTGACTAACTAAAGACGTCCGGACAATTTAAATGTGATATTTAGATATGTTTCTAACCCAGAAACAATCCCCTAAAATATTGGTAGGGAGTTCTGAAACACCCTGTATAGGCCTCAGTATAAATATTTAATACTTATGATGACCAACCAAATGCCGTTTGACACCAAACTGTGGGCGCAGCAATGCTAACTTAAAAACAATTGTCCATAAGTCATCAGTCTTTAGGAATTATACTTTAATTTACATAAAATAAATATATTTAAAAATGATATATATTTTCAACTGTTGTTAATATATTGAAACGGTGTCAAATTTCAGACAGACATAGGAAATAACCCCGTCGCAGCAGACCTGCGTACTCAGCGAATTTCCAAATAAGTAGTGTTAATTATGACTAGATAAACCTGTAAACCAAATATCATCACAAGCACATAAATAGGGAAATAAATGTCTATTCTCCTCATGATAAATGTAGGGAAAGAGTATGCAGGTATGCTGCCATGGGGAACACTAAAAGTAGGTTTATAGCATATAAAAATTATTTCTACCATATGAAGCCATATACTAAGTTTCATCAATCCATTGCTAAAGGAGTTTGCCTATTTTCCATATGATTAACATGGAAAAAGAGTATGCAGGTTTGCTGCCATGATAAGCACAAAAACCAAGATTTTTAACCATTAATGGATGAATCTCAACCAAATGAAGCTGAATACCAAGTTTCATCCAAAAACATTGGTTAATAAGTGAAATATTAATACATCCTTATTCTTCATAAGATTAACATTGGAGCTTCAAAATACAATGTACTGTCTTTAGACTTTTTAATATCTCGGTAACCAATGGAGATAGAGCAAAGCTTCAAAATACTAAATTGTGTATTTTTTTTGAGCTAAATCCAATAGTCAAAATAAAAATTCAAAAGTTTTAAAAATTACATATGAAAAATGCAAAAACCCTATTTTTGGGTACAAAACCCCCCAAAACTACCCCTTTCGATAGGTCGATATGTCTGGTTTACGAACTCATCCGAATAAACGTAGGATTACACATCTCTACCAAATTTGGTGTTGATCAGACCGTTTTTATGAGAGTTATCGTGCCTAGGGACATATATATATATAAAATTTAATGACTATTATTTTTGGTCTCTGGGCACCTAAAAACGAAAAAGTAACATGGTCCCTGGCTTAGGTCTTACCATGAGACCTACGTTAATAGCTTATTCCCTATGGGAAATTCGCTAAAATAGATAGGAAAATGTTACTAGGCCTCAACAAGATTACTTAAATTATGACATTCAAGATTATTTTCATCATAAAATCAAATCAAAATATCCTTTATTCAATATTTACATAAATGAATGCAATTGAATAGAGTCAATACAAAAAGATCAATATCAATAATACATCAGTAATTTGTAGACCGGCCATGATTCTTATTGCTTTTTTTGTTTAATGAGAATTGTATCCAGGTTTTGCTTGGATGTAGCTCCATAAATGCTTGTTCCATAGTATAAATGTGATTGAATTAAAGAATGGTATATAGTTTTTAAAATGTCAAAATCACACAGCTTTGACATCAGCTGCCATAATGAATAAATTCCTGGTGACATTTTACTTACTACGTTTTCAACTTCTTTCGGCCAGGATAAATTTTCATCAATGGTTAGACCTAAAAACTTTGCTTCATTTGTTTTAACTATAATTTCATTATTAATTTTTATTTTTGAGTTAAAATGAATTTGTTTTGCTTGGTGAAGAATGCTATTAAGTTTGATTTTTGTGCATTTGATAGTAGATTTTTTTGATCTAGAAAGAGTTTTTATGTTTGCTAAATTTTAGTTGGAATATTCTTTTATGCTATTACAGGAATTACCTTTAACACTTTGAACCCTGAACCCGAGTATAGCTCGCGGCATAGCGTATGTCACTGCGAACGAAGCCCGAGTATAGGTCGGGCCTCGAAATAAAATTTCATAGCAACCTGTATTCGGCTTATATGCGCTATTCGTTGCTACGGAACGCTTCCTTGATCATCTGGCATTGATTATAGTATCCTCAAGTCTCACAAAAAGCCATCTGTTTTGTAGCAGAAAAATAAATCCAAATGCCTGCAGCCGATGTTTTGCATCGCCGGCTGACGACGCAGTGTTGTTGTCTGCAATAATGGCTGACTTTGTTTACGTTCATTTTCGTGTCAAATAAAGTGTAGTTTTACTGTTATTATAAGTGTTTAGACTGTGAATTAGCTTTTAGATTTTATTTAGCAAAGTAAATATTAAACTATGTTCTAAATATAAGTGTACGCACCGTCGCAATTTTTATTTTCTTCAATTTTTATGGTAAATTTTATGTGGAATCCTAAATTTTTTTTTGTATTGAAATTTTATTAAAATTTATATCATTAGAAAGATTATATTTTTCTCTTTATTTTGATATATAATTTATATGGGTAAAAAATATGTATAGCAAGTTACGAATTTTAATTTTAACCCCAAAATTGGCCAGTAACGCACTTATAACGGCAAATCAGCGCCCAGGGTTGAAAATGTTAATTATTAGATTAGTGTCACCCTCATAGAGACACACAGAACCTGTGTTTATCAACTGAGGCAAACCCCCCATATAGCATAAAAATAACAATGGCCCTAATACAGACCCCTGAGGCACTCCATACTTAACTAATTGAGACACAACTATATTTCCTTAAGTAATTAAAAAATTTGCCTTCTATATGTTCTATTTCCACATATTTGCTGCCTTTTGTTCAGGTAGGAGGAAAACCAAGCAGACTCCTTTCCTTTCACACCCAGTCATATCAACTTTTAAACTAGGACACAATGGGAGACCCTGTCAAAGGCTCTGGAAAGATCAAGGAAAATGCCTATAACTCTTTCTCTCTCATCGATCGAGTCAATTATACTTTTAACAAATTCCACTCCCGCCTTCGTGGTTGACCTTCCAGGCCTAAATCCATTGTGTTCATTATCTAATAAATTGTTTAATTCCAAGTATTTCCAAAGTTCATTATGTACAATGATTTCAAACATTTTAGAAAAAACGGGGAGTAAAGAAATTGGTCGGTAACAAGAAACATCTTTTACATCCCCTTTCTTGAAAATGGGAATTACTTTTGAAATTTTTAGTTGATTTGGGGAAATTTCAGAAACAAAAGATGAATTTACAGGGTGAGCCAATGGTTTAAGAATGCACGTGCTTGTTCGTTTGATTGAAGCCATAGGGATATCATCAACCCCAGAAGAATACTTGTTTTCCAAAGACGTTATAATTTTCTGCACGTCTTGTTCATTGACTGACTTAAAAAAAAAAAAAAAAAATGGGTGCATTAGATTGGATGAGTTGGAATTCAAGGTAACAGTATAACACATTATTGTTATGTAAGAAAAATATCTAGATCAATGGTCTGGATAATCAGAATGAGTTTGGATATGGTAGAACTAAAAAATCAAGAGTTTAATGTATCATGTATTTTTTTTCTATTATCACTAAACAAGGCAGGTTTACATGGTTTATACTTCTGTTTACAGTTATCCAACATGCACAAAACACAAAAAAACGATGAAGAATCAGACTCGGATAGTGGCGAAGAGAGTGATGAAGAAGGAATTGAAAAACCAAAAATGGAATCTATTTCAATCAAACATCATGGAAGTGTCAACAGAATTAGGGTGAGTAGAGAACAATTCCTAGCTTACCCTAGCTCAGATGTTTCATTTATGACTTGCTAACAGCCCGTCAAAAATGACTGGTAATATGTATAATGATTATTTATGAATGTTACAATACTCATGTTTTATAAGTTTGAATGGCCTATGAATTTAGTTTACAGTATTAAAAAACCTACTGTGAAATGGCAAAAAGAGTGCAGACATCTACAAATATAAAAAATATGTACCATTGGCCTTCTTTTTTTTAATCACTTTTTATCTAGAAGCTTAGATCATTTATTTGGCTTTATTTTTGTTTAAAAACTGTCAATGAAAGGAGTATGAAGCAGCACAACTAATAACTTAAACTGCTAATAAGGCCCACAGTTCTTAGATAATAATGATATTAATTATAAGAAAGCCAGAGAGAACAAAGGATGACGTACGTAATGACATAAACTTCCCCCCAAGTAATGTAATGTTATGCATCCGGCGAGTGTCATGGTAATTGATTCAAGAGATAATACTTTCTAGCAAAATATACTAAACCTAAACCAAGTATCACACAAAAACGAAGTATGGATAATTTGTTGTCAATTATCTGTTGGATGCGACATCCGTCGACTGTATGGATGTTTCGGAATCGCTCGCCAAGCGATTTTTGCCTCGCATCCACATGGACATTTTCCCGGCGCATGTGCGTCACTCCACTCAGCCACAGACAACGGTGTCTGATGGCAAGCCAACTACCTGACGTGGTCAGTTTTGTATCCATTCTCACAAGTTTGTGCTGGCAGTGGATTTAAAATAGGCCTACCTCCGTTTGCTATTGTGGTGGAGGTTTAATTATTTAACAGCTCATTGAACACCGGCCGACATCCCCCCCCCCCTATCGGTACGATTTCCCCCACAAACCCCAAACCCTTTAAGTTCCATCAATATTCATCACCCTATCAGCCAACTATTCCAAGTAAACCAAGAAGTACCGATTTACCAACCATTATTGTCATCAGACAACCCAACCCAGTACCCTTTAGCTTAATCTTGGCCCTAGTAAATTTTATGGAAGTGTTAATCCAATGTTAAAAGTTGTTTAAAATACAGTAGGTACAGTATTGTAAATCACTGTTTTACAACAGTGACATGTTTTTTTTTTTTTTTTTTTTTACCCTTCCTTGTTATGTTTTTTTTTTAACATTTCAATACTGCCATACAGAATAAAATTAGAATGAATTAGATTTTTTAGACAAAAGAACTCTAATTTTTATTATGTCTCCTATAGCTCATTTATCCTTTCTGGTTCTTGTCCTATACTATGAAAGATTTTGCTGCATACAAGTTTAGTTTTGCTGCTTTCAGTGAACGGTTAATAGATCAAGGTACAATAGTGTAATAACTTATTATGGTGTATAGTTTATTTTTACTTAACTGCCAATTAATTTAGGTTATTTCTATCACTTCTTATCAACACCCATGTAAACAACATGTTATTTGGAAAATAGTTTACCGTCCTCCTCGCGCTAGGATCTCATTATCACTGTCACTTTTATTCCAGGAGTCAATCTATTAGAACGTTGTGTGATTAATATATTATTAAATAGGCATAAGGTCCGTTTGTGCCAGGTTTTGCCAGGTATCTTCCCTTAATCCCTGTAATCCCAGATTTTGTAGATGAATGAATTTTTTCCAATACAACTCCATTTAAGGCCATTTCACACCGACTACCGCTACCGGCTACCGCTACCGCTGGCGGTACTTTTTAAAGATCGCTCACCGTGTTATCATATGGGACAGTTCATACCGGACTACCGCACGCCCGCGGTAGTGCCGGTAGTACCGCTCCTCGAGCGATTTTGTACCGCTACCGGCGCGGTAGTTTTGGCTCGCGCATGCGCAGAACGCCAGCCTGTCGACTGCAACCGTCTCGCGCCACCAGAAACTCCCGCCTCCCGCGCAGACGCGGTAGTTTTGGTGTGAAATGGCTCACGGAAACGTCCGCTACCGCGCCAGTAGCGGTAGCCGGTAGCGGTAGGCGGTGTGAAATGGCCTTTATCTTTGCTATATTCATGGGTCCCACTCATAGATCTATAGTCTAAGTAAAGTTAGGCAGAAAAATGTTGTTTACTTTATCTTAAAAAATAATGGCTGATACTTTGTCCCAATTCTTTTTATAACAAAATCTAATATCTAGTTTTTATGATCCCAATTTTCCGTTGATATCCATGAACAATTTCAAGTATATTACTTGTTTATTACTGGTAAAGTCGTTAGAAATTACACTCATCTTTTTAGAACTATATTTGGAACCCCAATGTAAGTATTGAGATTTAAGCTTGTTTAATCCTTGTACATTGTGACATTTTCATCTAACACTTGTCAATACCTCTTAAATTACTTTGGGTCAAGGAAATCCCATAGAAATTAGAGAACCTATAAAGGCAAAGATTCTTCCAGAAGCCATGTTTTGCTCAGCGCTTTAGACTTTTAAGTAAAACATTTCAAATATAAATATTTTAGTAACACTAATAACTTAATTGCGCAGGTGACTCAACGTGGTGATGCGGTGCTGTGCGGGGTGTGGTCTGAGCAAGGCAAGGTGACTATTTTGGACCTTAAATCTCAGTTGGCAGCCTTGGAGGATATGACAGAGGCTGCGATAAGAAGGAAAGCCGAACCAATCCGACCATTGTATGTGTTTACAGGCCATCAAACTGAGGGTTACGGCATCGCTTGGTGTCCTACTCAACCAGGTAGGTTTCAGGTGCATGAATTATCCTCAATTCATATCGCTTAATAAGGTATCTTGATTGATTCAGTGTTAACATTTAAAAATTTTTTTAAAAAGAGCCTATATTCTTATACATATAGTTTTTTCACCAGGTTCCAGTAACATGTTAAATCCAACAAGTAGTAGCAAAATAAAAATGCCTTTAGATTTCTGTGTTGTTTTTTTGCAAGGATTATTCTGAAGAAGTGTGTTGCCTGCCAAGCTGGTCAACGGTTATCAATTCTGTCAACTGACCTAATATTACCATACTTCTTTCAAGAACGAAAAGATTTAAAGTATTACAGTAAAACATTGGGTTTTTTTAATTCATTATGAATTCAACACATATTCTTTACAAATTTCAAACCCTAATCATAGTTTTTTTAGCTATTAACTTTATCAAAGTAATCCTTTCATGGCATTCAAGGTGTTTTGTGCATTAGCAAACCAACCACTAGATCATCAACTGTGGTTTACATAGGTTATTTTGTACATTTTTATTGCTTGTTTGCCCTGATGTATGAAATGAAAAATTTATTCTCTCTTATATCTTAGGAGATAACCATTAAATTACTGCAATAAAATTTTTGAACATCAGAATTAATCACAATTTTAATTCATTTCAACTGATCTCCCCCCTATCTGTATTATGTTGTTATGTAAGGAATGAATCAGTTGTTTTACCGCAGTATTAACCTGTTGTCATGTGTGGTGGCAGGTGTGCTGGCGACGGGCGACTGCCGCCGCCACATTCACGTGTGGAAGCCAGCGGACAGTGGCTCCAGTTGGGTCGTGGACCAGCGACCCCTGGTCGGCCACACCGCCTCCGTCGAGGACCTCTGCTGGTCACCCAACGAGCCTTTTGTCCTCGCCTCCTGCTCCGTTGACAAAACGTCAGTGGCTGTGTTATATTTGTTGTCTGATTTAAATCTTAGTTTCACAATAAGGTAGATTATTGATGTAAATGCATTTGAAAAGTTCAATTAGATTTTTGTACTCAAGTTTCTTGGCTCATGAAAAAAAATTTCACTGTTTTTGCTCACAGGATCCGAATATGGGACACCCGGGAGCCGCCGACAAAGGCGTGCAAGCTGACGGTGGAGGCGCACACCAGCGACGTCAACGTCATCAGCTGGAACGAGAAGGAACCTCTGATCGCCTCCGGGGGAGATGATGGCTTCCTGCACATCTGGGACCTGCGCAACTTCCAGGTTAAATAATATTGCCTGAGGCACAATAGAGACTGTATCTCATGTGCACGTCGAAGTATGAATGAATCCAAACTTTTTTTTAATCTGCACATTGATAACATCAAAGCCAGACACCTTAAAAATTGTGTTGAATCTACTAGTTGAAAATAACCGATTCACTTGTTCACTTGCCCTAGTAATAATTGTAACTAGGCCTAGTTAAGATTGTTAAAACCATACAAACTAGTGGTTTTATTGATGGCTGAAAATCTTAATCCAAGAAACAAACAAAAAACCATTGTCAAGTTTCAATCAATTGCTTCAGAATATCATGCAAAAAAATCAAAATTAATATCAACCTGTAATTATTGTAATAACCTGTTAATAACCGTATCTATACTTATTTAATACGCTAAGGGTTTTTTTGTCTAGAGAACTCCTCCTACAATTCCCAACCAATTTTTAAGTTTTTGGTGTCGTTGGATAGGGCTTAGTCTGAAGTTGTTTCCATCAAAAATTAATGAAAATCAGACATAAAATAAGGGCGCTATCCACAAATTAAATTTGAAATTTTCCCATTAGAATAACATTGAGATTGGTTTGAGCATTTTAAACATCTGTTAACGTACAGTTGTAGTTTTTGGTGATCACTGATATTCACAATATTGAATTGGTCGGATTTCATTGATCTAGAACTAAATGTAACTTTTGTATTGTGTAAATAAATTGCTCGATGTTGAGCAACACGTGCACTAGTAATAGCTAAACGTGTAAATAACTTAAGTAGACTTTGTTTTGACTAGATTGTTTTTTGTCATACTTAATGCTTCATCACTTATAAACATAGGCCTATCTCTTGAATGTTTTTATCTTTGTGGTTAAATATTTCATCATCAAGTGTTGAATTGTAGAAGATTTACATTATATTTTGATAAGTCAGATGTACCATCATAAGTGTCCCATCATATGAATGTAAGGTGCTGTATTTCTCTCCCTCGGTGTGAAACTCATTTTGGACATATAGTTTGCTCTGCTCACTCCCCACAAGGACAAGGTCATTCATTCACTTTGCTCAGTCACTTTCTGGACCGTTTGCTATACTCATTTTTCTTTCAGTTCAGTAATCAACACCATAACACTCAAAAAAATATTAGGTTAATTTACTTTGTACGTTATTGTCATTTAGTAAAAGACCATTTCAAAATATGATAACGAAACATTTAACATCGTTATTTCATAAAGATGATTAACAATAAACTTTGATGATCAAATGCTGAGAGTTTACAGCCACTTTAACACCATTTCTTAAGGAATTTTACCAGTCAACTTATTTTGATTGAAGCGGAATTCGCTCTAATGATGTTTTAGGTGTTTTCACTGTTCTTGCAAAACCAGGTGGTTTTATTTTTTCCCCATTCTTCTTGTTTTGAATGCGTAAACTCATTTTAACAATGTGTTTTAGCTTTGAACTGTGTCATTTCGACTATCTTAAAGTTCTGAATAAAGACACACTTTGTTGTAATAATAAAATTTACAATTCAGGGTTGCCACAGACATTAAAAGTCAGGAATAGTCAGGATTTTTGGGTAGTGGTCAGGAAAAGTCAGGAAAATGTTTGAAAAAATGCCAAAAGTCAGGAAAAAATAGGAAAAAAGTGCCAAGAGTCAGGAAAATTTGTATTGGCACAAACCGAGTGTCTCGATTTTTGATTGCCCCCAAATTAGAAGTACTAATCAATGGGTCACCTATTTTACCTACTTTAGTTAATCTATATTATTGTGTTTTTATTGTTATAATGTTAGTTTTTACATAATCATGGTAAAACTTTGTTTTATTTTTAGCAATAACTTTTTAAAGAGACCTTTCATTTGGATGTATTTCAGTATGAAAGTGTAGGACAGCATTCTTCAAGTTAAGTTCAAAAACCAGGTTGTTCGAAATATGGGAACAGGGGTTATGGGGTTTTAAAAGGGTTAAAATAAGGTTTTTTTATCTTTCACCCTTAATTTTTTTAATTCATAAATGTTTAAAGAGACCATTCCAAAGAACTTTAAAAACAAATAATTTAGTATTTTTAATAATTTTCTTAGATTTACTGATTACAGAAAAAATTTTAAAAAAAGTTTTCACCGTTATTCTTATGGGAAACCATTAAATCTTGTATATCGTTAAGTTTTTTTAACATTCCTCTATCAAATTTGGTATATATCTTCATTTAATTATGAGGAATTAATATTTGGCCAAACTTTTTCATGGCTGCAAACCTATATATTAAATTCCATGGTGTTTTAATAGAAATAAATGTTTAATGGGAGAGAGAAAGATAGAGCGGGTTGTCTTGACGTAATCAGTGGACCAGCTGATTTCCTACATTTGTCAAATTAATTTTTATATTTTGATATTTATAAACAGATAAACGTATGACGTATAGGCCTAATTAATTATATACTTTAAATGTAACTGAAATATTTTATATTTTCTGGTATGGATTATCTAATAATTATATTTAAAGATAACTCCAATGGTTTACTAAGTTATATCCCCGTATAAGTTATGTTTAGTTCCCAGCTATTGGAAATTCACTGACTATGCAGGTCTGCTGCGACGGGGGCATTTTCAATAAAAAGATGAGCGATGGGCAATGGATGGGGATGGAGGAGGTTGAATTTTAAAAATAAGTCTATTTGGAAAACCCCGCGGTTCCAAAAAGTCAAGAAAAATCACTGAGATTGGTCAGTAAAAGTCAGGAAAAGTCAGGAAAAAAGGACTCAAAAATTCTGTGGCACCCCTGCAATTAAAAAAAAGTGTTATGTACAAAAACAAGACGCTATACTGACTACTTAAGAGTCATCTTCACCCCTGTGCCAGTAGCCCATTGTTGCGCAGTCGGCAATGTTAACCATACGGCTTTTAATGCAAAACATTGTATTTGATTCCCCTGTTTCGGACGCCGTTTTTCAACCGATTTTCTTTAAACTTGGTAAGTATTTAGTTGAATAGTTATATTAGGTCCCTCATACCCCGGAATTTTGAAAATTTTACTATATTTTGAAATATTACTAAGGAAAATTTAGTTAGTTTGCGACGTCACAGAGTGTAATATTTGTTAAATTTTCAAAATTTCGAGGTATGATGGACCTAATATAACTATTCAACTAAACGCTTACCAAGTTTAAAGAAAATCGGGTTAAAAACGGCGTCCGAAACAGGGGAATCAAATATCATGTTTTGCATTAAAAGCCGTATGGTTAACATTGCCGACTGCGCAACAATGGGCTACTGGCACAGGGGTGAAGATGACTCTTAAACGTTTAAACTAAAATGGTAGGACACACTCAAGACAATGACAAAACCTAAATCTCCTTAAGTCGTGCAATACCGATTTTTTATCCATAAAACATTTACTTCTCATCTGGCTTATTAAACCTAGTGGGCTTAACAATTAAAAAAACCAGCGGGGCAGTGCCCCAAGTTGAAACCACTTAGTTTTCCAACTTTGGGCTCAAAGAATCACTTACTAAATTCCATGGGTGTCATGGTGCAGGAACGCCCCAGAACGCCGTTCCGCCACTGGTTTTGGCCGGAAGTGGAGATTTAATAAAATTTGGTATAACAAATTTAATTGTAAATGAAGAAATATTTTCCAAGCAATAAGATTACAAGTTAACTAACAATATAGCGTTCACCGACTGCCGAGTCTACGGATAGGAATATAGTTTACAATTTGCGGTCAAACACCAATCATGTTCTCTTTTTTAACAGGGGCTCATATAGCGGCTGATCAAATAAACTAGCTCTTATTTGGCAACAACTACATCCAACTACAGTGTTATGAATGCCTGCCGCCAAAGACGCTATCATCAGTATAGACAGTTGTTTGATGAGAAGTGACGAGAATTGTATCGAATGCTGACTGAAAATATATGTCATAACCTCTAAAGTGACCTAGAATAGCTGAATGCATTCGGGAAATAATGCACGATACCTTTGCGCAGAATAAGACCGTCTGAAATTGTTTGTTCATATAAATTTATATAAATCTGAAAAACTAGAAACATTCTAAATCTTTCAATTTGTTTACAGCACCCACATTGGCTTTTAAAATATGGGCAACGTTTTAGAAATAACTAACTATACTTTATACTATGTATTTTTCTTCCACAGCTTTAGATGTTGTATAAACGTACTCTGTGTCTGTGGTGTTCCCTTTCTCGTTGTACTTTGCCTATTCTTGTTGGATTAAATAAAAATGGTTTATATACCTCAACTGTCGAGTAATCCTTTCTGTAGTTTGCACTAATGCAGTTTCGATCCGCAGGAGATCTTCATCAGGTTAAATACAGGGTCAAGATTTCATTCCAATCGGATTCATCAGGTGATAAAAATACAATTTGAGAACATTTAACACACTACACATACACACGACGATATGGACACGGACGAAAAACACTTAACAAACAGTCAATGAACATTTTACACCGGTACTGGTAACACGGAGTGCGCGACGGCGACACGTGCGAAGGGTTGGTCTAGACTGGCATTGTTATCTAATCGCACATCCGTTGACCCCCTCCCCCTTCCCTATCACTTGTTGGCCACTGTTGAGCTGTCCATTCAGATTACATTGTGGTTCTTATTATTGTGGTTTACATTATGGTTCAGATTGTGGTTCTTTTTTTACGGCTCTATAAATTTCATACTCTTCTATGGTGTCCATGAATCGGCCCTTTTTACACTTGTGGAGAATTTCAAGATTATTACACTTGTTGGATTGTTCATTACGCTTGCTCTGTGTCTAGTCAGGCCTTCTAGCCTATTAATACATCGTCCTGGAAGTTTTATGAAATAAGTATAGGATTTAAATAGTTAACCAAATGTAAAGCACAAATAGTTTAGTTGTAAATAAATAATTAATTGTAATCATGAGTGATTCTAACTCTGGTGATGCCGCTTCAAAGATGGCATCTGCCGCTTCTACAACAAGCCTAGCCCACTGCAGCTACGTACGCCTGCCAAAAATAGTTTTTGGGTTCGGCTTTGAATTTCTTTTTAATCAAGTTAAAAGTTATCAGACAGCATAAAAAATAAGTTATCAGACAGCATAAAAAATAAACTAAAAAACCTGGTCAAAAAGTAAAAGCACTAAATTGGGCAATTTAACGTCATAACATAAACAGTTCTGTAAGTGTAGTGTACCTCAAATCTGGGCCAGGTGTACCGTTCCGCCACTGCAAAAATTGCCATGACACCACTGCTAAATTTCAATCTAAAACATTAAGAGTAGTGAGTGAGGGTTTTGCTATTTATTAGTTGTGTGATATTTGTTTGTTGCTCACAGACGGGCAGCGCAGTGGCCAGCCTGAAGCACCACTCGGCACCCATCACAACAGTGGAGTGGCAGCCCTGCGAGAGCTCGGTGCTGGCGGCGGGCGGGGAGGACGACCAGATCTCACTGTGGGACCTCGCTGTCGAGCGTGACGACACTGACAATGACCAGGACGTCAAGGTAACTACTGAGCTATCCTTCAACATGTTAAGCTATTCATGATACTCCAGGACTTTTTTCTTTCTAGTTTGGAAGTTTTGGAACAATCCAAATGTTGCTTGTATCCTTCCCAAATAAAAAAAATAAAAATAAAAATAAACTGCTTTGACATGGGGAAGTGTACAGCCATGGGCGGATTAGGTCTTGTTATCTGAGGACCTCTCCAAAACTTACATGAGATATTTAAATATGAAATTAAAACACATAAAACCCAATTAAAATGGTTAGTTTTTAACGTATTAATTTTAATAACCCTTAATATTATTTCAATAACCCTTATAAATTTTTGTGTGTATGTTTTGTAAGGAATTATTGCATTTTTTTAAGAAAATTGGTCATCCCAAAGATTTGGGGGTGCAGGGCACTCCTGTTAATCCACCCGTGTTCATTCATAACCCATCAAAAACAAATCCAACATTGTTAAACATTTTTCAAACTGGTGTCGTTCTGCATGGTGTTCCCCATGGTCCAAAGTTGGGCCCTTTTCATTCTTTATGTAAATGATTTAACAGCTTCAGTAAATTCCAGAATCGTACAATTTTCCGATGACACCACAATGTTGATTAAAGCCCCATCTATTTCAATTGCAGCCATTAAAACATCTAAAAATTTAAACACCATGGAACTGTGGTTTAAACAAAATGGTCTCCATCTCAACTGCTCAAAAACACATTTGCTTCATTTCCATAATCCACAATTAAATTCTGAAAATTTTGCTATTAGTTAGAATCGGGAGAGCTAATTCATTCTTCAGTAAACACTAAATATCTGGGTTTTCACATAAATGAAAATTTAAAATGGACAGAACACAGAACATCAATTACAATTGAGTAAATCTTTAGCCAAGGCTTTATTTGGGCTGAGAGTAATCTTTAAAACAGCAGGTCTAAATACTGTTCTCGCTGTTTATCATTCCTATTTTATGTCTAGGGCTTGTTATGGTATTATTGCATGGAGTAGCTCTCAAATTATAGATAGTATCTTTATTTTTCAGAAAAAGCTTTGAGAATTTTAACTGTCACAGCATCTCGTACTTCATGTCGCCCACTATTTTTACAAATTAAATTGTCAACAATCCATGCCGTGTATATTTATCAATTATGTATCTTTGTTTAAAATATTTCAGTTTTTTCCTGTCAAATAATAGCGATCATCTATATAACACAAGACACAGGAATACTCTTCAATTCCCTATCAATAGAACTGCTAAAACACCTTTGTACATGGGTAGGAAACTCTATAACCACCTCCCTGCTCAAATTAAATCAGCAAAATCATTTAATATTTTTTTAAAGAAATTGAAGGTGTTTTTAGAATTAATGTGTCCGTACTCCATAGATGAATGTTTAAGAAATTGATTTGTAAATTATGACTTTTGTTTTACTAGACAGAAAAAGTTATAAGATTATTTGATTAAATTTTATTTATCTTATTATTGTTTTATTTAGGTAACTTATAAAAAAATTTATATCCTATACTATAATACGAGGAATCTCTGAAGGGATGTGTGTTCCACGATCTCGAAATCTAGCTGTTAGATTTTGCTTAAACTTTGCATTAAAGAGTATTTCGGTCCAAAAATAAGTTTAGAAACAGTCTCAATCCCAAGAAAAATCAAATTTAATCTAAATTTAAGTTTAAAAATTGTAATTTTTAACATTGGTCTTATGGGTTGCTATTTTGGTAACGAAATAACAACTAAATGTAAACAAAAATAAAGGAACATTAATGTTAAGCAGACCTTTTGAAACAGCTGTTAACTGTGAAGAGGTACAGTTTGTTGTTGGTGAAAATACTCGTATTAAAATTGAATCAAAACCAACGAGCAAGGCTCGGTTAACCTGGTACTGAAGATAATGACATGTCATATGTTTATTTGTGAAATATCACAAACTATGTAAACTTGAATGACATATAAAAATTTAATTTCATTTTATGTGTACAGCATACAGTACACTCCTTCTTAACCTTGGGACCGAGACCGCGGCCGGATAACGATTTGGCCGGTTAAGCCAAGGTGCCCTTAAACTCTATGAAATACAGTTTTTAATAGACTACACACAATAATAAGTTGAAAAATAATTCTAAAATTATTACTAACGTAACCTTGAATTGAATCTTACATGATCAACAGCGTTTCCTCGTCACCCATTTCTGCGAAACATAACCGGTTAAAGCAATGGCTTGTTATAAAATAGCCAGTTAAAAGGAAATCGATTTCCTGATTTATTAAAGCGGCAGCTGGTTGAAAAATGGCCGATTAAGAGCGAGTCTACTGCGCTGTTATTTTCGTGATATTCTTTAGGCTTACTGAAAAACAAATTTTTTTTGTTGCAAATGTAAAAAAGACAGATAAACAATCGTTCACTTCCTTTAAATGACAATTTTTCACATTTCCAAAATTTTTTTAATAAATTTACTTATTAAAATTTAGTTTGTTTAGACATGTTCTCTTTCATTTTTGTTGTCAGAATGGTATGTTCAATAAGAAAATTATAATCAAACTTGAGATGCAAGTGATTAAAATGACTTCAAAAGGAATAGCAGGAACATTTCAATAG